>BFEA01000275.1:487711-506057 GCA_003427395.1 Chara braunii
CTTCATTCCAACAACCCCAATAACCACCGATTATACTGACAATAAAAAAACAATCGTCATTACGGCCTAACGCACAAGGCGTTGGTTGGAGACGACCGCTAAGGCGAGTCAACTGAGGAGGAATTATGAAAAGATAGTAACTCGACGAACACGCTTTTCAGGACGCATTCATGACAGACTCATGACGTAGAACACGACGCTATATCAAAAAATGATTGAATAGCATTCAGCTCGAAACCGCCTGAACATTCCAACAACCCAAGATCCACCCTCGCGTCCGCAGTACCCGTCTAGCGCTAATGGCAGAGCCAACTAGCGAAAGAAAGAGGTCAAATTCTTACAGAATCATTCTATTTATACGGTGGGTCCGCTACTCAAAATGGTTTCCACAAATCTCGGGCCCATGGTTTGAGCCAAATCAAAACCAAACTGTCGGTCTTGGGCTCAAGGACCGGGTACTGGCCAAATCCTCACTATTCCAAACACCGATGTCCCGGGCCGGGGAACAAACAAAGCAAAAACAGGGAAAACGACAAGCCACAGTGGCAAAAAAGACCACCAAAAAAACTACCCTGTCAGAACACTCGAGATGCAGGCTTTTACTACGAACACACCACAACAAGACACGTAACTAGCCACGGAGGTTACCCTCTCAGAATACCCTACTCGTTTATACTGCTGAGGCCCCACGACCTGCTGTAACCAGGGAGCAAGTCCATTTCCAGGGTTTCTCGTGTGCGTGTGCGAAGCTTCTCAGTATCCGATCGAAGAAATCTCCAGGGAAATCCTTGAGTCTCAGTTCCTTCTTAAGCGTGACTACTTTGCGTGGGATTTCCGAACGGATGGTCGTGTTCCTTTCTATTCGATGCAGTTAACTGCATACCACTGCACTTTTTTGTGCCTTACTCCCCCATGAGTTAAAAGACTGTCCGTTCAAGAACTCCAATATCTCCGTGCTCCAAATAGTAGCCTCATTTTTTGACAACTGCACACATTCGATGAAGGGGTATTCACTGTTAACTCCGACTTCACATCCTAAAAATTCCCACACGTTGCAACCCTCGTCAATTCGTTTTAGAGTTAGGTTTCTTGGGTAGGCGCTATCGAAAGCATCAAAGATTGCCTTCCGTTCGGTATCCTCGTGCTTCTTCTGTCCAACTGTTACTCCTACATCGTCCATCAATCGGATTCCGTGGACCTTCATTCGTTGTTTACCCAGGCTCTGGAGGAAGACAAATTCCGCCTTCGCACACAAGATGCAAGCAAGTCGGGGGCTAGTGCTTTTCCCCATGGGGATGCCCACCTCTTGCTTTATCAGGATCGACAGCGCAAACGTGTAAGTATGCGCTAACTCGAACTTAACGAACCGATAGATCTCCTCCAACTGTAACTTCCTTCAATGATCATAGCCCGTGGTCATACCGAAAGATGCGTCTCTCACACGTGTGTTAACTCTTACAAAATGCCTCCCCTTCCCCGCATGGTAATCCAACAACCATTCAACTGCACTCACAATCTCATCATGGGGTAACAAGCTAAATATATCTTTTATATCGTAGGATATTGATTCCACCACCTCAGGAGCCATTCTACTCATATGATGGTTACACCGATCCACCTTCTTGGCCAACAATGACACATCTTTGAAATTGAAATGCCAGTCGGCGGGGAGGGCGTACAACATATGATTGAGTGCCTTCGCTACCACCTTGCTGGTTTTGGCGGTTGGCTCAGTAAAGGATGGGCACATCGGCCGAAACCGATTTGGGTTCTTATGCGTATATTCAATATTATTGAATTTAATATTGATGAATAAACATTAAATATTGAAATCGAATAAATATTTAATTAAATTATGTAACCGTAAAATGAGAAACTCGACTTGCCTAATCACTAAAAATCTTTGAATACATCGCATAAGCGTGCCCAATAGACCCTTTCTTGTTCCACCTGGCGAAGTCAGTAAGGTCGACATCCTTCATATCTATCCTCATATCCATGAGAATCTTACTTGCATCGTTAGTAACAACAGAGTAACCCCCACTTCTGATAAACAGTCCCATCATCCCTTCAGAGTACAAACGCGGGCACATCACCATGGTTACACCTGGATTTCGATCCAGTGGTGTCAACACGAAGCCTTCAAAGGTCTTAATCCATTCACGAACTACATCTTGTCCCAAGCATCCATTCACCTCATTCCTATCCTGAACACAAACAGTCAACTCGGCAATCGAACAAGTCACTCTCTGTCCTTTAATATTTGACCAGTTGTCAAACGCAACTTTCAGTTCCTTCCTCAGACTGAGTAAACGATCTTCCCGTGGTGGTTTGGGAACGTTCTTTGCATTGCCAAACAACTCCGACACGCCGACGAACTCGTGCAAATGAAACTGCACGTGACCTCTTACCCATGGGTAAGGAAGACCTGCATATGTGCAGGCTGACACTTCAGTGCGAGAAAATCTACGCTGATCGTGTGTCAAATCCGCAATACTTGGATTTTTAGTCCAAATAATTCGGATCTTAGATCGTGCTCGTTTCTTGACGTAGGGAGAAAGGCATAACCCGCCCACCTTGTCGTTTACCAGTTTCCTAACTTCCGCAAGTCTAATTCTATCATCATACAACACGCGGACAACCAAGCTTGCTGACAGATTAAATCCAAAACAGTCGTGAATACAGCGCAAAATCAAACGTCTCAGATAAGTGCGTGTGGACTTACGCTCAAAGTCTTTGATTGAAGAGAGTAAACGAGAGAGGGAGTTCAAGTCCGATTTCTTCAGAGATTCGTATCGATTCGGGTTTTTAAGCAAGGAAATCAGAAAAGGCTTATTAATTCCAATTCTTGGTTTCCAGCGTCGCAGGTAAGTCACATGCACAACACATCTCTTCTCATACTCAATCTGAAAGTCTTTGAAGCAGTCCGATTTCCCATTGACCAGAACAGACGATGATCCAAATGCTTTCCACAATGTACACCAACGATCACTCCAATAGTTGCCTACTTCAAAAAACAGATTAAACTCTCATTGCCTGTCCGCCTCCTGCCTTTTGAAAAACTCAAACACCCGAATCGTCCCATCTTATTAATTCTGGGATCTAATCTTTATAGGGCGTATGCTTTGTGGTTTGACTATCCTAGGTGTCCCGTCCTTTCGCGCTCTCTCCTTCTTTCCTCTCCTCTTGTTTTTCTTCTTTGAACTAGTTTCATAACCCGCGGTATTTAGGAATGGCCCCCATCTTTTGATATAGAGTGTTTTAGTCGTAAAAAGGTCGTCATCACTCGCAACAGCGATCAGGATGAGTGTATATGATTCTAGTCCAAATCTCCATAGCCAACGGTAGAAATGCGTTGACTTACCTTTGCTCTTCCAAACGGATACATGTTCCTTCCATCTAATATCAGGTTTTCTAGACGTTTGACCAATATACTTAGATTTGCATTTCGAAGATGAAATGATATAAACACAGTTATGGTGCGTCAGAAAATCCAATCCAAAACGGAAGAACAAATCGAGCCAGGAGTCAATACACTTGTGGAGCCATCTACATAGGCCTCGTAGAGCAAGGTACACTACAAGGAGTCTAAAGATGCATTCGACTTCAGGATTACAGCAACCATGATCGCAGCGGTAAGCTACTAACAAATCACTAACAGCCAACCACTGTTTGTCGGTCAGTCCTTATCAGTGCCCCGAATCATTATCTGAGCTCTCGTGGCTCGACTTCTCCTCCTCGTCACCTTCAAGGTCGCGCGGATCCGTCCCGGAATAAGTTCCAGGTCCAAATCTGGCCCGTGCCCTGGCATCGGCTAAATCGGAAATGACTTGGACTTTAGTTGTGTATGTGACGCCCTCTTCTCGATAGAAATCTCGCAGCAGATCACAGTCAGCGGTGGCCAATTCCCTCATTGTTTGGTCCAGATACATCAGTTGCTCTATTGCGACATCCCTCGTAGACGGCTTGATGACAGATAACGCTTTCGCCGCTGGGACACGAGCATTCTTCCTGATAACACGCGTCCGAGTCCGCAACAGCCGCTCGGAAAAACGTAGTTGTCGAATGCCTCCGCGTTGATTCAGCTTCTTTGCTGGCGTAGTGACCGGTGGGCTGTTGCCCAGAGGGGTGTCCTCTCCCCTCTTCCGTTTCTCGGTTATAGCAAGATTCTCCGTGCCAGCGGTCATCCCCTCCACCGTACTAGGCCCACTTGCCGTTCCAAAAGAGGAAGGTTGATCCTCCTTCGCCTTGTCTTTCTCCACTACCTTCCGCACCTCGCTCTTAATCTCTTCTTAAATCTTGCTCAACCTTACCGCTAGCTGCATTTCCACGCCCTTGGTCATTGCCAACTATTCCTCCTCGCGGCGTCGCTGCCTCTCCAACTTCCTTAGGCAGCGGGTTTCCTCAGCCAAGCGCTCATCAACCTCTCATTGTACGGCTTCCAACTCTTTCTTCTTGGCTGCTTCCTTTGCCCGTCTTTTCTTCTCTTTTTCCTCGCGACGGATCTTCTCCAAATCGACAAATTCTTTCAAGGTGGCCACACTTTCCCCGAGCTCTTCCAGTTTCGATACTGTCTTCGAGTCCGTTGATGGCGATCTGAGCAATGGTGCTCCATAGCTTCGTTTTGGTGATACGGAGTGACCACGCCTATCGAATTCCGGCGGACATGTGTATCCATCACGTTCGGCTTGCCTTCTTGATGTGGCGTCGGCCCAGAATCTCCAACAGTCGCTACGGTAGTGTCCAGGCACCTTACACCCGAAGCACACCGGCGGGAGTCTTCGTGTTGGTTCAGTGGAGTCATTACGCCGATCTCGTCCATCGCGTTCATGCAATCGGCCACGGTCCAAAACCTCACGTCCTCGTCTTCCGTCATCGCTGTATCTGTCTCATCTATCACCCCAATCACGGGGGCGGTCCCCCCCGCCTATGGTAACTCCCTCTCTTCAACGACACGCCAATTCCGCACCACAACCCAGGAAAATGCCGGTGTAGTCTTTGGTTCCAGTGTACGTAACTTAACTCCACACGACTGGGTTACTGGACTGTCGTCCAGGTTACTTGGTCACTCCAGCGGTAACTCCGCCTTACTACCCGTCACCTTGAAAACGCCGAGCAACTCCTTCACGGTCGTAGCCCCACTTCAGTGAAGAGGGTAATTGTAACTTCTCACAACGTGCTCACACACTCCCAGCCAAGATCCCGGGTAGGTTCACACGCGCCACAACAGGAATTATGAAAAGATAGTAACTCGACGAACACGCTTTTCAGGACTCATTCATGACAGACTCATGACGTAGAACACGACGCAGAGCGACGCGAAATACGACGCAAGTATATCGAAAAATGATTGAATAGCATTCAACGCGAAACCGCCTAAACATTCCAACAACCCGAGAGAGAGAGAGAGAGAGAGAGAGAGAGAGAGAGAGAGAGAGAGAGAGAGAGAGAGAGAGAGAGAGAGAGAGAGAGAGNAGAGAGAGAGAGAGAGAGAGAGAGAGAGAGAGAGAGAGAGAGAGAGAGAGAGAGAGAGAGAAAGAGGAGTTGGAGATGGGGAACCTCACCGACGGGTCTCGGTATTGCACAAAGTTGCCCACCTGGTATGAAGGGCAAACCAGGTAAGACAGGGTGCAGTCCAGATTGCAAATTTGCACATAAACCTGACAGGGGCGAAACACAAACAATTAAACCTAAAAGGGCATTCCGCTCTACCCAGATCTGTTAGGGGCATTTTGGCATATACCTCAACTTATGAGGGTATTTAACAAATTATCCCAATATCATAATATAATTTATAAATTTTAAATTTTTATTTTTTTTTGTATTTTTCTTTTCTCGTAAAAAAACATTCAAATGCTAATTTTTTATTTTAATTTGTCACCGACCTGTGTTTGAATTGACACTGACCTCCACTACCTTATGGCCTACCGATTTTATGAATGTAAAAAAAAAAACGAGTTTTTATATTCGGGTGAGTGATGGTTTAAGTCTCCTTGTTGAATAACTTAATTTAACAACTCAGTTTTAGTTTACTTTGTGAATATATTTGATTTTTGTTTACTTTACAACAATTTGAACAATTGGTGTATCAAATATTGATGATTAAGATAATTTCTTATATAACGACATGCATTATCAAATTTGCAAATTTTGCAACATTTTTACAATCACACATTTTCTCCTCAACCACAAAAACCTTATTTAGGGTTGGACTTATCATACAAGGTTTTTTAACCTTGAGGGATGATACTTTGCAGTTTTCTATTAAGATGATCACTATTAGTTCTTTTATTAATAAAAAATAAATCACTATAATAAAGTTAAATAAAAATAACAATGATTTATAAAAAAATAAGTAAACAAGTAAAGGACACTCGTGTTTTTTTTTTTGAAGTACAACTTATGTTTCCATATGACCACAATTTAAACTGAACGAAGAATAATAGTAAATCGTAAATGTTTTTTATCTTAAATCTAATGCAAATGTGACTTGATTGAGGTAAAAATTTAAAAATTCGTAATGGAAAAAACGTATTTTTTTTAATTTGGAGTTTCTAGCATCATTTTTTTTTTAATCAATATATTTACCGTTTTTAATTAGTTTATTCACTTACTTAATTTAACCATTTTTTATAATTAGTTATCTTATTGTCTTTGATAATGTATGATCTTTTACCTCCATAAACCTAATGGTTATAGTAAATTTGTAGTAGTAAGTTGAAAATACAACAGATGCGACAACATTTCATGCAATGAAAACGAACGAGAGATGGGAAGGAAAAAAAATAACACGAGACAAAAGTTGTAACCTCGAGCTCAAGTCGACTTGTAATGAATTAAATAAAAAAACATCATTCGAGATAGGCAAGAAAATGGCGTTGAAGCATCGTGGACATGAAGTTGAATGGCGATACAACCTGATACGTGTTTCAATCGGCTCGCCATAACCGGTTATCTTAAGGGGTTAACTCACAGTGAGATACCTGAGAAGTAGTATAATAGACCTATATACTATATCAACGAAAAAAATACACTCGGTACCTGACCGTAGAGATCTAGTGAACTAAAAAACTGAGAAATAGAAAAGGTAATTATTTGGAACAACAATAAAGTAAGAGGGGGCCATTAGGTGAGTGGACGTGAAAAAATTCACAAATTGACCCAAACTAGATTTGACCTTCCACCGGGTAAAGCAACGGACTCAGTTATCCCATGACCCACTAATTTTTACATCGAAATTGATAAGGGTTAGGTCGAGGAATTCATGGAAAAAATTATGCATCTTCAGTTCTATTTTTATACACCCGAGAAAAACGGCTTCGCTGGTAGGTAAAGTTCCCATGGTCATTGCATTGTATAAAAATGAACAAATGACGACCATCTTCTGCGGCTTACTGCTATATGAGCTGAAATCTTGCAAGTTCTGAAAAATAATATCTTTGCCGTCCAGCGGATGATATTGATTCTTGTAAAGTGCTTGACTATAGATCCGAGCGGGCTCCTGACCTACCATAAGACGACATCCCCTAGTTCCTGTTTGACTACAAGTGTCATAGAAACAGTGGAAGTATTCCGGAGACCAAAGTCAACAAACTTAACTAACGTAGAAAACTTAATAGATTTTTATCCCATTTCCTTGGCAATGACCCGACACAAACGAACAAATTTACTCCTCTTTTGAACCAAAAATTTGAACAAACACTTATCCTCAAAGATGATAATAGCCCATTCGACAACTCATACGGTAGCTGTGTGTGGTATCTGACAAAACATTTCTTTCACATCGAATGATCCGAACGCCAAAACATCCTTACACAAGAGGTTCTTATTAATCCTATATGAAAAAAGAATCAATTCAAGTTAAAATATGATATACATGTAATTTTTTTAACACTTCGTTCATACGGCAGACATACCACATGATGCCTTCCTGGTAGGTTCTGACCATGATAGGCATATAGGTCTTCACCAACCCACATCTTTGTGCTTTAGGAACACATAAAGCTTTTCCTAACTTACCGTCTGTAGCCCAGGGCATAACTAAACTATTTTTTTTGCTACATACTCCTTCCGACTGACATCCGACATCTCCTGCTTCATTTCTGACATAACTCGTAACCCTCGGTTGTCTAGGAAAAGTTTTCGTATCCCTTTCATATAAAGGTTGGACAACAAAAAAAAGTGTCACCAACATTATGATCAATAGTATAAGCAACGAATCCCTCAAATATTTTGTTTGCCGCCGTCCCCTGCATCTGCGTAACATAAAAAGATCCATCGGGAACGTCCCGAAAACATCCCACAAGTTCGTTTGTTGATATGCCTACCCTTACCCTGCATAGTTTGGACAATGAAGCGATCAACTGTTTTCTCAACCTATTGTGATTCTTACAAAAACCCAAAGAAATAATATTCTTTGAATTATAAAATTCTTTTGGAATAAAATCCGCCTCTCTTGCCCGAAAACAAATGTGTCCATCAAAGTGCGGAAAGAGAGGATTTAAATTTGTATATGTACACTTAAGACTGGAGAGGTAGATCGAGACAACTGATCATTTTTTTATAAACATCATTTAGTTTGTTTTTGCAAAGGCAATAATTAAACTCCATCCAGAAAACAAATTTTGTTGAAAGACTTAGATCAAACTTCTTTCGGATAGCATGAATCAGAATGAGATGGAGGGAGGTTCGATAACGTTTACCAGAGAGAGTCCTAACAACATTGAAGAGAGAAATGAACTCATGAAAAGTCCGAGATGACAAGTCTTTCCTAGTGATAGGTAGAGTGAGAAGCTTAACAAGAGAGTTCTTAAAAGACAAGGAGCAGGAGCAAAAGAGAGAGATCTTATTAACAGTGATAGTTGCACCGACGCAAAACCAATGGCGACAATTTCGGAGCATACATGTTGAGAACGTAGAAAGGATAACCGACAAACCGAACAGCCTGCGTACCAATTTCCAATTGTCCATAAGATCTTGGCCGTTAAAACATTGAATGGTGAAGGAGGACAATCTCTTATCAGCAACATCTTAAAGTATAGTAAGGAGATTCATGGTAACTAATTCATTAGAGGAGGAAAAGGTGAGAGGCGGATGTCCACTACTCTCTACTAATTTGCGTTTGACCTTAATACGTTCCCGAAGATAAGGGTGGCATCCGCCGTTTAGAAAAAGAAGACAAGGACAAATTCAGAGAATGCGAGTAAGTAAAAATAAAATCAGACTCGTATTTGAAAAGATCACGGGTTAAATGAGCCACAAAAATTGGTATAGCAATATAATTGCCAAGTCTTACTCGTCTGAACCAATGATACAACTTTCGATTCTCACCATTCACAACCTTCAAGCCATTAAGTCGATTGTGCTCCTTCCATCGAACCAAAGAAAACCTTCACGAACAACTGATATAGACGTGCTTGAACCAATGACAAAGAAGAACGTAGACAATATCACCCGGGAAGTTCTTAAAATCACAGTTGGATCGTAATAATTGAAGCATACAATTGTTGAACTTAACAACGACCCAACTAAGTTAATTATAGAGGATAATTAAAATTACAACTAATCAAAAAATGTATTCGATAGAAATCAATAAACTTACCACGATAACTACCACTCAATATGAGATCTCGACAAAGAATAACAATGTTTCAAGAATGACTCATGCCCAGGGCGTCCCTTCACTCACCTTGGACATCCTCTGCGGATGTAGTGTATTGTTGTTGCTCATCATCGTCCCCTTTGCTACCATCATTTTCTAGCGTTGAAGGTTTCTCCCGCAACCGGTCGAAATCGCGTTTTGCCCTGATCTCAGCGACGTCCGTGTTGACCTGCTCCAATTTGATGTGGGAGATGCCCTCGTCTTGATAGATCTTCTCCATATTCATCTTTCTAAGGAGTCGAAGTTTCATTTTCTCCCGATCCTGCAGACGGCTCTGTTGTCTCATCAGTGTCAGAACCACCATTGACAGCGACGCCATCATCCTCATTATTGGAATCACCTTCCACACCCACTACACCAAACGTGGTTTAGAGGCTCTAAGGTATAATGCGTCTTCCGACGAGTCTTTTTTACTATAGATTTAGAAGCATAATTAACTCTAACCTTCATGAGTCTTTCCGTCAGTGTCTGTACTTTGCGTTTAACTGTATATTTGCCTTCGACAACATCTTTATATGCATTGTGCAAGGTTTCCAAATCTTTCGGTGTATACATAGATGTAGTCTTGGGGTCAAGTTTCTGCTTGCCTACAACAGGCTTCTGTGGAGGGCTACTAGCGGTGACAACTTCAGATGTTATCCTTGGATGACCAATTTAATCCCCATATAAATTTTACAATTGTTTTTTATAAGGTTTTAATTAGAACACTACTGCCTCGCTCACTCTTCGGAAAAATGAAAAAACTTCGAGTTTTTTTTCTTTTTTCGAACTTTTTAACAAAGGTTCGGCAGTTGGGGCTTGTTGGTCTGTTTGAAAAACGAAGACCATGCACGAAGTTATGCTCATACAAAAACTCACAAGAAAGTATCTAGCTACTATCATGGCTTAGGTTCAGACTGTCGTTGTTGTTTTTTTTTTTTTTTTTTTTTTTTTTTGTGCCTTGCAAGGGACGCATTGTTGAGCGCATTGGCTCCCACTTTTTTCGCAAAAGGCGACAACCCTCCCAGCCGTAGGGGACCGTGGGCTGTACAAATGGCGCACCCGGCTAGAGCAGTAAAGGGACGACGAGACCGCGTCCGCCTTGGCGGTTTGCGGGGTTATTTTGCATGGTCCCGAAGTTGTCTCTGATTTTTGTTTCGTTTTACTGCTGCATGACATGGTCGGGAGGGCTCTCGCTTGTTGCAAAAAAGGCAAGAGCCAATGTGTTCGACAACGCGACACAGTCCACGGGCTACAGACACTTTGTGGAGGAGGGCATGCCCACACTATTACTTTGCAAAATGTATGAGCCCACTTTCCCAGTCTAGGTTCAGTTTTATTATTTTCCCCCATTTTTTATTTTTTTTTAGATCTGACACGTAACGCCCTCATTGAGGGCATACGCACACAACTACTTTGGGGTAGGTATCTACGTAGTATCACGTACAAAGGTGTGTTGCTTTTTTTTATTATTATTTTTATGTGAGCACGTCGTTGTAATGTCGTTTTTTTTTTTTAATATTAGTCTTATTTAGTTTTATACATGTACTTGCTTGGAAAATTTTAGTTACATTCCATCGATGTACAAAATACGATTATCAGATGCGATAACAAGGATACACCCGAGAACACCAAACGCAAGTGGATGGCGAAGGAGAGCAGAATGAGGATGAAAAAAACAAAAAATAAAGAATAGGGGGATATAGATAGAACACTTAGGCAAGCTCGTACTCCCGAACGCGACTAACACGTCGTGATATTAAAATTTAAAACACCACCCGTCATTACCAGTGAGCTCGGAAATTGACGACGGACATCTCCAAACGGTTTGCACAGTACTGGCACAGGAGTGACCGCACGCCGCATTTCAGTCGGTCGCCAGCCGACACTCATCAGGGGTAAAAAATCGCGAATACTGGAGGACGAGCTCGTCTAAAGAACAGACTTCAGTAACAACAACCGCCCTTCACACCACCAAAAATAAACACAGTAACGAATTGGACTTTGTTCGAGCAAACAAAAGTTAAAAACTTCTTACTTCGGCTCTCTTAGTCAGACAAACGACTAGTGTGGAAACTTCCCGTCATTCTAAACTTCAAGAACCGATAAAATCAAAGCTAATAACTATGTGACCCTACCTAAAAACCATGACAAAGTTAAAATCAGACCACGATGGAACAACAACCATTATTGCAAGGAATAGACCGGTTTCCTCAACTCCAATATCGCCAAAATACCAGGCAACAAATCAGACTCTATGGCCCTACCATAGACCCTCACGAAACAGATCCCTTGCCAACTGCAGGAACCGGGTGAGATAGACAGGTGGGAGAGAAAAGGAAGGGAACAACATAAATCAAACTCTCCAACCCTTCTACAACATAAAAAGTGTAAAACTTCAAAATTGAAAAATTGAACCCTCTATTCGAAAAATCCGAACCCGTCGTCATTCAGACCCTTCACAAAACAGACCTCTGTCCAAGTGGAGGAATAGGATGAGACATAAATGAGTGAGAGAAAGGGAAGGAGTAGGGCTCCTCGCCCTTTGGATGAAATACAAAAAGACAACATTCAAAATTCCTCATGTCACCACAATTTATCATAGTGAGCAAGTGCATCGACCCAGTCCGCCCATATATCACAAAAGTTATGAGAAAAAAGATTGGAGAGCCTTATCAAAATAACAGTCAGAGGATCCCTAAATTCGAAGTTCCATCTTCAACGTCAGAGGGTACATCCTTTCAACCCCCTTCACAGTTGTAAAACATCTTGCTCGATGCATAAATGACCCTACCACGACTATTTTTTATTAACGGCTGGAGTACGTGCAGAAATCTTGAAGATTCTGGAAAACCAACTTACCTTTGTGAATATATTTTTGGTTCTTATGAACAGCTGCACATACAATACCCCTAGGTCAACCACTCACCCTCAGAGAGCAGCCCAAGATATCCCAACATCCCTTGTTACTCGTTTGCTCCAAAGTGAGGTTGCGATGATAACGCCCTTTGAACACCTTTACAATCCGCTTGGCTCTCTCCTTCGAAGAGTCATCCCCGCTGCAAAATTTAATAAGAATAGAGACATCGTGTATAATCCTGATGTCATAGGTGATCCTAGCGCCTTTCCCTAAATTGGACAAAAAAATTAATTCATAGTACGCGCATAGGAAACATGCCACAACAATGCTAGAGGGTTTTCCCATAGGTATTCCAATTAACTACTTCATCGTCATGCTGCATGCCATGATGTACGTGTGGCAAAGATCAAAACTAACGTAGCAAATAAACATATCGAACTTAAGCACCTTCCAATGGGAAGTGATCCTCCCATTTTTCCCTTGGCCCCTTTCCCCCTTGATTTCAACAAGATCCCTGTAGCCCCTTGCACAATCCAAAAGTCAACAACCAAGGTCACGACGTCGATAACGGCCTGATGCGGTAAATTACAAAACATCTCCTTAATGTCGAATATCATAGACACAAAATCCTCATTCCTTCCTAAGTCCTTGTTAATCATAGCGGCCTTGTTAACCAGTTCATCAATACTCTTCAAGTTGAACGTAACTTTGTCTAGAAGTTCCCAAATTATTTAGTTCACGACCCGTGTCAAACACTTATTGGCCTTGACCCCTCCTTTATCATACGATGGGCAGATGGAACGACATCTGCTAATATCCTTATGTTTAGGCAGGACATAACTTCTTCCCATACCTCCTTCTCGATTTCACTGCCCAAGAGTCTCAAAACCCTCCTTATATTTTTGCGCACTCCGCAAAATAATCTCCTTTTCATCCTCCACACATAAATAAAACCTCCATTAACCAAACACGAACTTAGATCTTCACCCTCCATCAACCTAATCAACTCGCCTGATTCAACCCGTGCATTGGTGAGCAAGCTAGCAAAAGAGGAGATAATATTTTTCTTCAAGTCTTTTACAGTTTTTTTTTTGGACGGTCGCGATGTGTTTTTTCCGGGACAAACCCGACCTCACTTAGATGGAAACTCACGTGCTCATCAAACCGTGTGAACAACACATCACTTTCTTCACATCGGCACTCTGTCATAGCTTATTGAGAGTGCAACGTGAAGTTGTGTAAAATGTCTCCGACACTTTTGTTCCTAATCCATACAACACACATTCTTTGAACAACCATACACTTCCAAGCATCGGGGATTGACAGACCACTGACCAATATGGCACACATCTTTTGGACATTGACCTTTCATATAATTTCGTCAAAGGTTAAGCGCACAACCAGTCTGTTACGCACATTCACACAAAACTTTCGAGAGATACCAGAAGAGAGGATAAAGTGGAGAGTGAATCTGATTCTTTTTTCAGTAAAACCTTAAATAACCCCAAACATACAGACCAACTTTTGGAAACATAGGTGATGAAGTTCCACCCTCGTGTGGGGGTATCTAAGAAATCAGATCAGCCGAGGTTTGAAAGCAGCGGCAGATGAACAAAACAAGATGACTGACTCGAAAGAAATATTTACCCTACTTCTTAACCACCCTCTCACCTTCCTCAGTCGAACGCTGCCAAGCATTGTACTTATCATGGATGAGCCATAACATCTCTTGATAAGCTTCCATTGATTAACTAGCAGGTTGCTCTTTTCACAAGATACAAAACGGTCATTCCTCACTTCCTCCCTAAAGCCCTCGAGGATCCGAAGAACATTAAAAAAACGAAGACCATCATCTGTGGTGAATTCAAGGTGACTGTCGTTAACACCCACTAAATTGTACTTCCTACCGTGATTCTTCTTCTGACGAGCCTTCTCCCCTTTTCCTAACCGCCTTTCCCGTCTCTTTCTCTGTCGATCCCTCAAGTTTCAACTTAATGAATTTGTTTTCGGTATCGAAGAGATTTTCATTCGAACAGAACAGTAGGGGAAGGGCTACGTACTGCTCCACACCACACCTTTGGAGCCAGCTATACAGCTTGTGATTACGCTTACCTGCTTGGACGACCTGTTGATTGCAAGTACGACATACATGTTCTCTCCACCTCACTTGTAAATTTCGACTAGTGGCTCCAGTATATACATGTTTGCACCATGGTGACACAAAAACATACACCAACGGTCCTGAAGATCGATTGATGTCAACACCACTTTTATCAATTTGTTCCAGATAATCCCTCAACTTAGAGATCCAAGGGACCTCCTCTCACAAAATCAACCTCAACACAGCCTCCTGAAATAGAGATTCTCTCCCCATCAACCGCTGACCTAGACACCCCATCAATCTCTGACCTAAACAGAAAGGAAGACCGCATAATTAACCTACACTCCTTCACGATGGCCCATAACTCTGGCACGTCTGGGAAAACACCCTTTGTTGATTCGAACATACGATCGCCACTCTCGGTTTCTATTGAACGCTTACTCTTGTCACCTTCTGCAGCATTAGCACTTAGAGGACCATCATCCGAGATTTCAATCGTGTTGACAACTTTGCCAAAGCTCAAGCCTGCACGTATTTGTGAGATATCTTCAACCGTAGCATTAATCGTCTTGCAGTTCATATCCATTGTTTGATACAATGGTTCCAATCCTCCTTTCTTCAGGGCTTTCAGTCGCTTCCTCTTCTTCTGCACAAACGTAAACCTGTCATTGATCTTGCGGCAATCCCTTGCCTACTGCGACACCCTCGCTGACGTTGACCTAGGCCTACCTCTTTTGTCATGAGAACTCCACGATGCTTCATTCATCTTCTTCTTCAAATTCGTTGTCAAAATCCTTGCTTCTTCCTCTCCTGCTGTCGTAAGATGAGCCATTTGCTCCTTGAGATTCGCCACTTCCGCTTCGGCTTCCATCCTCCTGGCCGCCGTTGCCGCCCTCTTTTCTTTCAAAGCTTCAAATTCACAATGGCGATAATATTCGATATCCTTAATTATTTGCACTCCCATTTTCAATCTCGCTTTTTTCGGTGTATCTGCAACCCTCAATCTTGATCTGCAACGTGTGCTACACTTCGGAGTCTCGATAGTAATGGATCCTCTCTTGTTGCCCAGATGAAGGATGCATCCACTGCACGGCCTCCTCTTTCAACTTCTCTGATTGTCTACGCAACAAACTTATCTCCATCTTGAGCTCCTCAATACCACTAATTTCTCGCTCTATAAGTTCCAACAGCTCCCTACTACGTAGACTGACAATACTCTACTCAAGCGGATTCTTGATTTCGACCATTTTTTTTCTTAACTCTTCATTCTCCTTGAAAAACTCGTCTATCAAACTCTCACTCGCCGCCGTCTCCTTGCTTAATTTTCTCTTGTACTCCTCGTTCTCCCTTCTAAGTGTCATAATTTATCCCTCAACCTTAATCTTCTCTATATCGACTGCCGACGTCGACGTGCTCGCCTTATTACTAGGTAAATATCCACCATATAAAACTCAAAATCCTATTCTCTAAACAGTTTCTCATTCTCGCTTCAAACTCTTCCCGCTGCTTTTGTTTTTTTTTGTTCTTCTTCTCTTTCGCTTCCTCGTCCATCCTCACTGCTTCCTTCGACTCGTTCAGCTCAGCACGTTCTACGAACGCTGAGCACTTGTCCAATTTCTCTTGGTTGAACTTCCAAAACTTGGTTCGTTGAGTGTATTCCCCATAATTATTGGATTGATACGCCGGTGCCAGTGCATCCATGTAGCTTGTTGAAGAAGGAGGCGATGGCAAAGCCAGGAGAGGTTCCAGATTTGCTCCCGTAGCCACTGATCGATTGCGTTGGTGTTGTGGGCAGTCCCTCGAGATATGGCCTGGTACACCACAGTTGTAACAAGTCCTCGGGGCTGTTGATACCATCTTGATATTTGTATCGTGTTAATTTTCTCTACAATCACATACCCGTAATACTATCTCTACAGCAATTACCGTGGAAAAATTTAGTTACATTCCATCGATGTACAAAATACAATTATCAAATGCGACAACAAGCATACACCCGAGAACACCAAACACGAGTGGATGGAGAAGAAAAACAGAATGAGGATGAAAAAACTGAGAATAAAGAATAGGGGGATATAGATAGAACACTTAGGCAACTCGTACTCAGCAGCACGACCGACAGGTCGTGAGATTAAAATTTAAAACATCATCCGTCATTACCAGTGAGCTCGAAAATTGACGATGGACATCGCCAAACAGTTAGGACATCACTGACACAAGACCCTACATCGCATTTCGACCAGTCGCCAGCTGACACTCATCAGGGGTAAACAATCGCGAATGCTGGAGGACGAGTGCCTCTACAGAAAAGACTTAAGTAACAACAACCGCCCTTCAGACCACCAAAAATAAACACAATGATGAATTGGACTTTGTTCGACCACAAAAAAGTTCAAAACTTTTTACTTGCTTGGCTACCAACGGGGTGACCTTGTTTGACCGGGAAGCCCGACCGTGCAAGGACTCTGGTAAGAGCCCCCCGCCCCCCATCCCCCCCCCAAAAAAAAACTATGTGATAAAATAAATAAGTTGAACAACTTTTGCTTCAGGGTGACATCAAAATTCTTTGCAAAACTTAAAACAAAAAATAACATAAATAGTAAATTATTATTATTTTATTATTATTATTTTTAACCTGGTTGCGCATGTTGCCCGGGCCACTTTGGAAGTCTGGGACCTCAGGTATTTACTTAATTTTTATTTATTATATTTTACTACTTTTGTTATAGTGTCTAAAAATAAGTTATTATTTTCTTCATTTACATTGTCTAACAAACTTGCCCGGTAAACCGTATACACAACACACATGTGTATATCAATACCATATATATGTATATATATAGGATGTTGTAGCTCGACATACCATTAGTGCAGGAAAATCATCAAATATTAGTTTATTCACATCTCTTTCCATTATGATTACGAAAATCAAAGTCACTGCTCACTAGGAACAACTTGCTTGAGTTTATTATATAATAATATGACAAATAATTCTTTTAGTTTTCTTTTTTTTAGTAAGAAGGATTGACGTTTTATCATTATTATAATCTCTCACCAATCAAATTTGTATAATTTCCTCTAACAACTAATGCAGAGAGGGACTAAGATTTCTCTCCTTCCAACGATTCTCGCTTTTCAATATTGTATACCTATTATGGCTCACGGCTACTGTACACCTACCCATCTTGTTAGCAGATTGGATTATTAGATGATTCAAATTTTTGTTATTACTATTAGTACTTCTTATTTTTTTCCTCTTCACCATCATTTGATGTTCTTAAGCATGGTGGTCAATGATGCATGTCGTATAAAAAGAAAAAAATTTAGTTGTCGCGTAACCTAGATACGTGGCGACAGGTCAACGGTCAATGATAATCTTTAGGAGTCTTTCTTAATTCCTTGAGGCAGCACGAATCAAAAGCGCGGTTGTGGTTGTAAAGAGGATATGAGAAGATTCCTAAAGGGTCTGATAAGTATTTGATGAGAATCCCAGGGTTGTCGAGCCCCCGGCCCCGGGGGCCCGGCGGGGGTCCCGAGGGACAAGGGTCGGCACCCCTGGCCCCGGCCAAAAAAAAAATCAAAAAAAAAATAAATACAAGGGGGTGTACAACGACAGCCCGCACCTCCTGGGCCAAATTGTAATATTGCAGTTTTGGCCCCACCTCGGGCCCCTCCCAGGGCTACACCCCACCTTCGTGAGCTCAGGGTAGTGCGTCCGCAGGGCCGGGGGCGGGGCCCAGCGGGG
>BFEA01000275.1:510787-533884 GCA_003427395.1 Chara braunii
GAGAGAGAGAGAGAGAGAGAGAGAGAGAGAGAGAGAGAGAGAGAGAGAGAGAGAGAGAGAGAGAGAGAGAGAGAGAGAGAGAGAGCTAGGCAGCATGAGGTTGGGTTTTCCACTACGAAGTGTGCAACGAAAGGAAGGTGGTACCAGCCGAAAGGGCAGTGATATACATGCCAAGCAACAAAAATTGATCAGAGAATCACCAAACGACACATTGGGGTACTTCAACGTAACGCTCCTGCCTGACATGAGCAATGCAGGCCTTCCATCTAGCGTCCAAAATGAGAATCAACTGGCACAAGACGACGCAGTTGTGGCTGTTGTACACTCAGCGCAATCAACCCAGATGAGTTCGCATGGCAATGATGGCAGGACAGACGGGCTCTGCTGCGTTTCCTGGACATTGAACTGACAGAATATAGCCTGCACCAAACAATGGCCCCAGAGATTTTGGCCGAGACGATAGCCAAATCACACGCCTGGTCTACCATTTGCACCTCCATATTTGGGACCACCACTCATACAGTCATACTGATATTCACTATGCTATGGTATGTTGCAAACAAAGGAAGACTATGAAGAAGGGCGACGGCATACACTTGCGGACAGCAACAGCATATACTTGCGGACATCAACAGCATATACTTGCCGACAGGCAACCCTGTAAAGCAGAACTTCATCGCCAAAGTTGCATGGAGTTACATGATCCAGCCCCCAAAGGCAGGGGGGGACTGGGAATCCTCGACCCAGAGATTCAGACAAAAAGCACTGCAGACTAAATTGGGTGTTATGTTTCCTTGTTCCTCCCCTGGTTTTCCGGTTCTCTTCAGACGCATTGTCTACACCAAATTCTGGGTCCTCTGCCGGAAGCAAGCACCCCACCGACAGTAATGTGCCCTGGACCTTGGACGTCACTGGCTCTGCAGAGAATTAGACGCTCTGCTTCCCTGACAACACGAAGGGACTATTCTGGGATCATGTCCAAGTCCTGGGCGCAAAGAAGGCAAACAACAGCAGCCTCGACACTGGGTGAGCAACAGCGATTATTTCCAAGTTCTGAGGATGCATCTGCTGCAGACCTGGCCGGATATTTTTCCCGCTAAGTCAAACAGCTTTTGACCAGGCAGGAGGTGCTCAGGCAACCTCTGTTCTGCAACCAGTGGATACGGGGCAGAAGCCAAAAGCCTCTTGGACATTGACTGCCTCGGACGGCAGATGGACCACGTGGGTAGAGAGAGGGGCCTGACAGGTAAAGCATGCCTTGCCCAAGGAACAGAGGTGGTGGAAGACTCACACGGAACTGCAAAGACCAGCTCAAAGGGTGCCAAAACTTGCAGCACAACTTGAACAACCTCCTCTTGTCCATCCCCGACTCGTGGACCATAGTGCTCGCAAGCGAAACCACTTGGGCAGCCACAGAATGGGCAACCTGGGTTTGCGAAGACCTCTCAACACGGTGGCCCTGTCCTTTGTTCGGATGGTAGGCCGGGGGCGGAGTGGGGATTGGTGGACATACACAACATACACGACATACATGACACACGCAAGACGTAGGGGAGTCTGGACTACCCGCCCAAGATACCCTGGGGCGTGATCCTCGCGATCCGCAACACCATCAGAAGCATGCAATGGCTAATAACTTACCAAGCTCTTCTGGTCAACGAGTGGTCGAGCAGAGCAAGCGCAGGGCACAGGCTAACAGGTAGGCCTTCAACGACCTCTGCGTGATCTGCGACAACGGAGTAGTGGAAGACATAACCCACTGCATGCTGCTCTGCCTGAAAGCGCAACAGCTCTGGCACCACGCCAGAGAGCTCTGTCACGAAGCTGTTGGCAGGGAAAAGATGCCCTCACCCTGCTCTCATGCCTCTTCTTAGAGCCAAAGGGCCCGAAAAAGCGGGCACAGAAGTTCTGAAGGAGGTTTCGGCCGGCAACGCTCTGGGTGGTCTGGAAAAGAAGATGCAAAGAGAACATTGACGCACAAAAGGTGACGATGGAGAAGGGTTGGGAGGAATTCAAGCAAACATTGGACACAGAATAGGACTCCCTGGGAAACGGTACACTGGGAAGGCCCGCTCCAAGGCCACGGGGACAGAGGTAACAGGGGTTACCATAGCATCAGAATGAAGGTCTCGATCCAAGTACGTCAACCAGGCCAAACTTAGGCAGTGGTGAGGGGTGGTATATCTCTTCCCAGAAGGGAAGTAATCAATACCGTCCAGTCGGGCCTCTCAATGGTGATGGGGAGCCGCGTATGCATGCAACTGTTGTAGCCCCTTGACTTGCCGGTGGTATAGGAACTGCACCAACACCCCCAAGAGCATGGAAAAGGAGCCAGAGCCGTACGGGTCTGTTTTTCCAATCGAAAAAAGAAGAAGAAATAACAACATAATGCACTACTGGAGAGTGGATATCACATCACCCCAGTGAACGTCAAACTACAGAGTTCGTTCAACTCACAGCTGTCTGGACTTTGTCTTCATACTCCTCAACACTTTCATGCTCTACGAACTGCGCTAGGCCACCAGTCCCAAAAATTTTCGAACTTCTTTTTTTTAATTCGTCCATCTGAAACACCAAAATGTAAGATTTTATTCATGCAAAGGAACTTCATTCGAAGAACACGTTAAACAAGCAAATGGCAGACAATGATGCCAACTGCCACACTTGCTAAACAAATCTCGATAGCACATGCTTTCTCCCTCCAGTAGCCATGACAATACAGCATTTCACAGCAGTTGCAGGAATTTGCAAAATTCACCCACCCCAAATATGAAAATCCAGAAGCGACAAACAGTGAGGGAACGTACGATTTTATTCATGCAAAGGAACGTCCTTCAAAGAAAGACGTAAACCAAGCAAGTCGCAGATGATGATGCCAAACTGGCACACTTGCTAAAAAAAACTTCGATAAACGAACTTTGATCGCACATGCTTTCTCTCCGTGATAACCGTGACAGTACAGCATTTCACCGCAGTTGCACCCACAAGCAGCATGAACCTGGTCAGCATTTCACCGCAGTTGCAACCACAGGCAGCATGCACCTGGTCACTCCCTCGCAGTTGAAACTACAGGACGCATGTACTTGGTAATCACTCCCCACCCGGGACAAGAAGTCCATCAAATAAAAACAACAAGCAAAGCCTGACTATCAAACAGGAACATCCCTCAGCTGTTGCTAAAATATATATTTAAAAAAAAAAAAAAAAACGATATAGAAAAGGATCCACTTGCAACAACTGAGGCATGGAATTCAGCAGGTAGGCTGAATTTGGTGAGCACTTACACATTAAAGAAAACTCGTACTGTTTTACCCCTGTTTGATAAAACCTCCATAGACGCCAGTCGTATCAACCAACCTCATGGAACAATACAGATCCGCCAGTCGTACTGCATTCACCCAGTTCTCAGGACCTCCTCACAGGCCACAGCAGAGAATATGAATCAGACCTTTCTCAAGCCCATGCAAAGTCGATTACACATTCATTTCTATTCTGGACATCTTGCCAGGCCTTTCTCAAGCCCACGCAAAGTCAATGACACATTCATTTCTCTTCTGGACATCGCATGAATCCAAAATTCGTCAAGGCAGACATCAGAAAGAGCTGCCGAAATAAAGAGGCAGCAAGAAAGACTGCTGCTAAAACCAAGAGGCAGCCGGATACCGCTGCCAAAATCTGGACTCGTCGTCATCCCAGACAACGGACGTTCTTTGCTGCACACGCTAAGGAACTCTTTTTAACTATGCAAGAACAGCGAGCATTATTCCTTATTTATTGTTCCACTACCAGTGACACACACACACACACACACGCACACACACACACACAGAGAGAGAGAGAGAGAGAGAGAGAGAGAGAGAGAGAGAGAGAGAGAGAGAGAGAGAGANAGAGAGAGAGAGAGAGAGAGAGAGAGAGAGAGAGAGAGAGAGAGAGAGAGAGAGAGAGAGAGAGAGATGAAGTTGCGTAAACACTCGCCGTGGTTTCTGATCTGACTACAGGAAAATCGAAGTCGAAACAAGGCTGTCAAATCCCACTTCTGTAGATTACCACAGAACTGAAGTAGCGACAAGATCCCAGGGACAGAACCACAACTTCAACTGCTTCTCTGCTGATCGAGTAGGGCGACAAGAACACACTGACAAAGAACTACTGAATGCAGCAGTCTCTACACATCAGCATGCCACTAGAGAAACAATTTTCTCTCCCGGACTCTGAAGAGGACCGAAAACAAAGCGGCATACAGGAAGTACAACAGGTGTACCCAGACAACTGCCTGCTTCGATCATACACACTCTGAGAGGACAGTAGCCAAAATATTCAAAACAAATAATGCAGGCATTTACCATTCAACAAATCGCTTCCACAAAAAAAATCGCAGCGAGTAAACTTCTACCTAAAACAGCTCACATCAGGACGCTGGCTCTGTCCCCACATAGCAAACCAACACCGGGCGGCAGTAGCTCGTCACAACTGCTGGATAACATTTTCCCGCCACGATGGATACCGTATCATCAATACGATGAGCGATAAGCGCGTACAACTTTTGGCCGCGACGAGCTCCTACTACCCACCTGATACGGCAGAAACGAAACGAGACTTTTTCACCAGCGCTGGGCGAAAACTGTCCACAAAAAAAAAATTAAAAAAAATTGAGATCCTTGAAGAAACTCTCCAGTCCCGTAGCAATTCCAAATCAAGTGGTCTCACAACCCACCTAATTCTGCTGCCTTCTGACTGGGTGCCATGGCAGACCGATCGAGCCATCCGATCCCCTCCCCAGAGATCGCATCAAGGGCACGATTCACTCACTTCACAATTGTGCACATAAGAGCGCCTGGTCTTCCACTTACCAGCTGCAATACGCGCCATCACGGCTCATAGCTCAACATTGGCCCAAGCCATTTCTCGGTGTCCGTCAGAGGCATACCTTTCCTCCCCGCATAGTCCTTCACCTGATCAGGGGTTATCTTCCCAACAGCGAAGTACTGACTGTGAGGACTTGCAAAGAACAAGCCTGACACAGATGCTGCAGGCAACATGGCCATGGTCTCGGTGAGCTGGACACCAGTCAGCTCTTCAACATCCATGAGGTCCCACATGGTCTTCTTTTCTGTGTGATCAGGCTGTGAAGGATATCCCGGAGCGGGCCGGATGCCCTGGTACTTTACCTTCAGCAAGTCGTCGACGGAAAGCGACTCCTCCTTGCTGTAACCCCAGTACTCTTTTCTGACTTCTAAATGAAGCACCTCTGCGGCCGCTTCCGCCAGTCTGTCAGCAAGAGCCTCTGCCATGATATAGCTGTAATCGTCGTGCTTCTCTTTGAACTCAGCTGTCATCTTCTCCAACCCGAAACCGGAAGACACAACGAACATGCCGATGTAGTCCACAATTCCTGTCGACTTCGGTGCTACAAAATCGGACAGCGCAATGTAAGGGCCATTAGTTTCCTGCTCTGCCTGCTGCCGAAGGGTGTGGAACACCGCACGCACCTCTGTGCACGTCTCATCCGCGTACGTTTCAATGTCATCCTCTACCGAATTCGCCGGGTACATCCCGATGATGGCACGCGTCTGCAGCCTCTTATTTTTGACAATATCGTCAAGCATCAGGAGCGCTTCCTCATGCAGCTTCCTTGCCTCTGCACCCACAGTCTCATCATTGAATATCTTCGGATACCCTCTGTTAGGGTACCGGCCCCTGAGCTGCCATACTTGGAAGAAAGGGTTCCAATCAATTGCATCCACAAGCTTTTCAAGCGGGTAGTCGCTGAAAACCTTTGTTCCCAAGAACTTCGGTCGAATAGGTGCTGAGATGGGGTCTTTCCAGTCAACCTTGAGCTTCAACCGTCTCGCTTTCTCGAGAGGGATATACTTCCTATCCTCCAGACCGGCATAATGTTCTTCCCGCAGCTCTGCATAGGTCTCCTTGATGTCCTGGACGAAGTCCTCTCTCACAGTCTCGTCAATCAATGCCGAGACGACAGGAACACTGCGAGATGCATCCAGGACGTGAACGACGGGTCCACTGTACTGGGGGGCTATCTTCACAGCCGTGTGCATCCTACTTGTTGTGGCGCCTCCAATCAAGAGGGGGATCTTGAAGCCTTCGCGCTCCATTTCCTTAGCGACAGTCACCATTTCATCCAGGGATGGAGTGATCAGCCCAGAAAGTCCAACGACGTCCGCATGGTGTTCCCGACAAGCCTGAAGGATAGTGGCACACGGTGTCATCACCCCAAGATCCACCACCCTGTAATTGTTGCACCCCAACACCACCGCAACAATGTTCTTGCCAATATCGTGTACATCACCCTTCACAGTGGCAATCACAACAACACCTGCATTGGAATCTTCGGACAACTCCGGGTTCAATTTCCTCGCCTCCTCCTTCTCCTTCTCCATGTAGGGGATCAGGTGCGCAACCGCCTTTTTCATGACACGGGCGCTTTTGATCACCTGCGGGAGGAACATCTTCCCTGCACCAAACAGATCTCCCACAACATTCATCCCAGCCATTAGAGGGCCCTCGATGATGTGCAGGGGTCTCTGGTACTGCCCACATACCCTTGCTTCCTCCGCATCATCAACCACGTGCTGATCGATGCCCTTCACCAACGCATGCTCCAACCTTTTCTCCACTGGCAATTGCCTCCAGGCATTCTGCTGGCCAGGATCCTTGGGGCCACTTCCCTTGGGATCAATCTTCTGGGCAAGCTCCAGCATCCTCTCCGTGGAATCGGGTCGCCTGTTCAGGATGCAATCTTCGACATGTTCAAGCAAGACCTTGTCAATATCGTCATAAATATCAATCTGGCCCGCATTAACGATACCCATGTCCATTCCTGCCTTGATGGCATGATAAAGGAAGGCCGAATGGAACGCCCTACGAACAGGCTCGTTCCCACGGAAAGAGAAGGATATGTTGGAGACTCCGCCGCTAATCTTCGCCCCTGGGCAGAGTTTTTTTATCTTCCTCGTGGCTTCAATGAAGTCCACAGCATAGTTATTATGCTCCTCCAGTCCAGTCGCGATCGTCAGAATATTGGGATCAAAGATAATATCCTCAGGATTCATCCCAACGTCATCTACCAGAATCTTGAAGGCTCGTGTGCAAATCCTAACCTTGTCGTACTCTGTTGCCGCTTGACCCTCCTCGTCAAACGCCATCACCACAACGGCTGCACCGTGCCTCTTCACAATATTAGCATGGTGTTTGAATACTTCTTCACCCTCCTTCAGCGATATCGAGTTCACAATGCATTTCCCCTGACTACACTTCAGTCCTGCCTCCACAACGTGGAATTTAGAAGAGTCTATCATGAACGGCACCCGGGCAACCTGCACACCAAGAAAGAAAAACAAGAACAAACCAAACAGACGATTCAGAACACTTCTTGTCACTTGGTATTCTGTTGACATGGCTACCATTTCATACAGAGTTCGACAATACTTAAACAAATTCAAATAGCTTCCGTACTGTGGCTGAAATCAAACAGCCACGCCATTTCTTCTGGTGTGCTGAGAGGAGACATCCAGAACAAGTCAGAGGACGGCAGAACAAACCAGAGGCAGAAACAAAAAGAAATCCGTACGACCGCTCGAATGACAACCACAGTCGGTACAAACCGCAAGGTAGAGCAGACCCCGAAACATTCGTTCATTTCAGACAGTTTAGAAGGGGAAAACTCCCCCCGTCTGACATGAACGGCAAATTATTTCCAGTTTCCCCACCAGAGGGCACCATGATGTGCAGACACCAACGACACTAATTGAGGGACAGAGATATAGACGCACACAGTCATGCTACCACTGACGTGCAGGGTTCAATTGACAGTGGCAAAAACCAATCAGAAAGGAGATGACAGTTGCAAAAACCAATCAGAAAGGGGATGAAGCAGCTCACCTCTGGTTCAGAAACAAGAAGGTTAACAAACCGTGTCATCGCCGCCACTGAATCCAACAGCCCCTCGTCCATGTTGATGTCAATGACCTGAGCACCAGCGTCAACCTGCTTTACAGCAATGGAAAGCCCCTTGTCGTAATCCCCTGCCATGATTGCCTTCTTGAAGATAATCGACCCCGCAACATTGCACCTTTCGCCCAAGTTTATGAATGGTATCGTCTCAGGAGTATAAATAAATGGTTCAAGGCCACTGATCCGCAACAAGTTCCTAACCTTTGGAATGGGACGGGGCTTGCAGTCTTTGGCCTGGACAAAGAACACACGAGGATTGGAAACAATCAGCACCTTCCAATGATAGCAAAAACGATCAGGGACCATTTTCTGACGAGTAAAGCAGAATGCACACACCCAAGAAAATGGATATTATCGAATATGCCATATAATAGTAGCCGCCATAAACATCCTAACGTATGAAACACACTTCATAATAATACACATCATATGCTCCCCTGCGAGAACGCCTTCGAGGATAACCAATATGACATCACACTAGCTTGAAAAAAAACAAACATGTACAAGTCAACAAGAAAAAGAAACCGAAAAGAAAAGTCTTTGCTGTTTCATATCATAATCAACTCACTCGTCCCTCCAGCCTACAGCAACATTCCACTCCTTCGATAAGCGATTCCATCGCCAGTTGACAAACGACGTATCTTGCCTCAAACTAAACTCAAACATTCACATGCCCAGCAGCTGACATCTTGTGAGGCAAACGGCCCATGTGATGTCACCAAAGGCCACACACACATCTTGCATCGAACGTAGCACTAAAACCGTTCAGGGACTACAGAACACAGATGAAAACCATCCAACTGCTACTTCACCACAATCGCTTTTATACTCGAGACATTCAACGAACGTACGAGGACCAATAAACACATCCCACGCACATCATCGTCCTCTTCTCCTCTTCCCGCCATCCTCTCCTGCCATCAATCCAACATTAGAAGCAACGGGTTGCCATTTATCACAACATCTGAAACGTCACAATATAATCCCGTAATCGGCACTGTCATAACGAAGCTGAAAAGCTGTATATTCTTGTGCTGAGCATGCACCTTACCGTTTACTCATCCAGTTGCATTGCGACAGTGGCAATTCGTGCCGTTTCAGATTCAAAAACTGGCAAGCTCGTCGCTTTCTCATTGCATGCCGTTGTCATCGTCCTTTTTTGCCAAACGGAGCAGATGGGATGGACTTCATAGTAAAGCCAGGACCTTACTCCAGGTTAAGTCCTACTTCCAATGGAATAATGGAAGCAGTCTCTCTCCCTCAGCGACATAAATCTGACATAAAGAGGACGATTCATCCCAAGCCTGTTCATCAATGACCCTCCCTACTCTTCTGAACCTGAAAAACAGGAAGACCTGAACTATGCTCTTGTAACTACATGTGGATTTGCTTCTTGCTCGTGTTCCTTTCCACATTTCACATCATAACAGGTCCCGTACGACTTCATAACATGTCAGCATGGCAGTTTTCTTCAGCCTGACAGCCTCGGAGGAGTTTTCAAAAGGAGAGAGAGTTCAGCCCTTCCAACAAACCGGTCCTAGAGGAAACAATAGTGTGTGGTGCATGGCAACACATTCAACCACCAGACAAGGAGGACAAGAGTGACACGAAGTTGGCAGAGCTGGACACAGCAGCCGCAAGATGGTTTTGCACCCACCAGGCCGGGAAAGGCATCGCCAGATGCTTTACAGACAAAAGGTAAGGAACCGGCAACGCCCATCCAAGTTGTGTACACAAGGGTCAGAAACACGGGGAGCATTGATGCAACGTGATTTGCATGAAAAGCCACGGAGGGATGTCAAAACATGCTTTACATCGACGGGCACGGGAGACGAGCGCGCATGAAAAGCCACGGAGGGATGTCAAAACATGCTTTACATCGACGGGCACGAGAGACGAGCGCGCATGAGGGTCCTCGTATGCTCTATACAGAAGAGGAAAAGAATGGCAATGGATCACATTGCTTTACACACAATGGTGGGCAGGAGATGGAGAGTGGGAAGCGCCAGACACTTTGCGCCCATAAGATGGAACAGGGTGAGCATGGACCGTACATGCAAAGCAGGAGGAGGAAAGTGTCCACACAACAGGAATATGCTTTCGATGCAAGAGGACATGGGGGATAAAGGACAGCATGAGAGAGACTGAAGATGAGTTACACACATTGGAGGGGGGGGGGGGGGGGGGGGGGGAAGGCCACCCACATACAGTATCTGAAAAGGAGAAGGAACTGCATGGCCGGGGAAACAATGAAGGACCAAGAGCCTTACAATTTGCGCGACAGCATTGATGTGGTCTGGCGTTGTTCCACAGCATCCACCGACAATATTCACAAGCCCTCCTGTCAGGAAATCCCGCAAATTCTCTCCAAACTGTGATGGGGATTCATCATAACCACCCATTGCATTTGGAAGTCCTGCATTCGGATAGCAAATGACGTTTGTGTCTGCAATCTGGCTCACGCAAGCAAAGCAAATGCCACCACACAGACAGATTTCAGACATCCCTTCACAAACAGTGGGTTAGCTGCCAATGATCTGCTCATAGAACGATTTGCTTGCTTTGCAACTTCGATATTCCTGCATGGTTACTTCCTGATCCGAGAAGTCCGTAGCTCGGCAAAGATCATGCCAAACGTTACACATCCAAAAGAAGCTGATAAAGAAAAGGTTCAGAAATCAGCAGCCCAATGTGACTACTTGCTGTGAGCTCCAGCTACGTGATGTTCAAGTTGGAGAGAGGAGCACAAGCAAATTGGAGAAAATAAAGTAGCAGTTTCCATAAAACACAGGGAGAAGAACTACAAAGAAAGACGAACAAGTGGCGACAAAATCACAGCAGGCTCTATTTACCATGGCCCATAGCCAAGGCTATTTGCCCCTTTTTGGTCGTTCGGCCCGTGGGACTAGGCCGTTGGCCTGAGATCTCACGCAGGCCATCTATTCAGTCCACTCCGGTCCATGGCTGCGGTCGCTCAGAAATCAGCACAGTGACTACAAGCAAATTGGAAGTTGCCCCTTCTTGTTCGGCCTGTGGGACTAGGCCGTTGGCGTGAGACCTCACAGGCCGTCTATTCAGTCCAGTCCAGTCCGGTACTGCGGTCAGTACCAGCCCAGTCAGCCCGCTGGGGTATACCCAGCTGCAGTCTGTATCCTGTTTCATTCTGCACTGTACGTGTTTGGAGAACGGTGCAGTGGGCGAGTGAGTCAATGGTGATGTTATGTCCATCATCCATCTCCATCTCCACCTCCTCTTCCTCCTCCTCAATCTCCACAGCGCAGGATCTTCCACCCAGGCAGTTCTCATTACAAAAATACAGGAAGGCTACACAGAAAGACGAACCAGAACCAGAGAGGCATTTGCAGACAAAACAGGACCAGAGGCATTCGCAGAGAAAACAATACCAGAGGCATACGCTGTGAGAACAATCACACTCTTGCCACCCACCCAACGTTTATTCAGCGGCAGAAATTAACAGAGGATATACCCTTCTAGGGCTGCAAAGTGTGGCAAGCACACAGCAGTCCTGCAAAGATGAGGAACCTTGGGAACCGACTGGCCTAGCTGAATCGGTACATCCCCCCTGAACGGGTTATGCAATACAGACCCCGAGTTCGAGCTCCACTGGACGCAAAGGACGATTCTGAATTACCTTGGGCCGGTTAGTCCTTGAGATGATGATATCTCAAGGCCATAGAAACTTTCGCTAGACCATTTTGACAGGTTTATTTGTTTGTTTTTTTCGAAAAAAAAGAGAAAAAGAGACTGCACAGAGTGCACCAGGATCAGAAGCTCCCACACCGTCATGCCACTCACCTTGCTCAGGGTGTCAACATAGCCACGCATGTCCCGTGCGCCGAGTGCACAGTTCAACCCCACAGCCAACGGCCTTGCATGGCATATGCTGATCCAGAATGCCTCGCCTGTCTGGCCTGAAAGCGTACGACCGCTGTTATCGACAATTGTGCCACTGATGAAGATAGGTATTTCGAACCCAACCTCGTCAAAATATTCCTGAATCGCATAGCAGCACGCCTTCGCATTTAACGTGTCAAAAATAGTTTCTACCAAAAGAACATCCACCCCAGCCTCTACAAGCGCCTTCACTTGAAACTTGTACGCAGCTGCAACCTCATCGAACGTGCACGCACGGAAAGCCGGGTTCTCGACGCTTGGCGACACCGACAAGGTCCTGTTGGTGGGCCCAATCGCACCTGCAACAAACCTTGGCCTTGTTGGTTCCATTTGAGTGACTGCATCTGCAGCACGCATGGCCACTTTTGTAGCTTCAACGTTAATCAAACGCACCTCCTCTTCAGCCTGCAGCTCATAGTCCGCCTGTGAAATCCACGTACCGCTGAACGTATTCGTTTCAACAATATCTGCTCCTTTCATCAGGTACTCCTTGTGGATGTCTTCTATCAGATCTGGGCGGGTAATGACCAAGAGGTCGTTGTTTCCCTTCAGATCATGGGTATGGTTCACGTACCGGGTACCGCGGAAGTCCTCCTCCTCGAGTCTATGTCGCTGAATCATTGTCCCCATCGCCCCGTCAATCATAAGGATGCGCTGCTCAAACATGCGGCTCAACACGTCAAACATGTTCCTCTCCACAACCACGGTGTTGTTGCCAGTCGCAGCTGATACTGGTGCATCCGGATCAACCTTCCTCTCTCCATCCACAATAAAACTGCAAGAGAAAACAATGCGGAACAGTCGGATAGACTAGTTCAGACCAAAATCGTCCACTGCCTGCTAGGTTTGCAATCATGGCATGCATCCAATCACGCAGGTAGCATGCATCCAATCAGGCAGGTCCAGCTTTGAACGTTCACTCAGCTCCATCTCGGGAAAGACAAGGCATTAAATTAAACCCATGCATGAGATGAACTGAAACAACGCTCATGACAATATAAAGACAACGACAATAAAGACATCATCAAAACGCATATACATACACAACTGCAGGAGTAGGAAAGGAGGAGGAGGAAGAAGAAGAAAGAAAACAATTGCGGTGGTGGTTGTGTATGCAGAGGTGGTGACATTGTCATAACAATGGTGTGATGACGGCGCCATCATAATTTAACGATGACAACAGCGTCCTTCGTGGTCACAGTAATGAGGCTAACAATGAATGACGACGAGGACAAAGATGGTGTCCACCTTCTCACAAGTTCAGTGCGGAGGAGATTTCCCACCATCCATTCGCTCCTCTCCTACCTTCTTCACCCGGATAGAACGCCCGGTCATCATGGCTGCACCTGGACTGAAAGTTGGCCCAAATCGGCTATAACGGCCGGGCCTTATATTCCAGTGACGACGGTAGAGGTAGTCATCACGTGAATGATTGATGAGCACGATCAAACCAGCCACAAGAGAGGTGGGTAACCATCATGGCAATGGTGAGGATGAGGACAATTAGGACGACAATGATGACCGTCATCATGATGGCGCTGCCAATGTACACAGCGATGACGACACAACATGACAGTGATGAGGACAACGCTGATGACCACGACGAAGGCCACCATGCAAAAAAAAAAAAAAAAATGATAACAAGAAGGTGCTGATAAACCATAAACAACAATAAAACGACGGAGATGATACTGACGATTACGACAGTGATTGCCAGCATATACTATCGATCCTGGGATGTAAAATCCAATACACACAAAAAAAAAACACCACTTGCATCTCTGCACATACAATCGAGCTCCCAGAACGTGTCTTTTTTTCTGTTAGAAAAAGGAACTGTGGCCTTAATTAGCAAGAAAGAAAAGACTTCCCACCGAGCACAGAGTTGTCGAAGTATTGGATTTTTTTTATTGGATTTTTTTTTCCGGACCAGTCCATCAGAATCACAATAACCACTCCAAGCTCATCGAACTGCTTCCGGTTCTTTTGCTCAATTTGGAAAGGTGTCAAAGTGCTTCTGGATCTAGTGGCTAGCACTTGTCTTCCATTATATATAAACAACAGAAACGGCAACAAGACAAATTAAAAAAAGAACCAACACGATATGATCCCATTCTCTAAGTTCAGTGCATAGCTGTGAGCAACATCTCAGACCGGGGAACATCATTCTTACAGAAATAAATCCACCAACACAACACAACACATCTTAAAGAAGGCGCACAATAGACCGTCTAAATGGCGCAACAGGTGAGACCAAAGCCAACCAGTAAGAATAACAAAGAGGCAGCATATGGCAACCAACCTGTATTCGATAGGTCCCTGAGGGCAAGCATAATCCACATAGAACACCCCTGGCTCCACCAACGACGGCTTGAGTGGCACAGGCTCTCCTGCGGAAAAGCTGCCCACCACCTCCACCTTTGATCCTCCATGCTTCCACTTGAATTGAGCCACTCCCCATCCTGGAAAAGTCGACCGAGTCGATCAAAAGACATCGACGTGTCATACCTCCACAACTACCACATACTTTGACAAGCAAATTAAGAAGGGGAAAAAATCGAATTCAAAAGACATCGACGTGTCATGGCTCCACAACTACCACACACTTTGACGAGCAAATTGAGAAGGGGGAAAAAATTCAAAAACTCGAATTAAACAGCCAAAAGGACAAGACGAGTCTCAGAAAGAACCCCCAAGACCTGAAGTCAGGTTAGATGTGATCAAAACAATTAAACGTTCCCCCCCCCTCCTTTATACCTCCACCTTCCCGCTCTATCAGATGGAAATTTCAACATAGCGTCACCGTCCAAACGTACCGACATACCCTTCTTAATAATAAGCACCCCCTTGACTAACCCCTGGCGGACAAGGGTGCTCCTCTTCAGTTTTTTTTTTTTTTTTTAAGGTTAATTTTCAACAATTCATCAGAGCTGGAACGATTACCAACCGGTTTGCCAGCATCATCAGCTTGTTACAGTACCCTTTTAAAATGACTGTATCGGACCAAAAAATAGACTCTGTACATTCGTTCATGCATGATCAGGGTGCTTTGTGTCAGGGCAAGACAAAAGACAGTCACACTGGTCGATGAACAGGCTGGCCACCAGCTTACCAATGCTGGACAACAATTCAAGTCCAAAGAAGCCAAATCAGGGTCACCCCTTGCAATCACAAGGGGTCAATCGCCAAATCAGAAGCCAGACCACATCAGGGCGGCTCCTCAAGAAATGGAGTTGTAGTCGTAATGGCTTAACAAATGACGTGTCCTGGTGGTGAACCAGTGCACCACAATGACAGTCTCTTTCTCTCTCTTTGCCGCTTTTTTTTCGATTGAAATGACACAGTCCACAGAACCGTAGTAAAGCAATTATATACCTTACAGAAGAGACCATTCATTCCCCCTGCAACAAACGACGACCACAAACAAAAGTGTACCTTCCTTCTCGTTCTCTCCTTGCCCAGATGCAAGAACGCCAAGCATAAAGAAACGAAATGCAAAACAACAGAGCCGTGTGTTCAATCAAGTACAATACTTACGGTCCGATTTCGGGCAGGGTCTTCGAGATGGAGGGCGAAACTCTGCAAGAAAACACACACACACAACACACACACACAAACACACACACACAAACACACACACACACACACACACACATACACAACCCATCGGTCAGCCAACACGTGGAAATTGCAATCCCACGCCATTTCTCATTGCATACAGAAAATCAGATTAGCACTCCCCCGCACACTACGTTCCAATCAAATTGCCTCATGCCAATCACTTCGCGGCGATCTTATTAATAAGCTGGCCAAGGGAACCATGAAGCAGAGACAATGACGACCCCCCCACCAAGGTACAAAACCCCCAGAACCCTCTTGCAAATCGGCCACTCTCAATGCCAGACCTGTGTGCTGAGCAAGGAACCGACCTTGGAGACTCAGTTGATTCGGAAAACCGCTTCAACATTTCCCCTTCACAATCGCTTGTAGCCTGAGATCAGGCAGAGCAGCAGGTTAGTAGATATGTTGCCCAGCTGTCGGTAGAGTCCAAAGAGTTCACGGAGCCTAGTCAGAAAAATTACAAATAATAAAAAGGAGCTCGTCTTTCCCTTCCACCCCCACGGTTGGGGGGGGGGGTAAGAAACTGGGCGGCAACGTTTCAGGATTCGCTCCGCGGTAGGAAAGGCATAACGATCTGGGCGCTGTCTTGACGAGAGACTCGATGATGCCTCCAATTACGATCGGGGCGCTGTCTCGGAGAGAGACTCGGTGATGATGCCTTCTCTAATTAACGACGATATTTGTTATCATTTCTAGCGTGGCCCTAGAAAAGTAGGGGTGGATGCAATTTCTCCTGATTTATGCCCTACCATGCCGTACACACCAGCAGATCATCCACCCCGACTTTTCGAGGCCACCCCTACTTTTCGTGCCTCAGCCTTGCAGGAAATGAACTCGTCCCCACCCGAATATTTTTGGGCCTCAGGGAAGGCCCCGCCCCGTAGGGCACTGAGGGGGAGGAAGCCGGTGGACCCAGCCGAAAGGGGCAAAATAAAGTGTTGGCTTTCCTCGTCTACAATACCGATAAAAAGAGCAATGCAGGTAGCTCGACAAAAAGAACAATGCAGCTACATAGCTCTACCAACGAATCTTTTCATCAACTGTATCATACCTATAGGATAACCCACCAAACAGAAAAGCATTTCCTACCAAGACTACGGTAGTGATTTGGACAGTGCAAAAAAAAAAAAAAAAACATTTCTTAACCACCATTTCTGACCACAACGAACCAAAGCTATTTTCTTCTCTCAATTTCACCTCACACTACCTACCTACCTACCTACCACTACCCCTAATTGTAGTCATATTACGGGGAACCACGTAGCGGGCTGAACCGTGTTCACAATGAACCACATTTCTGACCACAATGAACCACTACCAAGAACTACACAACATAATCTCTCACATAACCAATCAATAGCCAGCAACATGTGGTTCAGTTCTTTCGTCTGTGTGTGTGTGTACAACGCCTATCAGATTGTCCGTTTAAAGAAATTTAAACATAAAAATAAGATGCTGAGATCAGTGACCCAAGGCCCCTCCGGGACGTCCTCGTGTTGGCCGAGTCGCAAACCGACCCCTGCGTTGAAGAGGTCATCAAGGTCATGACTGAAATGGTGGCCGGTCTCCACACCATACGATGGATGACCCAGTACTTAAGTTGCTTCAGGCCATACCACTACCACCCCCCTACGAAGAGAAAATATATACCGCAATTCAGTAGACAGACTACAATAGATACTCCAACGTTAAAGAACGCCAGCTGCATCAGCACAATAATTCCCGAGGCGATAACAAAACAAAAGCAATACCCAACAGAGCCAATACCTCCTGTTGCGTCCTGAAGCAACAGACGCCAGATGCTGCCCTTGTATCCGCAACATCTGCACACTGCCAAGCCATGGCAACTCAACGAACCCTGCTAACCGATGCAAACGACAAAACGACCGTACAGGGCTTTGTACCAATAGAGAGAAGGGCAGATGGCGTTCTCAAAATGCTGCACAGTAGGGAGAGGGGAGAAGGAGAGAGAAATCGGCAGCGATTGGGAAACAGTCGAGGGGTTCCAACCCGCCAAGGTAAAAAAGGGCAAGAGCAGAAAAAGGAAAGAGGAGCCGGCAGCATTTCCTAAAATAGTAAAAGCATTACCGTACAGGAGAATCTTCTATAGACAAATACAAGACAGGACAGCGTTTGTTAGTACGTCTGCTCTGTGCGATACATTGCTTGTTAAAGATGACATCCATCGCAGCTGCAAAATTTCTGAAAGCCTACTTTATTCCTCAAAAGACGTGTTTAGAAAACGTATTAAGGCCCTGTTTTGTTATAAAAAACAAAAAAAAAGTATTAAGGCATTAAAGGACTGCTCACTACGTACAGGATCTCCCTCCAAAGACGTACAGCTGAATTTGTTTCCCCTTTGCATGGTGATCTGGAAGCCTCATTCATTCACGTCACATTTTCTTCGTATCCAGCCAAGCTATCGTCCAAAGCAAGTTAACCGGGACGTATTGTGGAGGACCCCGGCCTCCGAATGAGTATTGAGTACTTTGATGTTGAATTCTGAGGGGGGGGGAAAAAAAAAAAAAAAAAAAAAAAGCAAGTTCACATCACGCTTCCGAAAACCAAAACTCACTCCATCGCGGCGGCAATCTGCTAAGATCGGGGACTTCTCTGACTACGGCCAGGTGAGAAAAGGGAGGGACTCCTTTGACTACACGGTTAGGCTAACAGAGGAGGCAGACAGCACTCCTTCGACTATGATTAGGCCAATAGAGGCAGACAGGACACCTTTGACTATGGTTAAGACTAATATAGGCAGCTCATGACCTCTGATTCACACAAAGAAGAAGATACCAACCACATCCCCAGATTGGGATGCTCTTGATGCCCATCACTTTGTCGTAAACACGATCAGAATTTGCATTACAAGGTCACTCTCCGTGCCTATTCCGGAGCAAACGGCAGTTTCGACGGGCAATGACTCACAACCCATCTCCATCACGGCTGTGCTCAATACCGACCCACGGGCATTTTCCATCACTAGTTCAAACAACGGGCATTTTCCATCACCAATTCAAACACGGTCATTTTCCATCACTAATTCAAACACGGGCATTTTCCATCACTAATTCAAATCGCGGAGGTCGTCTAGACGGACGCGCCTAAATCACCTCGGACTTGGAAGAAAACGGAAAAACCGAAAACCCGAAACCGTTGATTGGCACGTGAGAGTTCACGCACTCGAGTAAATTACGTAAACTGACTACCGTCTCTCCCAAACATAACGCATATGCGTTGTAAACGAATACAACGCATAGGTTGTTTTCTATTCAAACACAACGCAAACGAGTTCTATTCGAACAGCCTTTGTTTTCGAATACAACGCATATCCGTTCTATTCGAATCGTCGATTTTTTCAAAAACTCGGATACTACGCATGTGCGTTATGTTCGGGGGAAGACAGTAGTCCGTTCTATACGTCAAAAAAAAAGGGAAGAAAGTCCACCTCCTTGGTTTCTGCTAGGGGCAAAGGCATTAGCACCACTGTAGAAATACTGTATGTATGTGACACGACGAATCGAAAAAGACGAGTTGCCGAAGATGGGGACACAGGAGGGGGCGAAGGAAGCATTTCACGAGGGATGCATCAAGGAAGTCGGGACGGGCCAAGAGAACAGAGACGCTGCAGGCGATGCAGTCGGGGAGGTTGGAAGGCGACTACCGTCTTCCCCCGAACACAACGCACCCTCATCTTGGCTGTACCGGGCCGGAAATATAGCTTGCATACGTTCAATTTCAGGGTGCGTTATGTTCGGGGGAAGACGGTAGGTGACTCGTCGGGGAAGGCGTAGGGAATGATGAGGACGACGAGGATGACAGCGCAGAGCATTGGCAGAGGTCCTGGGAATGAAGGGAGCGGAGAGGATGGGGAGGCGATTCATCTGGGAGAATTTGGGGGAGAATGGGCGGACAATTAAAGGCATGAAGAGGAGGACGAGGTGGCATATCGGAAAACATCGGGACGATAGACGATAAGTAGAGCATTGGTTGGGGGAGAACGAGGAAGTCAGGGGCAAGCGACGCATGGGGGGAGGTTTAGGTTATGTCACGTTCCATGATTTAATTCAATAGAAAAAGGACGACTTCCAAACGCTGAAAAAAAAAAGACTCCATATTCATTATGAAGAACTGTTACTGAGGAAGACTCCATATTCATTATGAAGAACTGTTACTGACGAGGGAACTCAAGAAGAACCGCTGTCATGATTTGCTCAGTGCGGAACTTTCACTCTATTGAATATACAAGGGACTGAAGTAGTACTTGCTGTGGCTCAGTCTATAAGAACCTAACACCTACTCCAGGCTCCTACTCAGGTGGAGTAAGGGGGGGGGAAGTCACCTGTATGAAGCCACTCGATACTTCCAGGCCGAAGGGAACACTTAAGAGCATGAGCCTCCAGGCACGAAATGCAGCAATTCGGACCGAGGCGACGCAGGGGGGACAGTTGGGGGACCACGTGACGGAGAAGAGGAGAGCGCAGAGCATTGTAAGGAGGAAAAGTGGGTCGTCAGGATAGGGAGGGTCGGGGGGATTGGGAGGGATAAGGGTATAGACAAGAGGACGAGGCAACGCATCGGGGGAGGTCTGGGGGACGATAGGGACGAGGGCAAGACGGCAGAAGCATATGGACAGAAGAGGGGAGGAAGGGCATGGAGAGGAGGGCGGAACGACTCACTGGGGGAGGTCGGAGGGACTTCTGGGTGGGGGAGGGGGAGGGAGGGAGGAGGGGAGGGGAGAGGAGAAGGTGCAAGTTTGATCAGGAGCTCAGGTGATGAGGTCGCCGAGATCACAGCAATGCATTAAACGACTTCCCCTCCGCGATCCTTCTTTCTCATGGCCCGTTTTTTCCGTCCCCTGCCACAGTACCCCCGTGCGTCGCCTTGCTTTCCCTCTCCTCCTAATTTGGCGCCCCCACTATGATCTTTTGATTAGGAAGACGGCGCACAATGGAACATAGGAGGGGAATTAAGACGACCAAAAGGGGGCAGGGGGGGGGGGGAGGAAGGGGCGATGCATCGAAGAAAGCTGCGGGAACGAAACGGAGGGGGCGGCGCAATGCAAGCGGGACGAGGAAGGCGGCCAAGCTGGGAGCCGAGCGGGGCGGAGAGGGAGGAGGAGAGAAACCACGCGGAGATTAACGCGCAAGTGCGTACTAAAGGGCGGAAAGACGTAGCGCATATGTTTGCCCGATCCTCCTCTTTTCTGTGAGCGACGTGGAAACAGAATCTCCAGTGGTTGCTTATTTACTTTTCAAATCCTAAGAGTAATCAATAATTTAAAAAAAAAACAATTTGTCTCCATCTGCATCCACTTACGCATGACATCAAGACTTCAACGTTTTTGTGACGAGGCACAGTGTCCTCTGTCTGCCCACATTCAGTGGGTTCAGCATCTTCCCTACGCAATCATTTCATCACCATCACGTTACTTAACACTCTGAGGAACAACAACAACACCTCCCTCCCTACACAACGGTATTATACACGCCCTATCATAGCACGTAGCGGCGGGTGCGAGAGAGATCAAACACAGAAGAAGAGAAGTACTAGGGACAACCAACGGAACAATACAATAGGCAAATTGAGATAAAGCTGGAGCAAGAGAAAGAGCACCACAAGGAGGAAATCTGCGAATGACGACACCAGCGAAACCAGCAACAAACGACGATGATAAGCATAACATCAACATGAGGAAGAAAGAATGAACGCTCCAATTCGGGTTCAATGGTAAATTGGCGAAACTGAGGACGCCGACAGCTCTCGTACCCGCTTTGGGAAACAGCGATTCCAAATTCGATGTCCAATCCGAGGTGGAAGTCCGCTCCTTCTCGCTCTCCTGGCGCTGCTGCCCCTGCTCTTCAACCGCCGCCGCTACCTTCTCCAATGTAGTAGTGGATGGTTCCGCCACCCCAGTCACGGCCGTAGTCACGTCCCGCTCCTCCGCCGCTTTCTGCGCCGTCGCCAAATCCCCCCGTTCCTCCGCCGCTTTCTGCGCCGTCGCTAAATCCCCCCGCTCCTCTGCCGCCGTCCGCGTCGTGGCCAATTCCCGCTCTGCAGCCGCTTGCGGCAATTGTGACTTCACCGGCCCCTCCTGGGCGGTCGTCGTCACGCCATCCGCAGCTGGGTCTGCCGGCGCTGCACCTGCTGCTGCCACGTCTTCCAAAGCACTCTTCGCGCCCAAGCCCTGCTTCGCTACAGAAGTCTTCACGCCGATCGGAGCTCGCTTTCTCCTCCATCTAATTGCGGCCGCAGCGGCGACCAGGAGAGAAAGGCAGGCGATTGACACGTGGACAGGCACAAAAGGCCATACCACCGCCACGAGCACAACCACGACCACCATGGGAGCGAGAGCCATCGCCATCTCGGCTTGTCTGTTCTGACAAACGCTGCTCTGCCCCTGCAGAAATGCAACCTTTCGGAGATCACTATCACTATACACGCAGGCGCCAAGTTAAAGCATGCTAGACGTACAGGACATATATGAGCGCGCGGCAAATCAATTGTGAGGATGTCGACAAAGCGGAGCAAACGAGGAGAACGCCGATTGACGGTGCGCACGTCGCGCACCAAAGCATTTTTCTGTGCGGGGGTGCGCAATCGGCATTCCCGCCTGCGTATGTGGAGCGGAAGCCTTTAATGTGGAGAGTACCACTAGCGATCTCACGGAATAGGGCCTGATCCGACAGTCTTTGTTTCCTCTTCGCTAGTGGGACCGTGCTCTTTTTTACCAAAAAGTGGGGCCTCAGGGCAAACTCAGGGCATACTCATTGACTTACCGTGAGGGCACGGGTGCGCAGCCCGTAGTTTGTTTCGTTTTGGCTGTGGCGAGGCCCTGTGTGTGTGTATGCGTGTGTGTGGGCAAACTCAGGGCATACTCACACGGGGACCTATATTCCCAAGATCCCAAAGAAAAAGGGGTCAGCGGCCTGGGAAGCCGCGGGGCAAGGGATTTTGCAAATGCCCTATTTCATTTTTCGCATTTTCTTCGAAATTCGCAAAAATTGCAAAATTGCACAATTTGTGGATGGAGCCAAGTACCAAATCCCCCATTTCTCCAGACGGCTGCGACCTGGTTCCCATCTGAAAAGGTACAGCAATGTGACGTGAACCATGCCCAAAACCTCAAATTCACAGCCCGTCAGGGGTGCGTTTTATGCCCCTGAGACATTTTTCGTTTTATACCGGGGCCCATTGGTCGTTCAAAGGCTGGTAAAATGAATGGCACTGGCATTTGGGGGGGGCCGGCAGTTCAAGCAAAACCAGGACAGGTAGCTGTCCGTGGCGTTTTCCTGGGAACCCCGCAGTCCAAAAAAAATTGAAACGGTGTGCAGGCCGCAGGGCCCTGAAATTCGAATCTGAAACGGTGGACCCAGGCCTGAAACGGCGTGCGGGCCGCAGGGCCTTGAAATTCGAATCTGAAACGGTGGACCCAGGCCTGAAACGGCGTGCGGGCCGCAGGGCCTTGAAATTCGAATCTGAAACGGTGTGGACCCCGGTTATCTGCGTGCCATCTGGATTTGTTCCGCGCCATCTCTCTCTCTCTCTCTCTCTCTCTCTCTCTCTCTCTCTCTCTCTCTCTCTCTC
>BFEA01000275.1:537513-555390 GCA_003427395.1 Chara braunii
GTGAAAGCTCACTGAATTTGGAGTACTTTTTTAGTTGGCCCAGACATGGCTGAGTGACAAAAATGGAAAATATGTTGGCGCGGCGATTATTTCGCAGTGTAAATGATTTTTTGCAGTTCACGACCTCATCTATGGATTATCAAAATTTCAGATTTTTGTGCATGTTCGTCCGAGCACAGAAAATCACTGAAGTTGCCTCTTGCAAAACGCCTATTGGGCCCTTTTCCAGTTCACATGCCCGCACTTCTTTTTGGGGTCCGCTTCTACCCGGGGACCGGTCCAACGGCCCCCACTTCTTTTTGGGGTCCACTTCCACCCGAGGACCGGTCCTTCCTTTTTCCAAAAGTCCCGGTTCTAGAAGAGCTAGCTGTAGGTAGTCCGCAATTTTGCCAAGGACCGGTCCCCCAAATTTTTTTGCCCCCTAAAAACCCACTTTACGTCCTGGTCGCCCGCCGCCAAAAATGTGACACCTTGACACAGACGCGGAAGCACACTATACCACAGCCTAAGGGCTGCGAACATGGACAGTACTAGGACAGTCGGCTGATGGCTTTCGTGAGGGTTAGTCATGCACTTCATATGTTGTGGCGATGATGAGGAAGTGGTGTTTGTTTGGTTTGGATGAGGGGAGGAAGGCCTGCGGACGGGCATATTTGTTCCGTCGTGTCAGCACATCATCAAAGGTGCGTGTTTGGGGACGAGTTGCTCCGTTGGTGCCCTGTGGAGTGTGGTGCTCTGCTCTCGCGCCTATCACCCCACGCTTTTCCCTCACTTGTAGTGCGGCAGTGGACGCTGTGGTGGAAGGCAACGGCAAAGGGCTTGCATTGCCAGCCACCCGCACGTCGCCATTGTCGAGTCGGAACTGGATCCACTCCCAGGAGGGTCGAAGGGTGGTGGATGTTGACGGCCACACGTCGCATTATCGTTGGTGGCAGAACATGTCCGAGCGTACATCTGTTATTCCTATGGGAAATGTGGTTGTTGTTGAATAAAGGTCATCCAAGCTTTATCTTTGCATGGTCTTTGCAACACTGGCAGCAGTTGCGTTCATGACGTTAGTTGTGTTTTTGCTTTCCATTTTGGTCGTCGTCATCTGCGTGGTCGCTCTCCTCATCGTCACCTGTCTTGTCCGGAAGTGAGTGTCGACATTCATGGATCAGCAGCATTGGTTGGGTCAGCCTCAACGGCAGATGTTCTTTATCAACAGACTCTTCTATGGAAGATCGACATGCCGAGTCTGTCGTTGATCGGCCTTTGCATGCAATGTCATTGCTTTCGCGAGAGTACAACTCTGTGACATGGGGTTCATTGTTCACGAGCTCCCTTCCACCCCTCCCTTCATGAAGGACACAACCCCGTTGGCGCTCAGGGCTACGTGCAAGGCAGGGTTGGCCAGCCGAATATCCCGGTTTCCTCCTTCATGAGCATGGGGTATGGCGTTGCAGGGGGGCAGGGGAGCGTCCAACATGGCGGCATGCAGCAAGTCCAGGTGCCCCGTCCTTCACAGTTTCGATCAGCCATGCCATCACCATCTCCGTCAGCAAGTGTGCAGCCGTGTGTGATGAGCGTTCCTGACGCTGGACAACGACCATCGACACCTCGACCTTTTAGCAACATTGCATGTGCAGTTGCGGCGCCGATGGAAATGTCGTCCACGCCCGTTCCACCCGTAACCGTTTCCAACGTACCACCGTCGTCGCCGGCCTTTCATTGCCAGCAGCGTTGAAGTTTGCTTTTGTGCTGGGTCGGTGGGCTATGGGCGTGTACTATAGACAGTACGGACGCTCGCTTGGGGTTGTGTTGGTGAGTGCACAACGAAGCAATGTCGACGTCTTCTACGCACACATCAAGGAGTATGGCCACGTCATCGGGTTCCCTCAAGGGAGACGCTTGCATGACACCCTTGACGCTTTCGAACGGAAAGGGTTTCCAGGGTGTGTGGGTGCCATCGACTGCACCCACCTGCACATAGAGAAGCCGAAGGGTGCGAGAGGAGAGTCCTACTACGACAGGAATGGCGACCACTCCATAGTCTCACAGGTTTGTTGTGACCGCGAGGGCAGGATCTTAAACGTGTATGTGGGTTGTCCTGGGGCTGTCCACGACGCTCGTGTCTTGCGCTTGTCGCCCATGTACAATGACGTGCAAGAAGAGAGGGGGATCTTCCACAGCGGGGCGTATACGTTGTGCGACGGCGACGAGGTCGGGTACTACCTTTTGGGTGATGTAGGGTATCCTCTAGTGCCATGGATAATGACCCCGGTTGGAAGGAGCTCGAGGACGACAAGCGAGCGACAGTATGACGAGTTTCATCCTGCGGCGCGATCTATCATTGAGTGATGCTTCGAAAGATTAAAAGGAGTATGGCGGAACTTCATCCGCCGGCAGATCTGCAACATGAAGACCATGTGCAAGGAATTCATGGCAGTTTGCATCCTGCACAACCTCATGATCGATGCAAATGTCGAGATCGATCCAATGGTGTTGACTATGGAATCGGACAATGAGGACGATGACAACAATTTTGTGCATCGTCGACTGGGGCGAAGATGACGTCACATCAATAGGTGAGACGAGGTGCACAACCGCGAGGAGGGTTGGGGATGGGAGGATGCTTCGCTGGCTCGCTGCACAAATGCAAACAAAGCAATCATGGATAGATTGATTACTCATGTACAGCATCACGCTAGACTTCATGGTGGTCCGCTGACCAACCCTTGGGGTGCTTGATGTCGACGAATCGCAAAACGTTGGAAATTTGTCCTGTTTTACACTTGACAATTGCGGAATTTGTTTAGGCGCTGAACTTGATGATATTCTCTCTCTCTCTCTCTCTCTCTCTCTCTCTCTATATATATATATATATATATATATATATATATATATATATATATATATATATATATATATATATATATATATGTGTCTGCGTTTCTATGGTTGTGCGCACATGGTGTTGTCGAAAATCGTAAGCCTCGAAGACTGTTTCACACACACGCACACACACACACACACAAACACACACACACACACACACACATGGTGTTGTAAAAAATTTGAAGCCTCGAAAACGGTTTCACACACGCACGCACACGCACACACACATATACACACGCACACACACAATCACACACTCACACACACGCACAAACGCTCATACACACAAAACAGACATGCACTAAAGTAAGTGCACGTCTGTTTTGTGTATGTGTGTGTGTATGTATGTATGTGTGTGTGTGTGTGTGTGTGTGTGTGTGTGTGTGTGTGTGTGTGTGTGTGTGTGTGTGTGTGTGTGTATATGTGTGCGTGGGTGAGAGAAACAGCGTGACTCTGCAGATCTTCCTTGCTTGTGTTGTCGACAGTTACAAGTGTTCACATCCTTATCTTGCCATGCAATAACTGCTACCTTTAATTTCATCATACAATAGTTAAAAAAAAAAAAAAAAAAAAAAAAGTCTGATCACATACATAGCGCAAACCAAAAGCTCAAACGGCCCCTCAAGGGTTTCGTCCGCCAGTCGGCACATCATACACATGATGCATACACATGATGCATGCACATGACATCAGACGAACGTCCCGCAGAGCTCTTTTTAATTACGAATAACATATGAGAAGACAGAAAGACGAAGAAAAAGCAAACATATATGGCCAAAAAAGAAAAAGGAGGAAAAGGAAGAAGAAAGAGTGCGCATCAGAAAAGTGAAAGACATGAAACCGGACCCCATGCCAGAAGATAAAAAACAAAATGCAACAACCAAGTTTCAATTCATTGTAAACACAGATTCCATGGCTGCATCTCGTGCAGATGGCCATGCGTAGGACATGGTCATAGCTGCTCAACGCAACGACTATTCGCACTTCCTACACTATTATAAACACATTGACAACATCTGCAGTCACGGAAAATCGAAGACAACAAGGATAGAAATCCATTGCGATTGGTGCGAAAACCAAAGTGGCACACACCACACCGGCCAACCTCTGCAATGAGGTCGAACTACCGAAAGCAAGCACAGATTATGCGCAGGAGCAGCAAAGGCGTGTTCTAAAAAACAAGCACCCCTCTCACTCGAAAACCTCGAACAACCAAACGCACTCCATTGTTTCGACCCTACGAAAATGGCGACCAGGAGGCGTTTGATGAAGACGACACCATAGCAGATTGTCTTTGTGGGTATCGTGCATGTGCCTCCGCAGATTCGTGGAACATACAACCCCCACTAGCGGTTAATGGAAGGCTGAAAATTCGGGGTTTTTCGTCGCGTCGCTACAAGCAATGTTGTCGAAACTTTTGCGAACAAACTATGCAGGGTCATAATACAAACATAAAAAAAACAATCCGGCAAAAACAAAACGAAAAAATCAAAATCAAGAGTAGTATAAAACCCTTTTCGAAGTAGCTTTCAGAGTTCGCCAAAGTATTTTTTGAGTTTAGTGTTTTTGCTAAGTTTTTTGTTACTGTTCCAAATACAATGAAGCTGAATACAGATATATCCTAAAACACATACATAATAGGCAAAAAGAAAACTGAAAAAAAAGTAAAAATTCAGGGAAATATGGCAGTTTCGATAAAAAATTCGCCAAAATTCGCCGAATTTTTGGCCTTTCGTTAACCGCTTCTCTCTCTCTCTATCTATCTATCTATCTATCTATCTATCTATCTATCTTCGACGACGGACCATGTTTTTTTCAGTACTTTCGCACCATGAGGTCGTCCTCCGGACCCCATATCTGCACGGCTCCCCTCCCCTCCAACGGTGGATCAAGGAACGTCTTGTACAAAGGAGTTTGTTCAATGGCGTTGGTGTGCTCTTCGGCTATGGCGGATACAAGATAGCGGATCATGTCATCCACTACATCACGATGGCCCCCTTCCCACTTGTATGGAATGATCGGGTGCTTCTTCGTCGTGTACAACAATACCTCGCACAGATGACCACCCGCGTTGAAACCGAGACTGGCGACAATGTCCATTGTGGCGATGTCGCTAACGTGGACCTCATAGAAGCGGACGTTCTCTACTTTGATGCCGTCAAAGAAGCGCAAGTCGCGACCATGCCTTCGACCCAGTAAGCATCGACGCTCATCGATTCGAACCCTCCGACCTCACACCATCTCCCAGACGACGGTAACGTCCGCCATCTCTCTCTCTCTCTCTCTCTCTCTCTCTCTCTCTCTCTCTCTCTCTCTCTTGCTCGTGTACGCACGTCTGATCAAGCAGTGTGTGAGCAACACAGCGATGAGGCAGAACGGGTGATCCACGCACAGGTGGCAGGAGAACACGAGAAGTGCAGAACCACGAACCGCGAACGATGATCCACTAACGACGGCGAAGTCACAAAACACTGATCGACAAGCTGATACGGATCGATTTAAATACTAGCATAGACCCTCGCGACTGTCGTTCACCACCCACGTCCATGTTTTTTTTTTTTTTTAATTTTTTATTTATTTCTTCGTTTCTCCAATCCATTCACGTGTGCACGGAACGAAGTTCGATGCGCACGCAATGAACCGTCCACTCAAAACGAAAGGAAATACAGGAATGCATGGTTCCCTGAACAACGCCCATGATCCACACTCGCTCTGTCACGTCAAGGAGAAATGACATTTGATCCCTTGACTCAACCCCCCCCTCCCCCCCCCCCCCCCCCCCCAACATACACACACACACACGCACCAGGCGAAAAACTGGAACGTCCTTAGGGAAGGAAAATATGTTGCGGCTGTAACGAAAACATCGTAATCGGAATTGCCCCCCCATCGACTTCCCTGGGTCCGAGGTGCCAGACCCCCCACAAGCTGCGCAAGCACCACATTTCCACCCACCATCATGTGAACCACAACCCCGATCTTTCCTGCTATCTCCCCTATCCGGCCACCCACAATCTCGGCTTCTTTTGTGCCTGCACTCGCGAGTGTGCACACTGCCTGCTCCAACCCCTGTTACTATGCCGTTGTCGATTCCCGCATTGCAATGGACAGAGATTGGGTTGAATCATCAGTCTCGTCTCTCTCTCTCGACCTGCTCGACGCACTTCTCTTCACTCTTGTGCCGCTATCCGATCCCTCCGACGCATCCCGAGCTGTCTTCCCCCTTCCGGCGCCGTCCGATGAGCTACCTTCACCACCCCCGGTCCTTCCAGATGCCACGTCGTCATTCGGTGCCTACATGTTGTCAGCAGACAAGGTGTTATCACATGTCATCGACGGTTTCGTCATCGCCCAGGCCATAGCATCCCAAAGCATCCTGTCGAAGGCAGGGTGGATTCCGGCTTCCCGTCGCTTCTCTGTCGTCATCTCCCAATAGCTCTCACCGCCTGATCTCCCGCATTTGTGATTTATCTCCTTCACTTTCTCCTTTAAAGATGCCCATTTTTTCCTACAGTCTTCACCACTGCGTTTGTACTCCTCTTCCCACATCTTCTTCGATATCCACTCGATCCGGTCATGCCGCCTCATACACCTGTGGGGACCTAAAGCAGAGGCACATAGCGTGTCGTCTTCACCAAACAACCTTGCCAAAGCCACTTGCTCATCCGGGGACCATGGCTGAGACGCCTACCTTGATGGCTTGTTTGGAGCTTTCCCTACGTCGGCCTCGTTTGGAAGACCATCCGTTATCGTTAAGGGTTCCTCCTCCGACACTATTATAATTCGCAAAATCCTACCTTTGGATGTGTGGTCGTATGCGATCAAGGATTTCGAGGAACATGGGGCGGGGAAAACCACAAAACCACCTTAACACCTTGTCATATCGTTCCTCATCCATTTGCAGATCCGACCACACACCTCCACTACGTTCCAACACTCATAATCGTTTCATTTCAGCCAGCTGACGGATCTTCTTCAATTTTGCGCATTGCATGATATGGTTGTGCTGCAAACCTGCAACGATGAGGGCGAGATTGTCACCAACACCTCGTATGTGCATAGGCAATGCCGCTGCTGCCTGCAACACCGTCATGGCGGCGACATTGTTTTCTTGCAGAAATTGCACTACAAGAAACGTCATGATTACCATCCAATCTGCCCACCTACGGTCACGAACGCATGCTTGTGTGAGATCCATGTTCGTCCACAACCCCCGTCGCTGCACAAGGAGGCTTCAGAAAGTCACAAAGACGCGGACAAAGCAGATGGAGATGGATAGACAACAGGCTATGGGAAGAGATGCAGAGGCAACAAAGGAGATGGCACATAAGAATCGATGACAGAGTGTGACGGGTGCGCATCTGGACTTGCGGTTCCAGAACGGCGGAGGTCCCAAGACCGGAATGTGAAATTCCAATCGTCCAGTGTGGGCACTGGAAGACGCCCATGGACCCGGTACCGACCGACGCTGTTGTCGTTGTCGTCGCTCCGCGTCGCTCACATCTTGTCACCCAACAATGTCTGGGTACAAACCAGGTTTAGAGACACCCCATACTCATGGACCAGGAACGAAAAGTTTTCCTCAAATGGAAACCAATCTCTTCGATCCCGCTGTCGAGCGCATCGGTCCGACACTACTCAAGGGTAGCGAGGGACCCTCATGGCCGCGTCACGCAGGAGTTGGATCTCATTCCTTGTCACGATACATACATGGAGCTTCCGCAAGCCGCTCCGACCGAGTGCTCCAGCCATACCTCTCGCGAGCCCCTACGACAAGATAGGGCCTACGCGAGGCAAGACTTACCTCCACCTTACGGGAGTTGTCATCTCCCTTCGGTGGGCGTATCCCCGCCGAGCTACCAGTCCACAGTACGAAAGCTAATCAGTTGCAATCGCAGAGGTGGACCAGCCGATGGCGTTTCTCGTTCGCTGTAGCATAGGGGGTACACGCGGTATTACGCCTCTATCGAACCCGCACGCGAACCGACATCTTGGGGGGCTGAGGTCCCAACTCGTCGCCGGTCGACTAGGACGCATCCCACATGCCACGCGCACACCACTATAAAGGACATAAAAATAAAAATACGCACGCGCACGCACATATACGGAACGACACAAAACAAAAAACGCGACAAGACTCCCAGTCCCTTAGTAGTCATCCCATAACTTTCCGACGTGGAAATCGGATAGGCGCCATGCACGAGACTTAGTATAAAACTGCGCGAGTGCAAGGCTAACTCATATCGACTCGCAATGCATGCCTACGTAAGCAGTCGCAATGATGGCGTACTATGTAGTACCCATACTCATGCGGTCCTCGTTATTATCGAGGATCGCTTTCGACACTCAAGTGTCGGCTGACACGAGCCTTGAGGGTTAATCTCTCGACGCCGAACAACCGCAAGGTGCGGTTGAAAACCACACCCTCTTCTGCACCCTGCGGAGAGTGGGTGGTACACAGGTTCATACATGTAGTGACAATCGTCTCTTATCACCCTGGAGACCAGCTCTATCATCCAGGGTCTGGAAAGAAGTCAAGGGGTTTGACTTTGATGGCTACCATGGACTACAACATCCAACCATAAAAATTAACAAGCAAAATCAATCAATAAATAAATAAGCATCCCAACACTCGTATATCAAATCAAGACTCGAGATAACAAATAAAGGAGGGGGAAAAATAAACCCATCAGATATGCAGATCGTGCGACATATGGTTGTTATTCCCACTGCCTCCAAAGTATGACCCATATACCAAGCTCCAAAATACTAACCTGCATACAACACAGGCACACAGAATAGCCACATTGAAATGCACCAATGTGATCAACTTTACTGTTCCCTGTAACTCATACCACGCCTCACACACTCAGACTCCAGTCGTAGTCAAAATCTCCATAAATCTCACAAGTTCTTTATAATGGTCATTAAAATAAGCTCGGTTAAAACCCTAAAAAAAACATAACAATACACAGGGCTAAGACAGTCAAGTTGAGTTACAAGTGTAAGCAAAGTTGTGTCATAAGCCAACAAGTCGGCAATCAACCAACCGACCTATTATCAGTGATAACAGAAGATGGTCATCGTAAGATCAAGTTGAAACTAGTCCAAATTCTGGATCGAATGCCCAAAGAAGACCTGTATCATACGACAGGTCAATGTCAAAGCTAAATCGTCAACGTATGGAGATCAAATCCCCATGACATATTATCACTCAAGACTCTTCTAATAGTCAGGCCTAGGTCTATTTCAAAGCCAGTGTCCAAAGAAAGGTAGACCTTTGGCAGAATCTCCTTTATACAGAGTGGACTACTAGAGTCGCCACTTGTCAAAATATAATCTATCTCCTCTAAACTAAGAAAATTTCGGCAACGCTTCCCGTAGGAAAAGTGTCTTTCCAGAATTTATATCAGCCTAAATATGAAAACAAAAATAATCTTTAACCTTTCAAAATCAAATTTTGTCTTACTCCCTGAATTAGCAAAAATTTAGGCAGCATTCCCTTTAGAAAAGGAGACTTCCCAGATTTTTACTAAGCCATGTATAAAAATCAGACAAGTTGAACTTTGAAAAGTTAAGTTTTGACTAACTCTTTGGATTTGCAGAAATTTCGGCAGCGCTTCCCGTAGAGAAAGTGGCTTACGAAAATTTATACAAAACCAAGTCCGGAATCTAAAAACGACTTTGACTTATCAAGGTGCGAAAATTTTAAACTCCCTGAATAAACAAAAATTCGGGCAACACTCCCTTTAGAAAAAGAGACTCTCCATATTTTTACTAAGTCATATATGAAAGTCAGACAAACTGAGCTCTGAAAAGACAAAATCTGATTAATTTGGTTTTGTAAATTTCGGCACCGCTTCCCGTAAAGAAAGTGACTTACCAAGATTTATACAAGACCAAGTACAACAAATGATAAAAAAAAATGCATAAATTGATCTAAGTAAAATAAACCTAGCTCAGAAATTGCAGGAATTGAAACTAACTCTTATCGCTCTAGCACGTGGCGAGCAACTAAAACAACTACCTATCAAACTGAAACTCAGACTAAGTAGTAGCGTCACTCAGTCACATGCAGGCCAAGCTACAAAGGTAAGTACTCTCACCACCCCAAGTCAACCTGGACAAACAATAGTCCGTAGTCTTTCAGTGATTTATCCTTTTATACCCAGCGTACATAAGGCATAAAGCTAGACCGCCCAAACTTATGGAACATGTCTAGCTCAGCCATGGAGTATACACAAACACAGGGCACAACAACTTTTATCTTCTTTGGGCATGTGACTAGGCCACCCTAGTCGTCCTGAACCGTCTAAGTATCCAAGATTTATATAATTGTCTGCACTTAGTCTTTTGAGGTAGCATATAACTGAACCGATCATCTTCAGCTCAAGATTCAGCCTGCCGCTTCGTACCCCGATTTTATTCTTAATTAGTACACTCTTCAGTTAGTGATAAGCTATAGTCAGACCACCCAAACTTATGGAACCCTGTCTGACTAGCCTGTTCATAGATAGAATAATAATAGGATACAGCCAAATTGTAACCTTTGGGTTCCAGCATTTGCGAGGCATTGGACCAAGACCACCCAAACTTATGGAACATGTCTTGGTCCTCAGCCTGGTTTATTTCTCTTACAGCCAAAGCAGAAAAAAACTGAAAGAAACCCAAAGTAAACAAGGCCGTCAGACTACCCAAACTTATGGATTTGACTGGCTCCTGAAAAGTCTACCACAAGCAACCCTCACAAGTCAAAGCAGCCAGACTACCCAAACTTATGGATTTGACTAACTCTACACTCAATCCAAAGATAAACACAGCACTAGGCCTTCCCAAACTTATAGAATTGGCCCAGCCTTTAGTTGACCAAGTCAAACATGCAATACTGCCTTCCTCCCACCTTTCCCCCAGATGCAACCCCACAATCTGCTTTCAGTCGAACAACAAAGCTGAAACTGATTTCACACACACATTCCTTTACTTAGTCTGGATTGTGTCATGAAAGGCAAACTGAAAGTCAAAATAGGGAGACAGGCAACATACTCAGTCAAAACATGCAATGAATACAAGTAGGGGTTATACTGGGTTTATAAAAGGAAAGCAATGGTTACCTTTCAGTTCCCTGCCTCCAGAACTCCTCATGAGTTTCGCAGAGCTCCAGCAATCGGTGGGTTGACTCCCCACAGAGTCTTGCTGCGGTCCTACGGGTTGCAATCGCGCTTGCCGCCTTCCTCTCAGAACAAGACTAGACTTAGAGTAAGAAGGGCAGAAGATAGGGGTTTCAGACTCTCGAGATATAGGAGGGGGACAAACTCAACTCCCAGGAGAGGGCCTTGTTACCTTCAGCGCCTGAGGGCCCCGCAATGGCGGCCAAGTAACAACCGCTTGGTCAACCCCAAGTCAAACTATCAACGTCAGCCCCCCTGCTGCCTCCGATCAAACTGCCGTCACACAGGTATAAATGTCGTAGTATATAGTGATAGTGGCGCCGTAAAGTCAGTCACCGTAGCTATAACAGTGGTAACTTAGCACAAAGCGCGACGGTATTTGTAACACCAACTTGCACAATGCCTACAACAGTCGTGCGCAGTCCCTAAACACCGCCGTGTCGTTTGATGGCAGTGCACCTCAATACTCAATATGCAAAAAGCCCTGCAACAGCTTCCTCCGCAGCAATCCCTTGGTTGGGCCTGACCCCTTTCTTCAAACAACAACCTCGCTCCCTCCAACCAAACTCATACTACGCAGCTTAAATGGACTACGTTCATATAGAACACACCCGCGCTCCTAGTTGAAGAGTACAATACACTTTAACCAGTTTTAAGGTGCGTACATCTGATCTATGATGCGCAACAGCAGCTTGCACAGCGAGCATCTGGTCGTATACAGCAGCACACTCAACTCATTGACTAAAGGTTAGACTTCGCAATGAACCAGCCGGGGTAAGCAGCAGCTGCAGCCTCTCCCTGGCCACGCAACGGCCACAACGTTGTCTTGGCCGTACAAATGGCATCTCCTACCTTTACTGCTCGTCAACACACCCAGGGCCAGCAGCGGCCCAACAGGCTCAGATGGTCCTCCAACGAACTCTGTGGCGGGTCCTACAATGGGAACACAACGATCTCAGTGTCCCTAACAAGGCACAGCATCGACAGGAACAGGGCGAATTATCCAGTGGGAAACAGGAGACAACACGGCCCAAGCGCCATCGTGGAAACCCAGGTTGTGCTATGCTACAGCAAAAGAATTCCCCCCCCCCTCTCCGCAGGTCGTGACAGATGACTGATACAACCAGTAGGTGAGTATCTCTCAATTCCTTGCCCATAGAACATGCGCCGGCAGACAGGGTAACCTCCGCTCCCGCAACTGGCTTCACACTTCTCCCATTATCAGGACGTGCAAAATCGAACGAACATATGACCAAAACATCGAACCATACACTGCCACCGAGCTATACGTGCGGAGAGAAATAAGAGTATCGGCGGACCAACTAACATTATGCAGTGACAAACCAAGCCAAGCTACTCGAGAATGCGCAAAGATGCAATGATCCCGCCACTAGATCACAGCAGGCTCGGATATCTTGCTAACCGCATGTGCTCAACCCTCAATTTTCTCGTACTGCAGCCTGATGTCTTGTTTATCCGTGACGTTTTTACCGAGATAAGTAACTACTCTCTCTTTCACCAACGAAGCTATCACTGGTGTCATATTCATCATACGCTGGCGTCCTCACTCCTCCGTTGAAATGCACCTGACTGGGAATCCGCCCGGATGCAACACACCCCTGCAGCCCCTGTCGAGTAAACTGCCTTCCATATCAACTCTCCTCTCTCTCGTTTCTTCATCCTGACCGTACTCCATTGCGGCTTGTCTTTCCGTCCCACTCTCAGTTTGCTGCCCGCCTTCGTAATCACAGCTACGCCTCGGTCAAGTAAGCATGCACTACCATGTAGGAAGCTGAAGGGGGCTTTTTTCATCGATAGGATGAGCAACGCACTAGCCAACACTGTAAGTCTCCAATCCCGCGGCCAGTTTCACACTACTTTTACCAACAGAAGCAACAGAAATCAAATGAATCTATCCCTGATGCATAGACAGGTTCACTGCATTCTTACATCACAACCAACTACTACTTCGGGCGCAATCTATATTTCCTGTGCAGTTAATACTAACGACTAACTCCTAAATCCGACCTCCCTATTAGATTCGCCTCGCCTCCAGACTTCTGCAACTCCCTCCTCCCTGCCTAATCTTTGCTAGGATGTGCTAAACCGAATCCCTCCAAATTCATCATATTACATCCCTCGACATTCTCCCGTAGCCTTTTTTTCCTATACCAATCGATCCGCTCCTTTATCCGAAAAACTAACACCACCCGTCGTCTCGCAAAACCAAAAAAAAACAACTTACAATCTTACCCCGCCCGATTTCGGGTGAAAAACTCTACCTCTTATTCTCACCTCATCGCTCTACTCCGTCATCCCCGCGCACGTCCTTCCCTACTAACCTCTTAGTTCACTAATCCATAGCCAAATCTAACTTCACCATTATGCTCGCCCGGTCCCCAAACCTCCAAAACACTTATTCCCTCGGCCGATTTCATCAAGGATCGGCTGAGTTTCACGGTCATCACCCCCACCCTTTCTCTGCCATAGCTGCTTCTTCCGTTCCTCCTCACGTCGAATGAACCCGGCGCAAAAATGCGCCCCGATTCATCCTCTTTTCTTGCCTTTCTCTGCTTTGGACTAACGCCTGCTATTCCCCCTTCCTTCGCGTCCATCCCCTTCACTATCTCGCTCCATAGCCTCGACACTTCTGTTCCCTCTCTCCATCTCTATCTCCCCCCTTGTTCGTGTACCTGGCTTGATTCCTTCTCTTCATTCACTCCCCGTCTTGTTACTACCTCGACCCCACCTCTGCGCCAAACTGCGGGCTAACGCAGGCACCGCTTGACTGATACAGACAACGGTACAGCGGTCATGGAAGCCGAAACCCGCTATGAAACAACTTCACCTGCCGGTTCAATCAGCGGCTGGCACCAACGCGCACAGCCTATGCACGACTGTCGGGGCAACTCCGACCCCCTCGATGAGTAGGCAGGGAGCGCAGGGCTCGCTGCGTAACCTGCAGTCGCGCGCCTAGCGGAGCACGCCCCGGTGCAGATTTTTGTGGTCGCAGCGAATATTCACTGGAAACTTTGAGGCCCGGGCTGAAGAGGGGTCCCAGGTGAGCACCCGCTGGAGTTAGCGTTGTTGCGGGCCCCCCCCTTGCCCGACTCCTTCGTTCCAACTCCGGTGCTCCGCTCTGCTCCTCAATAGCGTCTGCGCCCAACCAGCCCGCTGCTTTGGCTCTCGTTTCCTATGCAGCGCTGGCTTCCCTGCTCCCTTGATCTGTCCGCTGCTGCTAAAGGTTTCCGCTGGTCCCCTGCTGGCTCCTCTTTGGTGCTTTCCTGTAGCGTCTCAGCGCCCGTCGGGTCAGCTCCACTGCTTGGTCCGCTAGTCTGCCTGTTTCTCCTCCGCTGGGGCTGCGTGCTCCGCCCGGTGCGGCCCGATACTGCCCGGACAGACCCACTCCGCTCGGACCTCCAAGAGGGGGGAAACCCCTGCACAGACAGCTGGTCACGGAGCAGAGGGTATGGGCCCGCCACAAAGCCTAGGCCCAGCCAGAGATGAGCAACGGGTACCCAGACCCACACCCACCCGCACCCACCCCACCCACGAGGCATTGGGTCAGGTGTGGGTCTTGATAAGCTGGCATGGGTAGGATGAGGGTGGGTCAAGGCGAGCAAGCCTGGGTGGGTTACGGGCGGGTCAATGTTAGGCCAGGGTCACCCGAATGGGTGGGTGACAAGCGGGTGAACGCTAGGCCTGGGTCACCCGACCCACAGACCCAGGACAACCCATAAGAACCTTCCCCCCCACCCCCACCCCCTTATACATATTTCCCAGCTGCAGTCCATCTGTAAATTTCAAAAGTTGGAGGCCCAGGAAACAGAAAGTCTCCACCCTGGTGCCCCTGGGAAAAAAAGTTCTTGTCCTAAAAAAAAAGAGTCGCGCTAGTGGCAACTCAAAATTTGGGGTCCTCCTTGGAAAAATGTGTCAGGCTCTACTAGTGGCAGCTGGACCACGGCCCAAACAACGGGTGTTCGCTCCCATTAAAACAACGGGGATCGAACCTAACCACAGCGAGTGGCAAGCCTTAGGTTCACTACCCATTTTCAAACTTGTGGAGCGATTTGAATTTCTGCAGGCAGAGATGCTTCAAAGTTTTGCGCCATCATCCAAGGATGCCATGTTGCTATGGTGCGTGCAAATGTTCAAAGGGACTGAGACAATGGGGAATGGACGGGTGAGGGTGAAAAATAATTAGGTACCGGGTCACGGTGCGGGCGGGTAATTTTGTTCTCGCAGGTGTGTGTGTGCCAGGGTGAAGGTTTTTTACGGGTGACGGGTGGGTTGGGTGTGGGAGGAAATTTTCAAAAAAACACTCGGGTGGGTTGGGTCGCCTTGAGATTTTTTTTTTTTCTTTTTTTTGAGGGCGGGTGGTGCTTAAAAAATTATGGGCGGGTTGGACGAAGTGCCAATTAAAAAACAAAATGCTCATCTCTGGGCCCAGCCTAGTACAGACCCCGGTGGTAGTAGCCGGGGTAGCGAAAGGTTCGTGTAACCGCCCCCCACATGCCCGCTCGGAATGCTCTCCGCGTCCCTCCTACTTTAGGCTATGGACGCTCTCCAAGTGGGAAGCGATGGAAGCCACGACCACGGACCCCGCCACTCTCAACACGTCCTTTGACCCCTCTTCAACCCGTATTTCAACGTAGGTAGGGTGAAGGACTTTTTTTCTGTCAGCACGCTATGTCCGGTGTCATAGCCATCTCGGAACCGATCACCGAGGTGAAAGAAAACAATAAAAACGAAAAAAAAAAAAGAGTAATGCCGCGCGTCCCTCTGGTCCGTGACGCCGCGCACACCCATGCCGCGCCCCTCCATGTCGAGCATGGCTGCAACTTGCGGCCGATACCCCACGCACGCCTCTCACTTTGGCAAGGGCCTGAACCTCCTCCCGTGCACGCACCGTTGAGCGGATGCGACCGCACTAGTTTGACTTGCAGGAAACACGCCAAATACCCTTGTAAGGGTATTTGGTACGACACCGCCTTTTTGTTAGGGCGCGGTGGGGTCTCTTTTGGAAAATGGCCGTATTGCTCGACGACCATTTTCTGGAAACCGCTTTCCTTTTCCAGGCCTTTGCTGCAAACAAGTGGGGTCCACCTCTAAGCTTGCTTACCCGACCTCTCCAATGTTGCCTCTATGTTGCACTGCAGCAGAGCGTGGCGCAACCCTCTGCGGATTTGGGGTCGTCGTGTGAGTATGCCTCACACTAGGACCCCTTTTCCTAAGCTGTGGACGCAATTGTCGTCAGATTCATATGGGAGAATGCTGTCAGATACATTTAGAAAAGTCCTCATATGAGTATGCCCTCGGTCTCGGAAGTTGCGGGAGGCATAAAAGCTCCTTGGTACTCCACGTAGGTGGCTCGATCGTACACCCATGAATTGATCAACCACAGTTCGCAGCCCGTCAGGGTTGCATTTCCCCCCCCTGAGCTAGGCTACCAGAGTGGCCCGGGACCACTTGCCCGGTCTAACAAAAAAATATCAAAACCATAAAAAATAAAAAATATATATTTTAAATGTTATTTTTATTTTAAATTTGTTAAAGAATTTCGAAGTGATACTGAGGCAAAAGTTGATTAGGGGGGTCGACAAGCGCGCTTCCGCCGGCGCTAATTTCGAAGCGCTCGGACCAAGCGTGGGCCACCAGTAACGGTAGGCGTGATTGACCGTTGGCCCTACCAACATGATAGGACCACAGTAAGACCGGCGTTCGGTACCATATGAGTTGTCTGGGGTTGTAGCTTTGGCTATGGAAGACGCAGCTACAACCGCCCGGTATCGACCCTATAGAGCAAGATGACGTCGAGGAAGACACTTGCAATAGAGTGAGGATAAAATATGGTTAGTAGAAGGAAATAGTACGTGAAGGGATAAGCTCAGAGGAGGAAAGGTAGTGATAGGGTTGATGTATCCATTAATTTTTGGAGAGAAGTCAACGGGGAGACGAACAGAGGAATGAAGATACGCTCAGGAGGAGACAAATGAAAGTTCATATAGCAGAGGGGTCGGGAGGACTAGCCATCACTGAAATGTACCCTAGACAGACTGTCGGGGTTGAACCTCCTGATGAGTCGTACACAGTTTGACGAAACAATCTGTCATAGTCGTGCTTTTTTGTTTTTGCGTGTATAGCGAATATAACAACACACACACTTGCACACACACACACACACACACACATATGTTCAACCACAGATGGGGCAAAAAACCCTAGCTTTCGTTTTCCAATTTTTAATTTTTTTTTTTTTAATCTTTTGTCATGCCGCAAACGCAAGTGGTGGATGCGCGGGCCGTTGCGATTTTCCAGCGCGAGAGCGCATACGAGAGAGAGACACACTCTCTACATCTCTCTTTCTCAAGCGCGCATGTGCTTGGCCACATTGTGGAGTGGAGATCAATGAACGCTTGCACTTTGTGTGTGTGTGTGTGTATGTGACTGTGTGTGTGTGTGTGTATGTGACTGTGTGTGTGTGTGTGTATGTGACTGTGTGTGTGTGTGTGTGTGTGTGCAAGCGCTTGTGTTGTCATATTCGCTATACATGCAAAAACAATAGCACGGATGTGCGAGACTGTTTCGTCGAACTTTGTACGACGAATCAAGAAGTTGAACCCTGACAATTTGCCCAAGGTACGTTTGAGTGACGACGAAACAGTCTGGCACAGTCATGGTATTTATTTTGCGTGTATAGTGAATATGAAAACATACACTTGCACGCACACACACATTCACACATACACACACACACACACACACACACACACACACACACACACACACACACACACACACACACACACACACACACACACACACACACACA
>BFEA01000275.1:555456-573284 GCA_003427395.1 Chara braunii
CAACACACACACACACACACACACACACACACACACACACGCGCGCGCACACACAGCCGCTCAACCACACACACACATTCAAGCACAAATGGACAAAAAACCCTAACTTTAGTTTTTCCTTTTCATTTTTTTTTTAAATTTTATATCTTTCGTCACTCCATCCCGCATTCCCCCCACCGACCATCACAAGCCACCGAAAACAACAATAGGAAGGCATGATCAGGGGCGAAATAAAAAACTTCGGGTTGAAAAACAAAAAAGGGGAAAAAAAAAGCCATCATGGCTTCATGAGTACAAATGCCATACCACAAATCCAGGTGATGGATGCGCGGGCTGTTGCGGTTTTCCAGTGTGGGAGCGCGTGCAAGAAAGAGACTCACTCTCTACATCTCTCTTTCTCACGCGCACGCGCGCTTGGCCACGTTGCGAGGTGGAAATCGGTGAACGCGAGCGCACGCGCGCTCACACGCGCGAGAGAGAAAGAAAAAAAAAAAGCGAGAGAGAGAGAAAGGTCACGATAGGGAGGAGGATGCCACCACATTTCCGTGATCTGCTCAGACAAAGTTTTTCGCCCGTTATACTTGGCGCTCGCACGGGAGTCAACCGCTGCCAACACTGTTGGGTGACACATGCCTTGTGCTCCCGATGCGTGTGTGTATGAGAGAAAGAGAGAGAAAGAGCGATCGCATGGGTCATCATTGGCTATGGCGTCGGTCGTGTGAAAGACCGAACGGAGTTTCGTTGCAAGTTGCCTCATCGATAGCTTTGCAGCGAACTTGCGGTTGGCCAATGTCCTACCGAAAGTCGTAGCAAGTGTGCGCTGCCTCAACTTGTCCCACCTACGGTTTGGGACCACGAAACTTCGAAATTAACAGAAATAAAACTGTAAAAAAAAAAAAAAAAAAAAAAAAAAAAAAAAAAAAACAACGAAAAGGAAGGCCGTCATAATTGCTCACCGCCAAATCCTGCCACCAGACCAAGTACCAATGGAGAACGAAACGAAAAAGGAAAACCTTACCAACGACCGAAAAAATATACCATTGGCCAGTGGAATCATTTGCCTTTCACACGATTTTCACAGTACATTAGGAAACTGGCCGCGGGCTGTCTCGAGTGATACGCGAAAAAGGTATTGACGATTTAAACCACTACTTTCTCCATCATAAAGAAATATTAAAAAAATCACATTCATGTCTGGAAGCCGAATTTTAACCTTGAGTCAGGGCAGGTAAGGTGGGCGTTGCATGAATTCCCTATGACCGTTTTTTATGTGGCACTTTGTTCGCTACACATAAAGATCTGACCATCTTTATACTACACGTCCTCCGATGTATTGTGAAAATGTCTAAAATGTTAGAGAAATAGGTGTCTCGTAGTGTCAATTTTTTGTTTTGGGCATGGTGACTGTACAAAAAGAAACATAAGACAATGAATTGACCTTAAAAAAAGGAAAACAAAAGAGTTACAGTTTAGGTTACCGTAGTCGCCTTACCCGAGATACTTATATAGTCTATAGGTTATCAAAGTGCCTTGGCCTAGACCACCCGATCTAGCGACTCTGGCTGCCCTGCCCGGGAAGCCTCGCTCGAAGAACCTAAGCAACACTGAATCAGGATTCAATATCTTCATTTATTTATTTTGAGTAGTAAGCTAATTTAGCGGCCACTGAGATGTAACCACATCCGACTATACCTTTTAATCAGTGATATATAATCAAAGGGCGTCTATGGGCATACGCGGAGTGTGAAAAAACTTAAAACGGTATTTTTTAATTTAATGGTTAATGATTCTTTCTTTTTTTTAACTTCATAACAAATTCGGTAAAAAATTATTTAATTCACCATTTTTTTTATATATATTTTTTCTCTTTTGCACTAGGGTTACACTAGACCTTGACAATGACTTTATCATGACGTAACCCAGATCGGGCGCATCTTGCTTTTTCTAAAAAAAATGGTGGTATATTTTTTTATAATTTGTTATAAAATTTATTGTTGTATTACACATTAGAGAGTGGTGACAATTGTCCATCCTACACAATTATCATCTTTGTCATGAACAATATAGTATCTACCAGGGTCACCAGCCCGTACGTACGGAGGTCCCTGGGCAGACCTCCGTACGTACGGGCGTTCGGGGTTCCGTTCGGGGTCCGAACCCGACGGCATTCGGCCCCCGCCAAAAATTATTTCGGGGCCTAATTTTTTTTTTTTTTTYTGAATTGTTTTTTGTGAGTTCTCTATGATGTGAGGTACATGCCTGTAAATTTTCAAGTCATTTGGCTAAGCCAAATAAGAATTAACAATTGCCAAAGATGGCGGTGTCAAAACGTGCTCGCCCACGTATTTTTTCACTTTTTACTTTTTGTTTTCACTTTAGTTCGGGGTCTAAACAATTTTATTATTTTTTTGAAACTTTTTTAGTGGGTTTTGTATTATGTGAAGTACACATCTGTAAATTTTCAGGGCATTTAGCTATGCCAAAAAAAAAAAAAAATCGCCAAAGATCGCGGTGTCGAAAACATACTATCGCACTCACTAAATTTAATTCTTTTTTTATTTTTATTTGTTTTTATTATGAGTATTTTTTTTTCGTATTTTATTTTTATTTATAATTTGGTAAGTAATTTGGATTTAATGCTCAGAAAAATCTTGTTTAATTTATTTTTCTCCATAACATATCTTTGTTTCAGATTTTTTTTATGACTGTTTTTTTTTTTTTTTGTCCGCGTTCGGCCCGAACGGCCGAACGCATCCCCAAGGGGTCCCATATGTTCGGGTGTTCGGGTTCGGGCGTTCGGCCCGTCCCGCACAATGGTTACCCTGGTATGTACAAAAAAAAAAAAAAAAACAGAGTAACGTTCATTGACATTTCTAAAAGTATAATGACATATCTTTCTATGTTTTATATCGATTCACTCTTAGTTTGCATGTTTGATGATAGATAAAGGGATACTCATCCAACATGATTGTCGTTATACAAAAATGCAAAACATACCTTAATAAAAAAAAATAATAATAAAAAAAAATGTTACACTTATTGGCAGTTAGGTAGAAAGCGTCAAAACATATGTGGATGGTCTTTGTTCTTTCTTTATTGGAGGGGGCTGAAGGGGGGGGAAAGTGACGATTCACCCCCCTCTTAAGTCTTGTAATTTTTTGTATATTCCGCATGTTTGTATTAGTCTCCAAGGTGATGTATACTGTATGACCGAAGGTCGCTTGGATGGTGGGAAAAACAACTATCATGTTAGATCATCGTCAGGGGGGGACTTACAATTCCATTGGCGATTCATTCAATTGGTTTGGGGCTAGGGGTGGTTAGCGAGGCCTTGTAAATCCTGGTTTAGAATCTGAAGACAAAACTCTCGACTGAAGTCCAAGGAATTTTGCCCCAGTAATCCGTTTGAACGTTTAATGGTTTTGAATAGTAGACTAAACGAAAATCACAATAAACATTTTGATGTAACATAACCTAATGATAATGAAAGTCTTTAAATTCTAATAAATTTTATAATTGGTAGTATGAGAAGATTAATAGTTTTAACACTTACTTTTAAACTGCCTTTCACCCTGTTTAAAAAAAAAATGAGGGAACCGGTAATGTTAGTTTATAAAACAGTGATCTTACCATCGATAGTCAAACGAATTAGCACAGAGAAAATACGATTGAGATTTGTTTCACTTTTGTATTGATCGGATGTACCCGCCCAGAGCGGAGCGGAGCATAATATTTTTTTTCGAATTGCCTTACTTTTGTTAAGAAAAAATAAAATAATATAAACTATTTCTTGAAATATTTTTTTAAATGTTTGCTTTGATAATAATTCGTGTTTCTTTTATCGTGCATTTTGTTTTGTTGCCTTTCATGAATGAATGTTGAGTGCGTTTTTGTGCTCGCTCGCTTCTTCGCATAAAAACCTTCAATTTTGTTTTCTTCAAAATATATATTTTTTCTATTTTTCTTCGTGGTTTCGTTTTTTTTTTTTTCGCCTCAATTTTTTACTTTTGGGTTGACACTGGGCACACTTTGGACCACCCACACAGTTTGCTACTGGCCTGTTCTGTAAGTCAGCGTTTCAGTACTCTTCGAGTGCATTCCTGCCTCGAAAATGCAAACCTTGGCTAAGATGATAACGAATGGTCGACCCACCTTCGAAAAACTCGCTCCTAACTCACGTAAATGTTATTTTAAAGGGTCCGGAAGGAAAATTGGTACAATATTATAAATAAAGAATATTTTTACTTTATAAAAGATATGGATGATGTTTCAAACCAGAACTGCTTCATTAAAAAAAATTGTTGTATGTGAATGGGTTCCGTTTGGGTAAGTATTTTATCTTATACTTAAGACTGAGAAATTTCCAAGCATACTAATCACATTTTAATTTCCACTTTTCAAAATATTTTTTTAGTCTCAAACAACAAGTAGTTAATTGTTTCCTAGTTGTATGTATGACATTTTATTTTAAAAGTATTTTAGTGATTATTTTTTACCAATGGTTGAGACAAACAAATGCTTCATCCGATGAGACTTACACTCATTTTAGCGCTTATATCCCCTAAGCGCACGACCATCTAAGTTGTACGAATGGCAGAGGACACTTGCTTTACTTATGTTTGTCCCCTCCGAGCAATACACCTTGCTCATTGTGTTACAATGCTTGCTGAAGCCGAAAAGTTATAGTTAAATTGGTAGAAAGGGAAAAAAAAAGAAACATTGGAACCCTACGGATCCACGCTCAGGTAAAATTAAGGTTAAAATAAAAACAAAAAAAACTAAGGAAAAAAAATGCGTTGTGAATCCATCCATGTCGAGGAAGACCCTCATGCAGGTTGAAAAAACACCAGTGCAAAAAGGAATGTACCTGGGCAGTACGTGTGGCAGGTGAATACGTTGTTTCAATTTTATTTTTATTTTTTGTTCTTTGGTTTGTTTGGCAGGGCGGATTCTATGTGGGGTAGGAAACTCCCTCACTTACCTCAAACTCACACAAGCACTGTAGCATCCTGTATCAGACCGCGATCACGACATTAGGGAGTTTTTTTTTTTTTTGGTTATTCGTTTCATGGTCATCGTGCAGACGCCCTCTTTGAGGTCACAGTCTCACTGGCACACTGTAGACTGTATCTGGCCAGCATCTGGGAAACGTGATTGCTTTTGCTTTTCCTTTTTCTTTCTTCGTTTTCTTCACTATATTTTGGTGCCCTGCCAGCGAGCCAAGGCGGATTCCACGCGCCTCACTCACCTCATGCCGAAATTGATGTTGTAGTTGTCCTGTATCGGACCGGGATTGTAGCATAAAAGATTTTTTTTTTTTTTTTTTTTTTTTTTTTCTTTGTCATCGGACAGACCCCCTCACCGACGATATAGTCTCACCAACACGCCGTTGAGTGCATCTGATGGCTATGGCGGAGGAAGTTTTTTTTTTTTTTTTTTTTCCCCCTCTTTTTCGGATATAACTGCCGTGAGTACCAGAAAAGTAAATACAATGGGACCCTGGCTCGACAAAACTCGGTGCGCAGTGAAATTCAGGGTCGGTAAAAACAAGATCGAAGGTAGTGGTGGTTTAAGCCATTATTGATGACAAAGCTACCATATTGTAGACACTAGTTAACCATTTCATTTCATGGGAAGAATGATTGTTTATAGTTTAAATGGATGTTGAGATGATTTTCAACTTCATCGACCACTCCTCGCGCTCACGACTCAATTGAACTGCATTGGGGATTATGTATTGTTTATGGTGACCTTGCTCACAATGCATGCCACGAGTGTCACCCGCTTCACAGTGTGGACGTTCGTCGTACTTGGTGAACCAGAACTCGCCTGATGACCATCAAAATTATCACTATTGGGTCTTGCTCCACCCTACCAATTTGATTTGAAAACCAGGAGTAGGTCAAAATTTGTCACTCTCAAAATAGTGTTTTTCGGAGCCCTTGCTCAAGCCTCTCTCAAATTTGTGCACTTGTGAAGGACTCCATTTGGTTGTTTCCTCCTCTTTTGAATATATGATGCCGACCCCCCAAAAATCAAGCCATCGAAAATCACAGAATCGAGAGTGGTGGAGTAAGACCCATTTTCTGGGATTTCATGAGTGTTTTCGGGGTGTGTCTTCTGAGTCAGAGGGGACGCAAGAGTAATGTCTGCAGTGGTACCTGCACAGACAAACAATCAACACTTGCAAGGGGATAGCTGAACTGAAATACTGACACTGCAAACAACTAACAACATTACTTAATAATTGATGTGCAATAAAGGGCTAGCAGATAAACAGTTTGAGACTTTCCTCAAAATTGAGAAATCTGGGGCCATCCACCAATGCACCGAGGGCACGGGCGTGCGGGCCTGGATTTTCGCGCCGTAAACGCGAACGAAAAATGGAAAGTCTCACACCGTTTCTCTGCCATTGCAGGAACGAAGATCGACGCGTTTGGAGAGAGAGCGCCGAAATCCGTCTAGAGAAAAAGCGCCAGACTGTTCGATTTTACCGGTTGAAATACCGGCTGGTCTCGCTGCTTGCTGTTTTCCGAACCAGCTGCCTAATACTTCTTTTTGGGCTGGGACCACGGCCTCGGTCTTGACCCCTTTATTTTATCGGAATACCATTGGTCTAGGTATTGGTGGGCGCCCCGATGGCCTGCACACACTTTTTCCTGGGGGCACTGGCGAACCGTTTTGCAAGAATACCCCTGCTAGAGGGATGGAGGATTTTCAGCCAGGGGCCTCCCCTTTTGGGACGCAGGGTTTACTTCCTGAAGCCCCACCTGTTCATGAAGTTGAGGCGGGTCTGGCTGGCGACGCCGCAGTCAATCCTCGGTGAGTGCCTGTGTGTACTCCTACCTGTCAGTCTGCCTCTACTGTTGATTGCTTCTTTATTCTGCTAAGTATCCCGTAGTTAACGATGTTGTTGGCAGCCTCAAAATCGGGTCGAATGGTAGGGGCTGATTCACGACTTCTATGTGTCTTCGGGGTGCGTCTTCTGAATCAGAGGGGCCGCACGAGTAATGTCTGCAGTGGTACCTGCACAGACAAACAATCAGCACTTGCAAGGGGATAGCTGAACTGAAATACTGACACTACAAACAAGTGACAACATTACTTAATAATTGATGTGCAATAAAGGGCTAGCAGATAAACAGTTTGAGACTTTCCTCAAAATTGGAAAATCTGGGGCCATCCACCAATGCACCTCCTAGTCATCCCATCTTCTCCACCTTCATTTACCAAGTGCAATTAATTGTTCTTGTGTACAGGAGATGGTGGTTGGAAAGGCTTCTTCATCGCAGCCTGGATGTTGTACAACATTAGCCAAGAAGTTGCGTAGAAGGAAGATATGAAGATGGTATAAAGGATTCGATAGATCTTATTGTTGAATATAGCCTTTCCAAAAATAGCGAGCGAGAGAGAGGACGTATGCTGCGCTCCTCGAACGACTGGCTTATTCGCAACAAAGTTGGTTGCAGTATTGAAGATTGCAGTGATTTGGATGTGTTAGCTTTCTTCCAGAGTCAGTGGCTCCCTGAGTTGAGTACTCGGTGCCGCACCTTTAATAAATTTGGAGAACCATTCCCAACTTGTAGTACTGTTGATTCTAGCTTCAGCTGCCTGAATCGCTGCTTCCAGATTCTGGGTCGAAAGGGAAAAAAGAACCCTTGCAACAGTTCTAAGATTAGAGACTACCGCCGTGCTTACAAGAATTTCGCTATGAAGCATGGGGTAACGGAGTTCCAGGTGCCGCCGATGACTGAGGCAAAAATGCAGTTAATCCATCAAGGTCTGTGTGAGAAAATGAGAGCTCAAAGTGGTTGCCAATATGCCGAGACATTACGAGACTTGTGCATAATGGTTTATCTTTGGGAGAGTTGGCAGCGAGGTGGTGAGGGATTGCGACTGCGTGGGAAAGAGATTGATGAAGGCATACGAGTGGTTCAACCTGCTTATACCAAGACACTTCGCGGAGGGCGACAAGGGGTGATAGCACTGCGGGAGCGTTCAGGAAAGGGCACTACCTTTCTGGAACTTATGGAGGAACTAAGAGAAGTTTATAGCCGGCTTGATCCTCCTATCAATCTCTGTGATGGCGGACCACTCTTCCGAAGCACTAAAACCAAGGATGAATTGACCTTGAGTGGGTTCAATCGTCGATTGAAAAATTGTCTGGTAAAACTGAATATTTACGAGGGGGAGAGTAGCCACAGCTTCAGGGTTGGAGGGGTGAGAGAGGGAATCAAAAGGGGGTGGAGCTTGGAGAAAATGCTTGGTCAGGGGACTTGGAAGACCTTCTCGTCTTTTATGAGATACGGTTATGGTTGCCGCTGAGGCCTGCTTCAGAGATTCTGCTTGCAACCAAGCCTGCTTCTCCTGGGTTATAGTAGGCATCCTTTGGTACTCTACTTGATGCCACGCAGGTTGAGAAATGCTTAGTTAGGAAAATCTGCTTTACCAGATTCAGCCTTGGGAGCGCAAAATACCAGTTAGCTCTTTTGGAGATAGGGGTTCTGAGCAAATATTCCCCTCCGAACTCCCTGATTCTAACTATGGTTTGTTGAATCAGACAGGTGGGTGGAAAAACCCATCTGTACGGTAACGCGGGAAGCTCTCTCCAATCTAGGGACAGGGCATCCACTGCAGAGCAACTGGGCGAAAAGTACTCAGAGATGAATTCGTCGCACATATGCATTTCCTCATATGCAAATAAGTCAATTGTCGGTGCTCCAAATATCTTGAGAAACATCTCCTTCTTCTTTCTTCACATACCCCAATCTGAGAAATCTTCTGCTTTTGACAACAGGTCTGCCTCAGAGTTGAGGTTTCTTGGGACCCAGATGGGCTTCAACTGACAGTCCGATGTTAGCAGTATCTCCACAATGGTCCTAAGTATCTTGTTGAACACGCTATCGTTAGATCTGAGCTTCTTTAGTAGGAAAAAAAACTGCTTGGTTATCTCCCACGCATTCAACCGCCGATGACTGAAGATCCTGTGGGGCCCTGCTTCTCAGAATTAAGAGTGATTCGGTGACTGCGTACAACTCACTATGAGTGCGTGACAAATGCAGAAACTCGTTAGGTAGGGCAAAGCTGACTTTCATTAGTTCGCTCTTTCTTAGAGTTATAATTGCTCCCACACCTTTTGCGGAAGCGTCCATTTAGATTCGCACGAATGGGAGGCGCACCTTCCAGCTTTTTCCTGGTAGAGATGGAAGGTGTTCGATCCACCATTTGAGGTCGGATTTGAATTCCCTGGAAATACTGATCTTTGCTTCCCATGAACAATCTACTAATGCTGCATGCAGGTTTGAACAATACAAAGAGGCCGGTAGGAAAGCCCTGCCCAGAGCAACCAGTTTTCCTGCCAGGGAGGCTATCTTTCTAGAGGTAAACTCAGATTCTGAGTTGCAGATAGTCAGCAGTCTGGTGAGTCTGTCTACTTTGTCCTCTGGGACTTTCACTCTCTTCTCGTGGGAATCAATGATGAAGCCAAAAAACCTATTAGTTAATGCTGGTAGGACCTGACATTTGTTGAGACTCATGAAAAAACCCAGCTTGTGAAGGATGAGAGTGGTGAGATAGGAGTTCCACAGACACTTTGCAAAATTGCTTTCTGTTGCTAGGCTGTCATCGATGTAAGAGAAAATCATGATACCTTTGGTTCTGAATTTAACATAACTTCTTGCATTATGGTTGTGAAAATCCAGCACGCCGCGGAAATGTCGAAACACAAGGTATTGAACTGATAGGTCTGCCTCCCCAACTGAAAGCTAAAAAGAGTCTTAAAGACTCATGCACAGGGATATGGTAATATCCGTTCTTAATGTCAAAGGTTATCGCAAAATCCTGCAGTGGTCCTTCATCCATTACCGCTACTACATCGTCAATAAATTCATAGTGAAAATCGGGAGACTTAATAAATAAATTGACCTAGCCGAGATCCACAATGAACCTTAACTTAGTTGAACTCTCAACAACAAACACCGGATTGCAGACTGTTGGAGAATCAGTTTCAGAGATCACTCCTTGCTGCTGCAGCAGCTCCACATTAGTAGTTACAAAATCAACAAATTCCTGAGGCAAACGATATTTGGGGATTGTTAAAGGTGCAGGTTCAGTTCCTTTCAAAATTCTCCTGAACTGAGACGCTTTCAGTACCAGTTTTACCATTCTGTGGACTTCATCCACCTTTGACTTATCTTGATCCGCAGTTCCTTTGAAATTCAGTTTAACACCTTCCTCCAGCCAGGTAAGTACACTGCTGGAGTACTTCCTTTTTGAAGCACTGAGCAGGCTCTTCCATGCCTCGATGTGGGTGGAAGTGGATGCTGCCTTGAATGAGTCAGAGCCTCTAAGTCATTCTGCTTTCCTGCTTAGCCTTCTGAAAGCATGAGCAACCTGAGCTGTTGAAGGCTGACTGTTCAGGGCTTTGACTGCCTGGGTGATCGAGATCTCCTGCTCCATTCCCTCTTGTCATGTGATGAAGAGTCTTGCTTGCTATAGTTGTGGCTAAAGCTCCTCTGGGGGCTTCGCTGTCTTGAGTATCTGGCTGAATCCGAGCTGCTGAACTGCACAAAAACAAGTTAAGGACGTACCTGAGAAGTTGCTTCGGTTTAGCCGTGGTTGAATTAGGACTACCGAGTATAATTCGTAGGCTCTTCAGTGAAGGTCCTGTTTATATATCCGGATGGTAAAATCATCCTCTCATAATTCACTCTGGTTCCTTCATTCTGTTGATTGTACATCTGTAGTTCCTTTTTTTTTTTTTTTTTTTTTTTTTTAAGGGAGAAAGTTCGCAGCTAATAGATTGATTAGGCCAACCTGTACCGCTGCCACTTACCCTCTGATTGCTGCCTTGTTTTCCTGGTCGTCCCATTCCTTGTTGATTTTTCTCATTGTTGCCACTGATGTTTCCAGCTCCATAGCCTTAAGTAAGGTCTTTGTTGCCTCAGAGCATTTGTCATCGCAAAGTTTCTCTGCCAGGTTTGCCACTGCATTCTTGAATGCGCTTGCTGCTGGTCTGCCCCTCTCGTAGTGCTTGTAATTCATCTCTATCTGCTTGATTGTAATTAGGACTGCTATATGCCTCCTCCAGGGTAGTTGATCGAAGATAAACTTCAGGGCCTCAACCTCATCCTTAGCTCCTTCCGGTTTTCTGTACCGAGACTCCTTGACTCTGGTGAAAACATCCCTGCCCCTGTTCTGGTCTATGTTATGTAGTTTTATCCTAAGCTGCAACACTTTCATCTCATCCCTTGACACTATGGCTGACCTGGACGGCAGTGTTGGTTTCGAATAATCCCCCATTCTACTACGCCTGTCCACAATTTGTGGTGGTGAATTCGCTGGGATTGCACAGGGGGGCGCGGGCTGCAGATACTCAACCGGTAAGGAAACTCTGAGCAAGTGGAGGTGGACAAGGTAGATGATGCCGTTAAAGACCAACGTGAAGGTCAGGTTATACGGGTTCTGTTCCTGAGGGTTTGAGCAGCTCTGGACATAGCCTTTGACCAGCCTCATAGAGGGGTAGACCAGTGGCATGAAAAACTCTCTACCCACCAGTGAATCAGTTCCCTCTGTTTGAACCGCATCCCAAATTGCTGGATCCATCCTTGAGTTTCTGTTGTCAAAAAATTCAGATGTCAATTGGTTGCAGCAAAGATAATGTCATTTTCTTCCTTTCTTGTCTTTCCTCTTTTTTTTCTTTTTTTTAGATTTTAAGTGATTGGTAAGGTCAGTTCCGTCTTCCTTTATTCCCCCATTCCTCTTTTCTTTCTTCTGTTTCCCTTCTTGGCTGCTTGGCCAGACTGATTTAAATCCGGTTGATTAGACTAGTGGAATCAAATAGACGAATCCCTCCTCCTTGCCGACGCTAACTTCCTATAGAGACCTACTTAAAAGGAAGCTACTATCCCTCTGAAACAGTAGGAGACTAAGTTAACTTAATCCTAGCACAGGTGGTTGCCGCTGCGTGCATTCTTCTTGGTACTAGAAGTACTGCGGCATTGAGCTGCTAGTCCTTACTCCTCCTTCGCCTGATTACTGCCCCTCCTTACCCTCCTTCTCCTCTTCCACTTCTCTAATTGCTTCCTTTTACTTTCCTTTCTTCTCTCCTTCCTCCTTCTCATTCCTTTTCTCCTTCTTCCAACCTCCTTTTTTTTTTTTTTTTTTTAGTAGCTAGCTATGCGACTACCCTGACTCTGCGCTCGTGGCTCAGCTGAGACCGATTTGGTCAAAATCCTATCCATTCATTACTCCGGTCCCTGGGACAGCTAGGTTACTAACTCTGCGATCCTGGCTCCTTCATCCGATAGCCCATCTAGCGCCTCTTGCAGTGTGTGGACCATGAAGGTGTGGCAGTGCTCAGAGACGTCGAGCCTAGAAAATTGGGTCCACATGGCCGCTACTTCCGCCTCGTCCATTACCGGATGCCTCCTCATTGCTTCCGCTGCGGATGTTGAGTCGGCCAGAGACAGGCCCAGGGCCAAAACGGTAATCCTTTTGAAGCTCCTGGTTTTCTCAAAACGCTGGGTGTCAAAGTTCTCCATTGTCCTTATAAAACTCTGCGGGAGTTGGTCCAATGGGACCATGGTCTCTGCGTCCTTTGAGTAGTGCGCGAAGGTTCCTGCCCAATTTGAGTGGCGCAGGGTAGCTGCCCATTTCTGCGCGTCCACTAACTAGAAAGCTACTTCAGACCTTCTTCCGGGCATCAGGACATAACTGGTTGCTATCCTATGTAGGTAGGATGCTAGTCGGTCGATGTGCAGAGGTGGCGACAGAATACAATCGTCATTGGTGACTGCGAAAACTGCCTCCCAGTTCACCCATTGGAGGAGATTGGTCGATGCTGGATCCGAAAGCGTTGCTTCCTTTCTATCTAAAACCAGGATATTTCTCAGATTCTCGTGCATCCATATTCGCTTCCGCGATGCTTCGTACTAGATCTTGTACTGCTTGATTGATCTTGCCAGCTCGCATCTGGCCGTCTCGGGAGTAAAGGAAACCGGTGAAGGCGAATCATCCCCATCGCTTTCAACTCTCGCGGGTATGAAAGGTGGTTCCAGAGACAATCCCGCCATCTGCGCATGACATTTGGGAGTAGTATAGGTATTAGTTGCGAGGAATCTTCGTCGTTCTTCCTAGCTCCTTCTTTTCCACTGCTTGCTTACAGCCGGTGCTTAGGGAAGCCTGAATGAAGGTTGATCTGGAATTACAGCTGGGGTTTTCCGGCTGGTAAGTTTACTATTGTTACCCCCCCTTAATTTACGTTTACTTTTTTTTTTTTTTTTTTTTTTTTTTGCGAATAATCCACTCCGGGGGTAATCGGATTGATTGAATTGGTTGCTTTTAGGTTCATAAAACAATGCGCGGTGGTGCTATTGCACAAGTTGCCCGACTGAGTTGCCTCCTTATTTGATGGTTTATTCTGCAAGATAATCAGGAAGCAGGGGTTAACTCATACCTTATCAATACTGCATGCATGCAACAGGTGGCTTTAATACTTGATTTTTTTTATTTATTATTATTTTTTTTTTGCGGAACTCGTAGCGAAATACTTATCGGTTCCCTACGCGCGAAACAAGATGGTTGACGATCCTTGCCTCAGGGTTAATTGTGGTCTGGCGTTTGCGGGTTGTTAGCTGGACTAGGTTTGCAGGCTTGTCCTGCTGGAGCAAAAGTTGATCTGATTTGATCTTAATATACTTGCGCCTGATGAGGGGAAAAACGGTCAGCAAGCCACCAGCGAAAGCGAGGTAGCATTAAGGGTAGATGGACATAAGTAAAGGTGAGGATAGTAAGAGCCTAGACATAGGGAACGGGGCGCTAATGAGGACAATGGGATCAGAATTGCGCTACGCACGGGGCTGGCTCTTTTTCCTTTTTTTTTTTTTTTTTTTTTAATGTCCAGTGTCTCGCGGGTTATAGCCGCTGTTTTTTTTTTTTTTTTTTTTTTTGGGAGGATAACATTCTGTTTTATTGTCTTTGAAGGATAACATCTTTATTTCAATGCTTTGGAGGAACAAGCTAACATTAGCAACTAACCTCTTTTTTTTTTTTTTTTTTTTGGAAAGCTAACCTCTTTCCAGATAGAGGAAGACGTCGGGCCGTACTCAGGGCGACATCCCACTCACAAAAACGATTGGAATAGGTGTCAGAATCTGGACATGTGCATTCAGACACTTATTCCAATCGTCTTTGCCAGTGGGATTTTGCCCTCTCACTGCCCAGTAGCCCGGTTTGGTCGTTCCCACAGCCTTCACCATCTTGGCTCAGGCGGACGACCGCAGAGGCGTACACGATGACAAGCAGCGCGAGAAGCAACGAGCCTTTGTTCGAATTCATCCCTGCCTCCTCCTAACTGTAGCTATTGCTGCTTTTGAGGAACACAACAGCTCCGGCGGCAATGCAACTGCGAGGAATTACTCTCCTCCTCCCCCCCCCTCTTCGGTCCTAGTTACCTCACAAAAGAGACGGTCGTCCCCTTCGCTCCTCTTCTAAGTGTCACTGGAATCCAACTTCCCCACCCTCCGCCTTTTTGATTGCCCGCGCTGCCAACGCGGCGACCGCCCTCGTCTTGTTCGTCGACACACTGGCGGGCTCGTCGTCTCCGCGGCCTCCGGACTCGGCAGTGCTACCCCTCATTTCGTGAGCCTACCGTCCGGGTCGGCAAGAGGAGAGAACTCATGCTAAGAAAAGTACAGAGATGAGAGGGATTACCACACCCATCACAGGACAGATAATAAGGAAGACATGGAAGAAGCAGAAAAACGAAAGAGGACGACGGCGGATGACCGGCTTCGTCAAAACTAACGGACTAAAAAATGAATTAGAATATCGCTTCCCTACGCTCACACTATGACCCCATCTACTGCAACACAATCCGGAGAACTCCTACCATCTATCTACCCATCGCCACCGTGCGAACTCCTTACTACCGTACCGTCGTCCTCCGCAACTTCACAATGATTGTTACGATGAACGCCAAATGAGAGAGTAGCACGCATTGTCTGCACAATTTCCCCCGCGTGCCCGTATAGCACCTCTTTGTCCAGCGAAAACCGTTTTCGTATCCGTTGGTTTTTCTCTGCAAACGTAGCATGTTTCCCTGCATGATCTACACAACAATCTAGGCCTACACGCATATAATAATATGAGGAGAGAGAGAGACAAAAACAAAACTAACCCACCCTATCCTGCCGGTGAGGTAACTACTACCAGCAAGCGCAAAAGCAGATGAGGATACGAAGTTGAGAGGTCGGTCTATAGCTTGCGGGTGAAAGACGCACACATGCAACTGCCGCAGAGAGAGAGAGAGAGAGGGGGAGAAGGAGGGAGAGAGAGAGACGACGGTGAAGAAGGGAAAGAGGAGGAAAAACTTAACTGTTGCAGTGATTATCTACAAGTCCCGGACGAGAAGCTCAGGCGAAGAGAGAATACAAGGGGTGGGTTTTTGCTTTTACACGAAGCGGACGATTTTCTGTGTCAGGAAAACATGTGGAACAGAGACTGGGCACTGCATGCTCGAAACGTCCGAGAAATTTTGACGGAAACATTGCTTCGGACGGAGCACAAACGGAGGCGTCAAGCCGAAACTAAACAAGACTGCTAAGAAGAAGCGGGGGCAGGATATCAGAATAAGGAGTTTAAAGTTGCGCTGTTACAGCGAAGTGGAAGTACAAATCGCAGACAGAAGCAAATGGGACCATAACGGGCCGAGTTTGAGACAACGAAGGCGGCTATGTATCGGCAGATTCAGTAGGATTACTGTCTACTGCAATGTTATTGAGGTTAACTGAATGCCCATGTGCTTGTTTGCGTGCGTGTGCGTGTTAACGTTGGGGAAAGAACCAGGGAAGGGAGAGATTTAGAAGGCTTCCCAAACGATTCCAACTCGACATTTCTCTACGTGGACCTTTAGTGCACTTGTCGAATCTTCTTTTTTTTTTTTGTCTTTTTTTTTGCTACTCGTGAAGCGCATGCACGGAAGATCGGAGGGCTGTCGGTTGTGGCAGAGCGCCCAGTCACTGGCCTGTCCTCTCTCCATCATGTAGCTCACGCAACTGCCATTGGGGAAAAGTGGATCTTTTATGCACTGACGCCTCTCTCTCTCTCTCTCTCTCTCTCTCTCTCTCTCTCTCTCTCTCTCTCTCTCTCTCTCTCTCTCTCTCTCTCTCTTTTTTTCGCTAAAACGAGAAATACTCTGACGCCTCTCTCTCTCTCTCTCTCTCTCTCTCTCTCTCTCCGTCTCTGCATTTAACTGTCTATCTGTGTGTGTGCTGTCTCTTATACACATCTAGATGTGTATAAGAGACAGGGTTGTGACAGAGCGCCCGGTCACTGGCACTGTCCTCTCTCCATCATGTAGCTCACGCAGCTGCCTTTGGGGGAAAGTGGATCTTTATGCATTGACGCCTCTCTCTCTCTCTCTCTCTCTCTCTCTCTCTCTCTCTCTCTCTCTCTCTCTCTCTCTCTCTCTCTCTCCGTCTCTGCATTTAACTGTCTATCTGTGTGTGTGCGTTTGCACCTGAGGTAGATGCTATTCGCAGTGGGACAGGAAGGACCGAGAATGTGACCATCCAGAGGCGGACGTCAGTACCGAGAAATTATGAAAAGGGAGAGCCGAGAGAGAGAGAGAGAGAGCGAGGCGTCTGGTGGAGGTGAGGAGAGAAAGAGAGAGAGAGAAGGGGGAGGGAGAGGGAGAGAGCAAACAGATGGGTACACAAATTCAGGCACGAGGAACGAATGTAAAGTGAAGAGGAGGTACAAAGTAGGTCAGGGTTCTGCAAGTCGCGGGGAACTTAAGAGCGTTAGATCAGCAAGACGGAAGGAAACAAGTAATGGAAAGGAGGAAGGAAGGAAAGCTGCACCAAATCGTCACCTCGCAGGTACAGGGCCAGCCACGTGGGTAACAGGTTGAGCGGCGGTTGCGCCCATCCCCGTGCGTCACAAGGACCTACTTTTTTTTTTTTTTTTTTACATCCTTTCACGATCTTTAATAGAGAAATAAAAACGCCCTTTTCTTCACAGATCCAAAATATTGCTGCTAAAGATCGTACAGAACGACTAATCGGGACCAACCCCGTGAAAATAACAGAGTGAAGCCTAATGAAATGAAAGGTCACCAAGATTCTGAAACACGAATTTAAGGATAGCTCAAAGACATACCTAGCAGGACCAACCCTGCCTGCTGCCATTGATTGACTAATCGGGACCAACCCCGTGAAGAGATAACAGAGTAAGCTCAATGAAATGAAAGTCACCAAGAATGCTGAGCACGAATTTGAAGATACCTCCTAGACGTCTCTGGCAGGACCAACCCTGCCTGTTGACACAGGTTTCTAATGTTTCCGAAAAACTTGACTGACGAGACCGACCCAAAATGAGCAGAATTCATAATAGCTCCCAAGTAGATTTCTCAAAACTACTGATTGTAAGCAGAACTTACGAAGTGCTGATTTACACGCAACCTTTTCCGCTACTCTCTGTTTTCCTCTTTCTCTCCTTTTTTTTTTTTTTTTTAATAGAAATCACAGGTTACCGAGTCGATTCAGAGTGACAAAGCTGAAGGTTGGCCGGATTAGCTTGCGGGCCAACCTTGTTGATGAGTGACAGATCGAAACTTAGCAGGACCATCCCTACTTGCTTTCAAGGGCATAAAAGCTTAGCTCCCAAGACCAACCCCGAATACACAAATCGAAGGATTGCTTGATTCGCAAGTATCTTAGCTTAGTAGATCCAACCCTTACACATTTTAAGGAGTTAATTCGAGGTGAAGCAGTTATCCTTAACTAGATTCAACCAAGTAGATCCGAACACAAGCAATTTTCTAGATC
>BFEA01000275.1:581701-621918 GCA_003427395.1 Chara braunii
GAGAGAGAGAGAGAGAGAGAGAGAGAGAGAGAGAGAGAGAGAGAGAGAGAGAGAACACGTGGCAGCACATGCCCCGTGGCCACGCCACCAGGTGCGTTCTCTAACCTCGCTTTGTCTCTCTCTCTCGGCCATTAGGGAACACACGCTCCACGTGGCCACGTGGCGTGAGCCGCCACGTCCGCTCCCTAAGACGTCTCTCTCTCTCCCTCTGTGGGCTACCGGCAGCCGCCACGTGCGTTTCCTAAGACCTCTCTCTCTCTCTCTCGATGGGCTACGGGCATTTATGTACGAGCCTGGCTACATGTTTGCGTTAGGTTCGACTTGTTCGACTGAATCTAACGCCTACATGTGGCCAGATTCGCCTGAAAATGAATAGCTGGCATCGCCCCTGCTCTCTCTCTCTCTCTCTCTCTCTCTCTGTGTGTGCGTGTGGGCTACGTGCATTCTGGACGAACCTGGCCACATGTTTGCGTTAGATTCAGTTCGACTGAATCTAACCCCTACATGTGGGCAGCGTTGGATTCAGTTCGACCGAAGCTACCACGCCTACATGTGGGCAGCTTTGCTTGACAATGAATGCCCCTGGCTGTGCGCGGGAACCCAAAACAATAAAAAACATGAAAATATGAAATGGCCGGTACCGGTTCCGGCCTGGGACATTGCTTTTGTTCCAGGCGGTACCCCTACCGGCCTCATGGTGGGTCCCTGAGGCCAGAGGCCGACGGGTCCTGTGCTGACGAAGTCTGCGAAAAAAAGACGACATTTTTGCTGGGAAACTCGGTGGGCTGGGAAACTCTGCACAAGACGACATTTTTGCTGGTAAAGCTGCTGTGAAACATATAGTTCTGCAAGGGAAACTTGGACCCGAGGATATTTTTGCTGTCAACCTTTCGAAAAGCAACGTTGTTGCAATGAACCCATAATAGATAAATGGAAGAGGGCCACTGTTCCTTTGGAAAGGACCGGGGGCCAAGTCCAACTAGGAGCATTGAGTTTCATCAAGGCCGGAATCTGGATGTGTTTGTGGCTATGTGCGTTGGAGGAAACTCTACGCTATTTCTACACATCTCCACAAACGCGTCCAGATTCAGGCGTTGGGGAAACTCAACGCTGCTAGTGGGACTTGGCCCCGGCAGGTATGGGAGTATTTAGAGAGACACTCTCAAGATAAAAGCAATGGTGTTGCTATGAACCCATTCCGGCTGAGGGAGAAGCTTGACCCCTCTGGAGTGATGGCAGATTGTGTTGTTTGGTCAATCGATCATATGGCGCTCTTGAACAGTAATCCCCTGCGAGCCAGGGCAATCAATGCTGGCAGGCAGACAATGGATGTGACACTCTGGATGTATAATGGGACGCTGGACCCGGTTTCCAGCAGGTGCGGCTCCCCGGCAATAGACCGGAGCAATAAAAGGAAAAAAAAAAAAAAGGAAAAAAAAGAAAAAAAAGAAAAAAAAGAAAAAAAAGAGAACAGATGATATGTTGTGGTTTGCGACCGTGCTGCGGTCAGCCCGACGTCACGCTGGGCGGAGTGGTGGGGTCTGATATGAGTGGCCCCTCTGGAAACTTGGCCCCACAGCTGCGTGAGATGACATACTACCAGCAGTCGTGCTATGCGGTTGTTGTGGAAATCGGTATCTCGGAAGATCATTAGCCCACAATATACATCTTCAAGCCATCTCAAGGGTGAGGTGTTGTCCATGTTTTTTCTCTCTCTTTTTTTTTTTTGTCAATTTGTCTTTTATTGGTTTCTATTGTGAGTATATTACGATTCGAATGAAGGATAACTTCATTGCGTTTGACTTGCTTGTACCAAAATTGGTTCTCAACGACTTCTTCACGTTTTCAGTATTTCTGCCAAATTGGTAATATGCTTGTGATGGGGAAGTCTAGGAAGCCGCGAGGTTGTCTAGGTCAGACGAAGAAGCAGTACAACGATATGCGCGATCCCGGGGGTGCGGAGGGAGGTGATGGGTGTTTGCGCTGGGTGTCAGCTGCACCTACATTGCACGAGGAAGCGCCGCTGGTTAAGAGTTTGGACCCATTGATCACTGCTATGTCCATGTCCGTGCCAAGAGAGCAGAAGAAGGCTATTTTTAGCACCAGCATCATGCTGTGTAACCATGGTGGCATGCAGGTGGGTAATACCTCTGTCTTTGGCCGCCTTGCTTGACCAGGTTGGGTGAGGAGGAGGTCAGGGTGAGGGCCTGGTGCCACGGGTATTTTGTTCGTGTTTAGAAAGTAGAAGCGTGCAGGTGACCAATGCCTATCTTGGCGTTCACTGCGGGACTACCGTCTTCACCCGAATAGAATGCCCGGTAATTATAGCCGTATCAGGGCTGAAAGTTGTGCCAAATACAGCTATAATGACCAGGCATTCTCTTCGGGTGAAGGCGGTAGGTGGCATGACGATGAGGTCAGGGTTAGGGTCAGGCTCCACCGGTGCCACGTTCATCCCCCTTTATTTTTTTGTTTTTTTTAATAGGGAAGTGCCCTTTTGCAAGCCCTCTATCCCGGTGATGGTGAGAGAACCACCAGAATTGAGGTCTTGGCTGACGGGCTGCTCCATCTATCGGGGGGCTGCTCCATCTATTGGTGGGGTGTGGCGCCTGCTGGAAACCAGGTCCAGCGCTGGACCCTTGGAGACATCGTCACGCTACAGTGTTTCCTCTTTCATACCATCCCAGGCTGTAGCCTTTGCATTACCTCTACCTATCCCAGAGCTCCATTTTTCCCATGGGGCCACAGGAACATGTTCCTTTGCGGTGTGACCCTTCCTATCCTAGAGCTCTCTGTTTTCCCACCGGCCCAGCCCAAATCTGCAGCCCATCCCTTAAGATTGGTCCCAGGGACAAGCGATGTATCATATTCTGTACAGCATCCTTTGTCTATGGCATTCTTCTCTTCTAATGTAAAACATGTTCCTGTGGCCCTGTGGACCGTTGACTACCGTCTTCACCCGAATAGAACGCGCGGTCATTATAGCTGTATTTGGCACAACTGTCAGGCCAGATACGGCGATAATTACCAGGTGTTCTAGTCGGGTGAAAACGGTAGTAGCAGCAGGTAGTGGGCTATGAACATGGACAACAACTTAGTTGTTTTTGTATCTTCTTTGGCACAGGAGGCCTGACGTGTTTTGTGTCTATGCTCAGCTGCCCGAGCTGTGGTGAACTGGTTGCGCGAGGCTGGCTCAGTTACGGATCTGACCTGTTGACTCCATCTGACGATGTGAGGTATGAGACCTGCTAGATAGCTTTGGGGCCTTGCTGCACTACTCTCCAAATGTGCAAAATGAGAACGGATCCAGTCCAGTTGATGTAGCTCAGTGGTTAGAGCACTGGTTGGAAATTCGCATTGTGGTATAAGGTTGCGGGTTCAAAACCCCGCAGCCTTGCGCATGGACACCGGCAGGGCGTTAGATTGACGCACGGCTGGATACACATCCCCTTGGTCTGACGCATGGTACTATTACAGACACTGCCTGCGCACCACCCAAGGGTAGTCCACGGTGTTGTAGGTTGGTTGTGGGTTTCACAGGGTTTGCTTTAGGTTGGTTGTGGGTTTCACAGGGTTTGCTTGGGGTGTTGGTCTCGCCGGGCGTTCTGATGTTCTCCCCAGCCAGTCTGGCATATCACACGATCATTCCATTTCCGGGAGTTGCTCATACGGTAGAGTCTTGGAGTACATCATTTACATGTTACAAGGTCACGGGTTCAAGCTTGGTTCGGTCCTTGGGGGGGGTCCTTGTCCAGCTGGTCCCGTTCTCTCCTCGATACATGATTCACAGAGTACGCATACCTTTCGGGCATACGCACATAGCTTGCGAATTATATATCGCTTACAGGTTACATACACAAGTTTCCACACATGAAACTGTCTACACAGAGTCACAGAATATATACACACACAAAAAAAAAAACAGGCTGGGGAGCTAGTCACTGGTGGGGTCTAGTGCCTGCAGTAGGTTCAGGTAGGTTGGATAGTAGGGTGCCATTGGGTGCAGTTCCTACTGACATTCGGATAGAACTGTCTGGTGGCTATATATATATGGGGCCTGTAGTTCATTGTCTGGGCCTGGCGTCCAAAGTTCCCGTTCGACAAGGTTCGACCGATTCCGCTTCCACCAGCCAGAACTGTCACTGCTGTTCGGTCCAAGTTGCCTGCCCGTTGGTAGGGCAATGGTCCTGAGTGCTGGTCACACTGAGGCAGAATAGTGGGATAGGGGGTGCGCTAGGAGTACTGACGTGAGGATGGGTTGGGAGGTGGTCTCATACTCCAGGACACCCAGGGCTCACAGTTCCAGGTGATCACTGTGCACACACTGACTGGCCTCTGCAACACCCTGGACATAAAAAAACCGGATCATCTGCTAGAACATGGAAAGATGCACTGCCATATTCTTTGTCTTTTGTGGATGTGGCGAGTAAGTACTGGAGCGAGGCTCTTGGTCTTGCTCTCCCAAGGGCAAGTCCCACTAGCGGTGGTTTTGTTCCTGCTGATGGTACTGGGTGACAGTGCGGGATGTGGAGCAGCACATGAGTGACCGTAGGAGGAAGGAAAAAGAAAAACAAGAGAGAGAGAGAGAGAGAGAGAGAGAGAGAGAGAGAGAGAGAGAGAGAGAGAGAGAGAGAGAGAGAGAGAGAGAGGTTCAGAATTTCAGGATCCGTAATGATGAGATGGACGAGGGCGAACTCTGGCGCGATTGGCGTTGGGTAGTGCTGGTTCACCTCCTTGAGGATGGAGACTGGAATTCTTGTGGGGCCAAAGAATTTCAGGGTGATGATGGTGCTCGGCCCCTGCTGAGATGAGGTCCTCTAGAGTTCTTTACAAGGACGGAGTTGGGAAGGACGGATGTGATTTGGATGGAGGAAGTTGGTGGTGGATGCGATTGGCGCCGAGTATCTCGGCGGGTACCGGCCACTGGCCGCTAACTCCACCTGGATCAGCCTGAGGTTCTTCCCTTCGATGATGGAGGCAGGTTTGTTCTGCTTGTCTTCTCTGCTTGTCTGTTTCAGGGCTTACAGGTTTTTTTTTTTTGGTTTTTTTTTTCTAAATTTGACTTATCCTCCTTCTGGGGGAATATTGCCGAAGTAATTTTTCAATAGTATCCATTTCACTACCATCAAAGGACGCTCCAGGGTAATCAATGCTGGCAGGGGAACGTCCTCTTAACTTTTCTCGAAAAAGATCCTTCTTGTTGAAGAGTAAATGTTCTTATGGTACGCTGGACCCAGTTTCCAGCACGCGCTGCTCCCCACGAATAGATTGGAGCATTTGTCCCCAAAAAAAAAAAAAAAAAAAAAAAAAAAAGAGATGGACTGGAAAAGGGCCAATGGTAGCGGGTGGGCATCTGTCGGAGGGACCGTATTGCCACTGAAGGAAATGAGCTTACCACAGCGGCAAGAGCAGCTATTCAAAATGGGACTGGTGGTCCTGCTCTGTAGCCGGATGCGGGTCGCGTTGTACAGGCGAGGACCCCTCTACACCTGTGAGCAAAAATGTGGCAAAATGTTTGGCTAATGGAAGACAGGCTTATGGGCACCCTTGCCTCAAATTGCTTTGCGGAAAAACCCTGCCCTCCTATGCACCCTACGATCCCTCCACATCAGTGGTGAGCAAAGATGTCACACACAGAACGGAGGTCCCCAACCCCGGAACAAAACCTCTGCTAATGGGACTTGGCCCCTGGGAACCCACCGAAACTGGGAACATGTAGGGGAAAACTTGGCCCTTGGAGACCTGTTGAAAACTGGAACATGTAGGGGAGAAACTTAGCATGTAGCACGGCGTCGTGCCGAGAAGGATCAGGCAGAAAACTTTGGGTCGCCCTCGAGCACTCTCAACTCTTGGATAAGAAACAGATTGCCCTGCGAGAGTTGTCATAGGGCCTCGCCACACCACTCTTGAAATGTGAAAAAGACAAAAATGTGACGGGTGCATCTGGCCGTGTTCTAATGGGAAGTTCATTGTCATTTTGCACATTCCAAGAGTGGTGTGGCGATGCCCATACTCTCGAAATGAGCGAAACTCTTGTCTTCGCGCCACTTTTACTCTTGAAGGTGGGACTCTTGATCTTCGAGAGCACTACCCGATAGCTAAACGCGTGGTTTGGTTTGTCCACCGGGGCTCGATCTGGACTTGAGGAAAAAGGAGGCACTTTTCTGAAGGACCCTCGACAAAAAGTGTGTTGCGGGCACGGGACTCCAAAAAAAATGGCAAGTGTTGGCTGATAGGTCTGGGAAAATTCTTTCGAGGTCCTTTGCATCGTCCATCTTGTAGGTCTGGAAAAACCCTTTTGAAGTCCTTTGAGATGTTTTTATTTAAATTGGAACGATGCAGAGAAGATTTAGCATGGCCCCTGTGAAAGGCTGGCACATATAAAAAGCCCTTTGTAGAGTATGCGAAGCAAGCATAAAAAGTCCTGTCTTGAGTAAGCGAAGCATAAAACCCCTTTCCAGAGTAAGTGAAGCGAGACTGGACTCTTTGAAGACTGAGAGTGAAGAGTTGCGAGGCTGCACTCTCGGAAAATTGAGAGTCCAGGGGCCAAGTCCCACTAGCAGCGTTGAGCTACCTGAACTCCTGAATCTTGACGCTTTTGTGGAGATGTGCAGAAATGGTGTTGAGTTTCCTGAACTGCACTTCTCCACAAACACGTCCAGATTCAGGCGTTGAGGTAGCTCAATGCTGCTAGTGGGACTTGGCCCCAGAGAAGTGGAGTGCAGCTCTTTTTCTTTACCTTTTTCCATTTTCAACCGCAGGTGCAGCGGCCTGCTTTTACTTTTACTTTCCCCCCTCAACATCCGTCATCACCCTTTGTCTTTTTTTCGTTTTCTTTTTTTTTCTTCCCCCAACACCCGTTGCTGGCTAATTATCCCACTGTCCGGTTAACGTGGAGGCTACCGTCTTCACCCGAATAGAACGCCCAGTCATTATAGCTGCATCTGGACGGAAAATGGCTTCAAAAATATGGCTATAGTGACCGGGTGTTATATTCGGGTGAAGACGGAAGGGCCTGCCAGTTCGGAGTTGGAAGGCTGCTAAGTCGTAAATATAATCTGTAGGTCCTCTACCACAATTTTTGGGGGCTCGCGACCGCCAGACCAAATTTGTTGGTGTGCAGTTCTTCTCCTTCTGGGCTAAAAGGAGGCTCAAAGGTAAGTGGTGGTTTAACACACAAGAAACCCAGCCCCTTCCTCTGGGGTCCTACAGTCTGGTCATTTATTACCGCCAAGCATGAACAATCAAGAACACAAGTGGTTGATAGACTGGAGCATTTGTTTTTTTTATTTATTTATTTAAACAAGCACCCCCACTTTTCAGCCCCAGTTTAGTACCCTCCACCCTGAAAAGTGCATTTGGTGATCATGTAAGATNTTTAAACAAGCACCCCCACTTTTCAGCCCCAGTTTAGTACCCTCCACCCTGAAAAGTGCATTTGGTGATCATGTAAGATGTTTGTTTGTTTGTTTTTGTTTTGTTTTTTTTTTTTTTTTTTTTTTTTTTTTTTTTTTTTTTTTTTTTAATATCCAGTCAGACAGCTCTGACTATTTCAAATGATTTAGCACAGTTGGCAAGAAATGACTCAAGGTCTGAATGCAGTTCTGGATGCACCCGGCAGTTTCAACTTTTTCACAGAAGAGTTAGATGTAGATGTAGATGTATATAAGGCCATGTTGAGCATCGTCATTTGCTTTTCTTTGCTGTTGTTTTTTTTTTTTTTTGTTTGTTTGTTTGTTTTTTTTTAACACCAAGGCCCTTGAGCAAGGCCTCTATCCCAGTGGTGATAAGAGACCCACCGGGATCGAGGCTTTGTCAGCAGGCCACTCCATAGGTGATCATGTAAGGATCACGTAAAACCCCTGAAAATTTAGGGCTCTGTTAACCTTCTGTTGAAAGTTAGAGAATGCAGAACAAAAGATAAAAGCACACAGGCAACGAGGTCTGCAACGCTCAAAAGCCTGCCAGATTCTGAACCCCCATCAGAAAGCCAGTTTGACCGGACGGCTTACCAGTGGGTGCTATAGCCAGGAGACATACATTGGGACCCAGTAGATTCAGCAACCCTACCACCAAGACACCAGGTAGACTGTGGTGCGAGGGGGGGTGGGCGAGATCCCCCTTGCCTTGCATTGGTGTGGGCAAGTCATTTTCAGTACAGAGTTGGATTTTGAACCACCAGTACATCTGGAGAATTTGAATAAGCCTGTCTGAAAAGCTAGGGACCTCGGGACCGGGCCGGCCTGGGGCGGGGAATTTTTCTGTTTTCGGTTCAGGTCTGGGCCTGGTGCCACCCCAAGGCATGGGACAATTTTTTTTTTCTACCGGCCGGCCGTTGGGATGCCCTGTCCCGAGCCTCAAAGGAGAGGCTCAATCGGATTCTCAACTTGGCTGGGCCCATGTCCTGGCCATGTACTGGTGGTTGTACGTGGCCCCAGGCAACAGGGGACACTTTTTGGGCCCGCTCCTCAGCAGGTCCTGGTCCCCACCAATAGATGAAGCCACCGTGGGACAGCTTGAGGCGACTGCTCCTACCAGCATCTCAAGCTGTCCCATGTGGCCAATTCTAAAAAAAAAAAAAAAAAAAAAAAAAAAAAAGGAGTATCTGATTGAAGCCCCTGCTGAAAGAGTCGGGGCACAGGTGCAATCGGCTCATACAAAAGAGGAGGCTCGGATGTCCAGCGTTTAAACCACCAGGCTTAGCCTAGTGTTTGACCAGGGGTGGTGTCGCTTTAGTGGGGCCGTTGATGAGATTCGTCGACAACTGACCACTGCAGCCCAGCTTGAAAAAATAGGTGGGTTAAACCACCAGTACTTGGCCCATACATCGGCGGCGGGCCGTTGCCGTTAACGCTACGCAAAGTTCGGGCTTCGGGGTACCGGACCTCAATGGCGGGAAATGCCAGCCAAAAAAAAACAGAAACGGTACCCTGGCGCTTCGGCAAAACTTGGCACGCAGGGGGATTCCAGGCTGGGCAACGATAGCTGGGCCAAGTACTGGTGGTTTAAGTACTGGTAGTCTAAACAACCAGTACCTCGCCCGGCCGTTTTTGCCCTACGCGGCCATCCGCGGGCCATGAAGTTTTGCGGGTTGGCCCATCGGGGCAAAGTGGCTGGGGGTCGCCAGCCAGAAGGAGGCCTGCGCCGGTTCACCGGTTCATTTTCCTTTGGCGCACAGGTCGTGTTTCCAGGCTTGGCAAGGGAAGTGTCGAAGGTACTGATGGCTTAAAATATCTATAAGGAGAGTAGTCTGTGTGACTGGAACGGGAAGGCGCCTAGCGGTTGGGACCCAGCTGTCAACATTTTTCTTCATCCTCGTTTTTTTTTTTTTTTTTTTTGAAAACGCCAGTGTGCTCAGCAGAATAGAGTTGTTCACGAATGCAGCCTTTCAACCACAAGCAATTCCGAAAGTCGTTCCCGTTAGGAAGCCCACATTTGTTTAAGGAACGTATGGGCCACTACAGGAGCGCCCGAATTCATCCAACTAGAAATGTTTCTACTATATATTTTTTTTCCTGCGGGCGATAGCTGGGCCAAATACTGGTGGGAAGGCACGCAAGTGGCATTCAGGTCTTGGGGTTCAATCTTCAATCCCCATTAGCCTCATGTTACCTTTGTGGGCAAGCTTGCCGCCCGCCACCTAGAGATATGCCGTTGGTCCCCCGGAGTGGCATTGACCAGAGACTGCTGATGTTCATAGGGGGAGGGGACCACCACCTGAGGGGAGGCACAGTGACTGGCCCATCGAAAAAGCTCGGTCCTGATGCTACCCGCTGACCCTTGGCCGGTATCGCCCACCTGCGGTAGCAGGTATCGCACCTGCTGGTGGGTGCAGCTCCCGCTTGTTCCCTCGTTGGAGGCTTGAGCATGGATGTGGCTGCTATGGGCTTCCCCGTAATACAGTTATAATGGCCGTACTTTGTACTTTGTATTCGGGGGAAGAAGGTAGGTTCAGGGATGACTTTTTTTTTGGATTCAGGGATGACTTTTTTTTTGATGAGGTGTGTGTGTTTTACCACAAGTACACGGTCCCAGCCTTGCAGTTCGAAACTTGTCGCCACGAGAAAACAAACGAGAGGCGGAAACGTCAAACGCTGGGCCCGCCGTTGATGAATTCGATCGGCGGCCCCCGTTTTCGTTTTCGTTTCGCGCCTCCAGAATTTGAGGTGTCAGACCTGCCGCCCAGGTGGCAAGACTGTATTTGTTTGCATAGCATACTGCCCCTACGTTAGGGGTCATGTCCTCTTCAGGTATCATGTCTAGGGGTGGGGTTATCGATCCCGTAACTTGCACCAGTTCACCCCAGGCCCCCCCCCAAAGTTAGTTATCAGTTATAGGTTGTGTTTATCATGATGGTATTATCTCTACACCCCCTGGGATTACCATTGTTTGATTCATTTGTCGCAGACTTCCACGGTGGCATTCGAGGGGGGTCTCAGTTTCTACTACATGGCTGGCTGTGGTAGATCAATGCTGGCAGGCCCAATGCTTTCCTTGTTCCGATTCATTTGTACTACTCTGTATCAGGGACGCTGGACCCATTTTCCAGCAGGTGATGCTCCCCACCAATAGATGGAGCCTCTGTGCAAGGTGCTAGTAGTGTCGGCTCTTACCAGCACCACTAGCACCAGACACAGCTGTTTATTTATTTATTTATTCATTTATTTATTTATTCATTTATTTATTTATTCATTTATTTATTTATTCATTTATTTATTTTATTTTTAAAGGAGCCTCCTGGGAGAGGTTTGACATGCCTCAACGTAGTCATGCTCACAGTTAGGGCGAGATCCCACTAGGCAAGAAGATTGGACTAAGCGCCTGAATCTGGATACATTTTATGTACAGATGCAATGATCTGCACGTTTCCACAAACACGTCCAGATTCACGTTTCCAGTCCAGTCTCTTTGCTAGTGGGATCTCACCCTTACAACTGCACCAACTTGAACTTGAAAGCATATCATCATGGCTGGCCGGCTGCCAGGCTTCGCACGCACCAGGAGATGCCATTCCTTTCGAAAAGAAAGAAAGAAAGAAAAAAAGACCATTCCTTTTCAGCACAGCTTGGAAATATGTGTACGACTGTACGGTGCTGTGTTTTCTTTTTTTTCGGCCTTGCATGTGCGATGCACGCTGCCATGCAGTACCAGGAACAAAAACTGAACCTAACCTAGTGGGACATAGCGCGCTGTCTAGGGATGAAAACGAATACAGCACCTGGTCTTTATAGCTGCATCTGGGGCAACTTTCAGTCTACGTACAGCTAGAACGACCGGACATTCTATTCGGGGGAAGACTGTAGCTGCCGCCGCGCTTCTTGCCACAGTCATGGTATCTCTTTTGCTTGAAGAAATAGCAAGGCCGGCATTGGGCCTTGCTCAACTACACAACACTCTACAATGCAATGTCTACATGTGTCTGAGCCAATAATCCCTCCAATACATTCCACATGCTAAAGACTCCGTGCAAATGTACCGGGTCAAGAAATGAGTCCAAATGCATGTAGAATGTTGGTCAGTGGAGCAAGGCCAGTTCAGGTAGGACTGAGGGAGTGGGGGTGCACTAGGGAGAATGGTCGAGAGGTGGTGGGTGCACTAGACTGTGCAGGTAAGACCCACAAAAAAAATACAAAACAAGAAGAACAACGACACTACCGTCTGCACCCCAATACAATGGACACTCGTCATTACTATACCCAGAAAGTTGCCCCAAATACAGCAATAATGACCCCACATTGTATTCAGGTGCAGCCCGTAGAGGCCCAAAAAAAGAATAGAGGAAAAAATAGAAATGAAAAAAAAAGAAAAAAGAAAGAAGAAGTCCTTCGGGAAATGGTCCAAATTTTAAAATTGGAACGATACAGAGAAGATTAGCATCATGGCCCCTGGGGTGTGGTCCCATTAGCAGTCGGATAGGAGTTTGGCCGATCCAGTGTGACACCGAGTGGCAGCGGGATGACAGGTTCATTACGAATTTCTGGGGTGAGAAAACAGGGAGGAAGGCAAAAAAAAAAAAAAAGAAACAGAGACCTCCCACCTGAAATCACGGCAGAGTGCTTCCCAGCCATCAGATCACAAATGATCTGATGGTGGTGGTTGCAACAACAGTGCAGAAAGTAACTGCCACATTTTCTGGAATAAGCTCGACTTCTGTCAGTAGTGATCCTGACACCCTCCATATACTCCGTGATTGAAGGAGGGCTCCACCCAATGAGATAATTGCACAACAGCAAGCAAAATACTGAAAATCTTCTATCCAGTGGGCCTATTGCCGACCCGATTTTTTTTGGGGTTGGCCATGCCCCCAACGGATTGAAAAGATTTTGGCGGGAAGCTTCCTTTGCACCGGCATGCCGGAGAGGAGGAGGGGAACCAAGATCTCCTTCCTTTTTCGGGTAATACATGTAAAACACTGAACCGTGGGATCACGGCTACTGCACGGCAGGATTTAGGTCACTCAACTGCCACACAAACTCTTTTCTATCCTATCTGGTTGCTAGTGGGACCATGCCCCTGGGGCCTTGACCCACTAGCGAAGTAAATCACGAGGTGTGACACCATTTTCGGTATTTTCTGCAATTGTTTAAATGATTTCTTCCATTTAAAAAGGGCACCGAATGTTAGTTTTTCTCTTTTTGTTTTCTTTTTGTTGCCTGTATTCACGGGGACCATGTCCCATATGCGCCGTTTAGTTGAGGCAGCTCAACGGTGCGACAGCTAAAAAAAATCATTTTAATTCAATTTCAAATGAGAAATGCATTTATAAATGGCAGAAATACAATTGTTCTCGTTTTTCATTTTGCACAATTGGAGTGGCATACGGGCACTTCCACAGCAGAAAATGAAGAGGTGCCCGAATCCCGTCCAAAAATGGCAAACGGAAGGAGGCTCGTTCAGTTTCTCTTGAAAAACGCCTGTTGGGGGAACAAGAGGGTCGTTGAACTAGCTGTCTCGGAAAAAGGAGACAGCTAGTTCAACGGAAAGTGGCGAGGGTAGGGGTAGTAGTATTCGAGAGAAAGGATTTATTTCTGTTTTTTGATGTCAGAAAAAGCGAAGATGGTCTCTATTGCCCTTTTTATTAGAAACGGACCGTTAGATGAATTGGACGACGTGCATCTCCCTTGTCGCGTACAGTCACACAGGCTCGAAAACCCCACGTTGACCTAGCTCAACGGAGCTAGTGGGACAAGGTCCCGGGGTGCTGCGAGCACATGTGTGTCAGTCATGAGTGCTTTGGTGCCTCCTACATCCGTTGCACCCCAATTCATTGGTTGGTACGATCTCCTTCATGTCAGTCTGCATAGTGATGTAACGTGGCAATAAAATGTGTCCACGAACACAGCCACGAGGATGAACAAGTAACGGATACGGGGGATACATTCATCACCGTGTATCTCATGATGCCTCGGACAGGCCACCCGACAGAAGAGGAAGTGTTCCTGTCAGATCCACCACGATATCTGAATTTCGCATTTCAAGTTGGATTTCTCAGAGCCGAAAAAAACAAAACGAAGTCTCCAAATCACCCCCCCACCTTTCAAATCCATGAAATCGAGATTCCCCACCCATGCAAAACAGCCAGCTATAATGTCGAAATTTGTTTTTCGACGCATCTCATTGACGGGAGGTGGGCATCTTTACAATCCCCGCTCGGAAACTACCAGGCCGTCGAGATCGGATGTTGTCGACGGCCGTACTGCGTCACTCGAGGCCACACGTGATCGAAATCCTGATGGAGTCGTGGTATTACTTGGCTAGTGGGTCATGGCCCCTGCACATTCAAGGATGACACGCATAAATCGACAAATGGTCCGAATGAAAAAAAAAAAAAAAAAAAAGATCTGACAGAGGAAAAAAAGGAAAGAAAAATGAGAAGAAATTTCTTGCGGATCGAGCTAAACAGGCATTAGCTAAAATGGTTCTAATTAGAAATGACCTGACACAGACATGGAGCGAAGTGAGAAAATACATAAACAGCCCATGTAGGTTTCCCAATGGGCGTCTGGATGCACCAGGATGTGCAGATGCCCAAGTGGGATGATCTGCACCTGGACTTGTGGTTGTCCAGGCACATTCAGACCAAGCTATTTCTGTGCTTCACCCTGTACAAGATGCTGCTGGCCTGCACTGGCTGCAATTGCACTTCAGCAGCCCTGTGCTCCACAGGCGTTGGGCCTCGTTCGACACCACTTAAAAATACTGCGAGTTTCAAGTTCCTCTAACACGTTTTTTCGTTCCCCAACCCCTTTACAAAACTGAAACTGAAACTGAAGTGTTGACAGCATTGCACCAGGAATAGTGGTGATTGGTGGAAAAAAAAAAAAAAAAAACAGTCCTGGCAGTCCTGGAGCCTGCAGCTTCACGTGACCTCCCGAGGCTCCCTTGAGATTTTCGTTGTTTTGTCGATGGCTGCACTTCGAGTTTCAAGGGCGGACCCCTGAGATGCAAAATAGGGAAACGTTCGGGACATCGAAATCGATGCCTCCTTCAAACTCAAGTAAGTATTTTCAAGTGGTGTCGAACAAGTCCCTTCTTCGCCCCCCCCCCGCCCCCTCCACCCGCCGCCCCCAAATCAATCCACAGGAAAAGCACACTTTTAAATTACTTGGCCCACGAGTTCGGTGATAATTTGCCAATAAAGGCTCATCACAGGTAATGGTGGTATGCTTGTGAAATAATCTCATCGGAGGTACTGGTGGTATGCTTGTGAAATGATTTCTGAGATTTTGGCCAACTTCTACGTAGGATGGTAATTTCCCGATCCCTTCCCGCCCCACCAACTAGCAACGGTGGACCTGCAATCGTGTGGAACTGACTGTGCAGTTTGAACGAGGACAGAGCACACGACGGCCTCATAGATCATTGTCCAAAGAAAAGCTCGTCCCTTTGATGTTCGAGGTTTACATTTGGAGATTGGCAGTTGGGACTGGGTGGGAAGAGGGGCAAGGGGGGGAGGAGGGAGGAACTATATATATATATATATATATATATATATATATATATATATATATATATATATATATATATTTTTTTTTTTTTTTTTTTTTGTAGCAAGCAGTTATCTGGCGCCTCGTTCAAGGCGAAGAGGTTCTCTTCCCGTTTCAAAACTCCTGCTCAGTGAATCCTCTGGATTCCAGAGTAATCAATGCTGGCAGGAGTCTCCCGCTCCCATTTCCTGACGTGCTCCAAATTTCTTCTGTATATGGGACGCTGGACCCGTTTTCCAGCAGGTGCTGCTCGCCACCAATAGATGGAGCCTCTCCTCAGGTGCTAGCGGTGTCTGAAAAGAAGAAAAAAAAAGAAAAAAAAAAAGGACGGTAGACCTGCGCTCGCTCCCTGAAAGTAAAACAATACCTGGGGCCGGGTTCCACTAGCAGTGTTGAGTTTCCTCAGCGCCTGAATGTAGATGTGCGGTTCAGGAAACTCAACGCAATTATTCCTGCACATTTCCTCAAACACGTCCAGATTCAGGTGTTGAGTTAGTGGGACAGTGTTTCGGGTCACGAGCTGCATTTTCTCCAGTATGTGCACCGCTGCCTTCGAAACCAATTAAAAAATCGTTTCACTGTGCAGCCGCAATTTCTTTAGCGGAATTCTTCACTTCGGGCATGTGCAGCACGCAGGCCGTAGGCCCGGCCGATGTGGCCGAATGGTACACACATGTAGCTGTTAAACCACCAGTACTTCCGAAAGTCGTGCCCGTTAACGCTACGTGATTTTAGGAAACATACGGGCCACTACAGGAGCGCCCAACTTCATCCAACTAGAAACGTTTCTACTCTATTTTTTTCCGCGGCCTATAGCTGGGCCAAGTACTCGTGGTTTAATAAACAGGTTATGAGTTCGAAGCCTGCAAGATCAGCTGGATTCGATGCCTCGATTTCTTTCGAGGAATCCCGCACTTCCGGCTCGTGGACGGGCCTTAGACCCAGCCCATGTGGCTGAATGGTATGCAGATGTTTTATAAAGGGGGTAGCCATGTACCCTTATCGTATCCAGCTGATTAAACAGGTCACGAGTTTGAATCATGATCTAATCAGACGGATATGATAAGGGTACGTGGCTACCCCCTTTAGAAAACAGGACGCGTCTTTTCTGTGATGCGTGTCCTCGACCATCGCTACAGAACACCCCTTGACCATCGCTACAGAACACCCCTCGACCATCGCTATAGAACACCCCTCGACCATCGCTACAGAACACCACCTCCACGTATGGTGGGAGTGCATCATTTGGACTACTCGTTCACCGGCCATATCTGACATTCCACACAACAAACAGGTATGTTTCTCTCTCTCTCTCTCTCTCTCTCTCTCTCTCTCTCTCTCTCTCTCTCTCTCTCTCTCTCTCTCTCTCTCTCTCTCTCTCGAACTGGATGATATACGGTCAAAGGTCATTATCGTTCGAGAGTGAAAGGCATGAATGGAGAATCAGCTAGCTCTGACTACTGTCTTCCCCTGAAGATAACGCACCCTGAAAATGGACGTATACAAGGCATGTTTCCAGTCAGGTACAGTCCAAACGAGAGTGCGTTGTTCGGGGGAAGAAGATGGTAGTAAGAGCCAACATGTAGGTTGCTCACTATGGGTAGCCAAAAGAGAGAGCCGATTCAACAGCGCCATTGCGCCTCTGTTTTTAGGAACGAGTTCAGGCAGACGCTTAGGGTGCAGATTTTTGCCGATTGCCGAAATGAAAATGGAAGAGGGGCCCGACGTACTGCCATTCCCACACCCCCCTTGGGACGACGCATGGTAATTTTATGCAGACGCTGCCTGTGCACTGCCCAAGGGGTCAGGTCCATGGTCCTAGCATGTTGGTAGCAGGCCTCAGGAGGGCTGTTCGAGTACTTCGTCTATGGGCAAGTCTGATGATTGGGGTCACTCTCGTGTCCATCGGATAGGATTGGCAATGTTTGGGCAAACATTTGACAAACTTTTGTCCTTTTTTTTTTTGCAACTTGGGGGATTTTGAGAGAGACGGGCTGACACAGGCGCCACTTCATTGTGGGAGGACCGTAGTTGGGGATTTTTGTTTTTTTTTTTTTAATTAAAAAAGGTCCCACATTGACATATGATGGTCGAATCCCTTGCTTCGGGCTGGGATTACAAAAAAAAAAAAAAAAAAAAAAAAAAAAAAAAAAAAAAAAAAAAAAAAAAAAAAAAAAAAAAAAAAAAAAAAACCATATGAATGCAAAAGCTTCTTCTGTCAGCTCTTCTGGGCTGATGGACTTCCGCCGCCCTTGAGAGCCGCTTATCATTAAGAATGGCTGGGTCTGTCTCCCAGCATACTAGATGCTCTGCTTTTCCCTTGTTTTATGTTTTAAAGGGGTCACTAGATCTTTGATTTCCAGCAGGGGATCTTGGCCAACAGCTGGGACGCAATCTTAACCTGTGGTCGGTACTGCCCTTCGTGGAAGCATCCATCATATCACAGTGAACCAACTGCGGATTTTTTTTTCTTCTTTCCTATCGCTGGACCTACAGGCCTTGCCCCACCACTTGCCAAATGTGAAAATTGGTGGATGTATGTTCAGCCCGAAGACCACAAGATACATTCCTACCAATATAAAAAATTGGTGGACGTATGCTGAGCCAGAAGGCTGCAAGATACCTACATTCCCGCCACGGCGTAACACGCCTCCCTTCCAGGGGCCGGGTATGTTTGTCTTTTTTGTCTTTAAAAGTAATAAATAAATAAAGGTGACAGTCTGTTGCTTTTCCTTTCTTTTTTTTATTTCTTTTTTTGATATTGTTTTTCCTTTCTTTCCTTTTTTTTTTCTTCTTTTTTTTTTCAGAATTGCTGAGCGTTTCTGGATTCAAACTTGGGTCTGTATTTCAATAGGTCACGCGAAGTCATGGGTGTACCAACTGATGTAGGTCCCCGTGTGAGTATGCGCTGCTGAGCTTCGCCGGCTGTGAGGTATCATGAGTAAACTGGCCTACCCAAAGTATTGCATTGCACACTCATTTTTTCCTGCTCATCTAGATGTCTCTGGATTCTTCTTTTTTTTTTTTTTTTTGCAACAAAAGGTAAATGGCACGAGGCCGGGGACCTCACAATTCAACACGGAGTTTAATTCTTACGTCTCTTACGAGACCGAGGATGTGGACGGTAGTGGAGCGAGGCCCTATATCCTTCAGTTTTCCATCTGTCCTTTCGCCCGAGGCGACCCAGGTTGGATCGAACAGTTCTTCGGTTCTGGTCTCGAGGGAGCTTCTCAACTTTCAAAGTCTATGTAAATTTTCATATGGGACGCTGGGCCCGGTTCCCAGCACGTGCTGGGAACCTGGCCCAGCAGGAAGTACGGGTGGTTTAAATTTTCATATGGGACGCTGGGCCCGGTTCCCAGCACGAATAGATTGGAGCCTTGTTCTCCCCCCCCCCCCCAAAGAAAAAAAAAAGGTCTCGAGGGAGCTCGCCCGGGTGGAGTTATGGGGACTGGTACAGAGGGCACAGGACGAGTTGTCCGCAGGAAGGAAGGGTCGAGGAGGCATAAAAAAACTATGGCTGCAATGGTCGATCGGTGAGCCATCACTGCAGTGGCGGACACAATCGACGTTTAGTGAGGGGGGGGGGGGGGGGGGGGGTTGCTTTGCAGTGATGGCAAACACGATCCACGTTTCGTGGGGGGCTGTGCGCTCGTGCTCATCTCTCCTCCTCTGGTAATCTGCTCCTGACCTGCACCAACAATACCTAGTGGCAAAAGGAATCATCATGGGACAAGACCAGTGGGAGGGCAGACAACAATTATGGTTGCAATTGCAGTCGAACATAAGACATAAGATACATAGGACCCACTGCCGGGCGAAAATAGGAAAAGCACCCTCGGGGGTAATGAATGCAATGGGTACAGTAACTACAGTTCGTGAATTAAAAGCCTTCAAAAAAAAAAAAAAAAAAAAAAAAAAGCCTTGCACTGGAGCTAACCACAGAATTCAGCATCAATCCAAGAAAATCTACAGCATCAGGGTCACAAGGCCGTACGTACTGAGGTCCACGGGCCGACCTCCGTACGTACGGGCGTTCGGGGTGGTCCCATTCAGGGTCCGAACCCGAAGGCGTTCGGCCCCAGCCAAAAATTATTTCAGGGCCTAAACATAAGTTTTTTTTTTTTTTTTTTTCTGAATTGTTTTTTGGTGAGTTCTCTATGGTGTGAGGTACATGCCTATAAATTTTGAAGTCATTTTGCTAGGCCAAACAAAAATTAAAACTCGCCAAAGATGGCGGTGTCAAAACGTGCTCTCCCACTCACTATTTTATTTTATTTTTCCACTATTTACTTTTTGTTTTCACTTTATTGCGGGGCCTAAACAATTTTATTATTTTTTGAAACTTTTTTAACGAGTTTTGTATTATGTGAAGTACACATCAGTAAATTTTCAGCGCATTTGGCTATGCCAAAAAAAACATGAAAAATCGCCAAAGATGGCGGTGTCGAAAACGTGCTTGCTCACTCACTACAGACGGTTGACCAAAACGAGAAACCGGGCGACCAAATCGGTTGCAGTGCCGTTGCACACAACAGTTGCAAAATTTACTCAGACTAGTATACTACAAACGGGGGACCAAAACGAGAAAGCGGAAGACGAGAAACGCGAAGCGAGGAGGAGGAGGAGGAGGAGGAGGAGGAGGAGGAGGAGGAGAGATGGGAACACGAGGTGGACAGAGACCATGGACAGGGAACATGAGGCGGAGAAAGACTATGGACAGGGAACATGAGGCGCAGAAAGGATGCTAAGGACAGGAACCATGAGGCAAACACACAAAAAAGACTGACAAGGAGGACAGAAGAACGTAGCCTTCCTCCGCCTCCTTTTCCCTGTCCTTCGCCTTTGTCCGGGAACATAGACACCATACGAGGACAAAGTCACAAAGGAATCGGCACAAGATACTTAGGCATTGAAGACAGTTTAGCTGCAAGGGTGAGGAGGAGCCTGACAGAGGAGAGGAGAAGCTAAGGTAAGGTAAGGTAAGACTTGGGGCATGGTCACCACTCTCCAAATGTGAAAAAATGAGAATGAACTTCCCGCTAGGACATGGCCAGATGCACCCCCCACATTTTTGTCTTTTTCAAATTTTAACAGTGGTATGGCGAGGCCCTTACTTGAGTTTTTGGCGAAAAAGGACAGAACAAAAGGAAGAGAGAAAAAAAGGATCCGTACCGAAGGACCTAGCTCAGTTGATATATGCCCATGAACTGATGAAATCCAGAATCAAGTTCGAATCCAGATACGATCAGATGAGGATAGCAAAATCATTTTCTCAATAACTTGGGTGCAGCCAGCGCAATGAGGATATCCCAACACCGTGGCCCTTGTTTAGGGGRGRGGGRGGGGGGGGGGGGGGGGGGACCCGGATCGGTGGAAGGCAACATCGAAAGGTATCATCAGGAGTAACAAACGACCAGGAGGGTGCGCAGAGAGAAGGTGGCTTGGGGCCAAGTCCCACTAGCAGCGTTGAGCTACCTCAACACCTGAATCTGGACGCTTTTGGGGCGATGTGCACAAATGGTGTTGAGTTTCCTGAACTGCACGTCTCCACAAACACGTCCAGATTCAGGCATTGAGGTAGCTCAACGCTGCTAGTGGGACTTGGCCCCTGGATGGAAGAGAGGCCAAGGAAGAGGGGGGGGGCGGGTGAAGAAAGGCGCTGGAGAGGCCGAGGGCACAAGGGCGAGCCAAGGGAAGACTCAAAAAAAGTGGGGAACACAAAATTACAAAGTATGATATAATAATTACAAAAGAAAAAAAAGAAAAAAACAGAAAATGGGAAGGGATTTAAACCACCCGCACTTACTGAAGTCATGCCCGTCAACAAGCCACAATTTTAGGAAATGTACAGGCCTCTACACGAGCGCCCAAATTCATCTGACTAGAAACGTTTCTACTCTTTTTTTTTTTTTTTTTTTTCCGTGGCCGCCACTTAGCCTTATGGTTAGGTGTTTGCCTGCCGAGCCGGTGGTTGTGTGTTCGAGTCTTGTATTCGGATTACACATTACACGCTGGCTAGGCCACAAGTACTGGTGGTTTAAGGAACCAAAAAACAAGAAGACAAAACAAAAACGAGGGTTGTTTGCACACCCATTGGAAGGGAGACGGACACGGCCGTCTCCTACGCACCACAAATGGCATCTCGGTCACGATGCCGGCCGGAAGCATCCGTGTCGGATGCGCGCCCTCAATGGCAAGCTCAAGCCTGGGTGAAGCAAAAAGCAAGCAAGCAGAGACTCGTCAAATATCCAAACACCGTGATCGATTTTTTTCTAATGTCCAAACCCTGAATCAAATCCAGGGTCAACATAACGAGACTGAAGTCAAGCCCTCACTGGCCTGACTGGGTGAGAAGGTGGAAACTCTCATCGGTGACATCGGATACTTACGGGGCGAAATCCGCCCCCCGGAGGCGGAAGACGGTACCCTGTGGACAAGGTGCACCGTCCGCGGTCTGGAGATCGACCGCGAAGGGTGAGACGGTTCTACAATGTCGTCTATAGCCCCCTCCGCGGTCAAAGTCAACCCCTTTTTCCAAATCCTCAGCTAGTTCACAAAAGCGGGGAAAAGAAGAACTAGTTTGCAACGGCATATATCTGACACTTGGAACAGGATGAAGAGGTTTCCCCCCCCCCCCCCCTTCTCTCCCCCTTTTCTAAAGAGCTGCGCAGTCAATCCTCTGGATTCCAGAGTAATTAATGGTGGCAGGGGTTCTCCAAATCTATTCTGTATATGGGATGCTGGACCGGCGTTCCAGCAGATGATGCTTCCCATCAATAGACGGAGCCTCCCCACAGGTGCTAGTGGTGCCTGCTCTTACCAGCACCTCTAGCACCAAAGGAGGCGTTTTTTGTATTTAAAAAAATGAAAAAAAAAAGAAAAAAAAGAAAAAAAGAGAAGCCTGGGTCAGAACAGAAGGTGATCGATTTTGTAATGTCCACTACAGTAACTACCTTTCAGTCAAATTTCGGAGGTTAAGAGTTGTAAAGTAACCTACATGGCATTTTTCACGGCCGCGCCTCCGTTGCTAAATTTCATTGGCGGCACCCGGCCTCCGAAATTTGACTTGCGAGGGCTGAGGCCGATAAACGGGAATTGTAGTGGTCCTTTAAAGAAGAAGAAGAAAAAAAAAAAGCAGAAGCCAGCCTCCACCTCCACCTCCACCTGCTACTGAACATGGACCCTCACTTTTTGTGCCCAAGCAAGCTGGGACTTGGTCATTGATAACCGGTGACAAGTTAGTTGTTCAGCAGAGGAACGCCACATTCCTCGCTCTCTCTCTCCCCCTCATCGTGCCTACCTTACCCCACCCTAGCAGCACGTCATCCTTTTCTACCAAATTAACATCCATTAGGCTTCCCGTATAAGCTTCCCGTATAATGCTATAACACCTATTCCTACACTATTCTGAGACTTTTTAAAAGTTTTTTATCATTCCTTTCGATGCATTGACGGCAGCGCGTCATCCTTTTCTACCAAATTAACATCCATTAGGATAATAATAATAATAATAATAATAATAATAATAATAACATCAAACAACTCAACTTCAACAGCCCCGCTCTTCGCCCATTCACCCTAGCAGAGCCCGAATTGCGCACCATGAAGGCGCTCCTGTTTCCTCCTGCCAACATCAAGGGTGTCCCCCGTATCCCTGTCCCCCTCCGCGCTGACCAGGCCAAGATTGCATCAGACTACTACAGGCCAAGACTTTCTCTTCCTCTTCTTCTCGCCTCTCATTTGCGTCTCACTCTGGCTTTGGTCGTGTCGATTGCTGTTAGCTGATGTACTTTCATACTGTTGAAGTTAGCTCTGCATCAGACTACTACAGGCCAAGACTGCTATAAGAATAAATACCCGGTCGTTCCGCCCTGATCTTGACGTGTCAGCAGCATAAGGCAACAGGTCTGATACAAACAAATACCCTGTTTTTTAAGCTCTGCTCTACTACTCTTGTCCCTGAAAAAGAGCGGAAAAATGCCTATATAATATATATGGGCAGACTCCATGCTGATTCCTATAGGCATTCACTGTTGTTGACTATTGGTCTGAAGCTGAGTATAGATTTTCATCCTCGTTCCAGCGCGCATATGGCTTTTCCAAGTCGCCATGATCCTCCACCCTTGGATACGATCTGATAGGAAACCACGGTGGAGATTCCAGAGAAGCCCTTCGGTCGACAAGACCTCCTCATACATCACGCCCCCGGCCGTAGTAACTTGCTGTGGTTAAAAAAAAAAAAAAAAGGAGGAGGAGGAGGAGGAGGAGAAGAAGGAAGAAGAAGAAGAAGAAGAAGAAGAAGAAATTGCGTGAGGGAGTAGATGATGTATTATTTCATTCCGACTTGCCGGTGGAATAGGAACTGGACTGACGGTCCCCAGAATGGATATGGAGCCAGGACCCCCCATAAGGACCTGTTAAAAAAAAAAAAAGAAAGGGGGAGGGAAGAAGAAGAGGAAAAGGGAAGGGGGAAGAGGAGAAGAAGAAAAGAAAAGAAAAGTAGAAAGATCTGACGAGAAGCCATGGCTGCCGTTCGGCATACACGAAGGGAAAAAAAAAAAAAAAAAAAAAAGATCGGACGGGAAGCCAACAACGACGAGAACGAAGATTGCAAAATGCTTTTATTCACTGTGGAATTGAATTCCAGGCATACTCAATATATTGGTTGCATGCTGCGACATTTCTAAACCTGAACGGCTGCGCTCTGTTGTCACAAACGACTGGATACGAAAACTTCAAACTAAGTTTAACTAACAGGGAAAAAAAAAAAAAAGACAAAAAAACACACTAGTCCCTCGGACTCCCTCCCTCCCTCCTCCGTCAATATTGAGACATTGTACCTGACCTGAATGAAGACTCATAAGCTTCACAGTGAGGGCTTCATGTTGAGACCAGCAGCATTGACAGCCCTTGTGGCAGTCGCGAATTGTATGGCGGAGGGCCGCCGGAGGGAATGCATCAGCGCCAAAGCAATTGTGAAGAGGGTCAGAGCGCCAGCTTGATGCGCGGTTCCCAGCGAAGCGGGGACATAGGTGAGGAGGGTCGTGATCCCGAGCGTCACCTGCAGGGGCCGCCAATCATCAGCAAATTCTAAATTAAAAAAAAAAAAAAGCAGAAGAATTGAAACAAATGACACAAAATTCTGGTTGCTCCCGAGCCGTGTGCATATCCCATCAATGCATTTTTTTTTTTTTTTTTTTTTTTTAGTAGAGGAATTGAAACAAATGACGCAAAATTCTGAAAGTGTGGAGCTGTGCAGGCACCGTAGACCTCGCCAGGGCCACACACAGAGATATTCAACACGCATCTATTGATCGAGGAGGAAGCGGACTCATAACTGGGGTTTTTTAATGCACAACTGGGAACAGCAGGCCAGACTATAACCTGATTTTTCCATTTTAAAGCATAGTGAAAAGACTCCAAATGGAGTCAAAAACCTAATTAGGAAAAAAACTGACACAAATCCAACAATGCTGATTTATTCTTCACCCCCCAAGTATAATCACTGATGCTTCACATTGCTTCAAAAATAGGCCATGGACTTGGACTTGGACTTGGGATCAATTAAATGATAAGGATGATTTAAAAAAAAAAAAAAAGATAAGGATGATTTTGAGAACACATTGCTTCCCTCCTTTGTTTTTAGTCCAATTTATTAGACACGCAAGAAACATAATCATCCCAATTTCGAAATTGAAAAAAAATGATTCCAAACCAAAATAGAAAATTCCAAATGGATTAAAAAAATAGTAAAATACTCTCTCACTGCATGACGAGGGTAATGAATGCGCTGCCTTTGTCCTTCGGGACATCCCTTAAAAGTGGAACGATACAGAGACTGACTGAAGATTAGCATGCCCCCCCTGCGCAAGTAAGGATGACACACATAAATCCAGAAATGGTCCAATTTTTTTTTCTTTAACCAAAAAAAAAAAAAGAAAAAACCGAATGCGCTACCTTTGCCTGTATGTAGGAATGTATGTTTGCATCCAAGCAGTTATGTCTGCTGTGTTTTTTTTTTTTTCAAAACAACACAAGGCCCCTCCTATTCTGAGGGGGCAACAGTCCCCGGTTGCTTATCACCGGCAAGCATGTTTGTACATCCAAGGGAGGCGGGAAATCTCCCCGTCTGGTTTTTTTTTNATGGTGTGTTCACTGTGTTGGCATCGGATGCTATTGAAAGTCGAAAATTTGAAACACGACTGAAGACGGTCAAAAGGTTTGCAATTTTGAATGGCATGTCACCACCAGCATTTTTTTTTTTTTTGGATTTGTATCTACTTGCCAGTGGACAGAAGGTGCATCTGTTCATAACTTCATGTTTTATTCGTGAATGGTCATGGAAAAAATGGACGTACCTGGAGCATTGTCACACCGAGGAGAGACTGAACCAGCAGCTGTGAGGTGGGTGGTAGAGGAAGTCTTCTCGTAGTCGCCCAGAGTGCAACCACCCCAGCTGTCGTAGCATATGCCAGCATGCGATGCTGAAACTGCATAGCAAGGGGAGCACGATATGGACACATCAGTACTCAACAACTTGGAAAACACAAAAAAAAAAAAAAAAAAAAAAAAAAAAAAAAGTTTTTTTGTTTTTTTGCACAAACTCCCGTGTCTTTAAACTACTATAAACTTCATGGACTTGGAATTTGGGCCCTATAGTCAGTCTCCCCTCTTTCTGTCTTCAGCCCCCGAAGCGGTGGAATACTTCAGCATCTGAACTTGGAAAACTGTGAAGCGAGGGGAGCAAACATGACACAGTACTACAACTGTGAAACATCAAGAAATGATAGTCTTCGTGTCTATATAATATATATCGTCACAAACAGAACTGCCCGGTAAACCGTAGGCAGAGAGAGAGAAGAGGACAACAAACGAGGGGCTGTGACAAACTGTTTCGTCGGAGTTTCACCGACTCATCAGTATATAGTTCAATGGATGGATTGGGGCTTCAGAGAGGTACCTGTGGTAGCCTAACGTCTTTTTAAGAGGCTAGAAGGGTGATGTACGCAGGCAAGTGCCCGGCTATGCAGATCACACGAGAAGAGCCGAAAATAGTAATCACATACTAACTATTTAGTTTGATGGTTTCAATCCGCACTCCAACTGCCAGTTGACAGAGAGTAGCTTGCACATTATATTTGTGGCATTCAGGGCGAGCGGCCGTACTTTTTTGTGGTTTCCTGCTGATCGAACATTGCTTATGCTGAGGGAAAGTAAAGGAAACTTAGGAAAGACAGTCTCCGGTCGCAGTCAGAGAGAGAATTCAAAGCCGCAGAATCAGAGATGCAACGTACCTGGACTGTTGCTGTGTTCTCAAAAAAGTTGCGCAGCATTGGTTGCATTTGCAGCATCCCCTCCGGAACCCAGTGCTCCCCCATCATCGGGAACGTGTTGAAGGCGCGTCCCTGCCGCACATCCATCGCGAATGCCATACATACCACCAAAACACACCCATCAAACCACATGCCGCAATGATGCCACAGAGAACATGCACCAAAGCAAAGATGATATACCGATTAAGCTGACAGGCAATAGCGACTGCTGCGGGACGAGAGAAACCCACCGGGCAGATTGATTGATTTCGCACTTCTCTTTTCTTTTCCCGCAGTTCTTTTGCCAAATCTTGGCAGCTCAGAAACCCATGCCACCACAGACTACGCTTGATTTTTACTACTAGAGTTTTCACCTCATGGCTAGCGCCCGCATTGGTCTTCTCCATGGGCAAGTGCAGCAAGTCAGAGAAACAAAAGGGGGATGCCCACCGCAGCCGACGCCCACCGCCATCGATAAATCTCGTCGGTGGCCGTTGTTTCGTTTCGGCCTCCTAAGCGATCGGGTGCCCCCCACCGTGAAAACAAGGCCCGGGTTTGGGTCTGTCACCTGAGATGTGCATTCTAAGGGAGGTGTTTTGAGCTGCATTCCAGTCTCCTGCTAAGATCTGCTTTTCGTTGGCTACTCCTTTGGACTAATCCTGCAATAGTTTTATTTTCTTTGTTTTGTTTTTCCTTATTATGGCCCTGGCTCCATAATGAGTCCATATCCATTGCCCGGAGCGTCACTCCGGTCGGTTCCTATTCCACCGGCAAGTCAGCGAGTTACAACACACAACAACACCCTCATGCTTCCTTGCGCTCGGCCGAAGGACCCCTGATCAGCATTGATTGCTCCACATGCCGGGACGATTGACTGTCAGCTTGCCTGCCTTCTACCTCTCCTCTCAGGTCTGTCCTTTGTACATCATGAGCATTCAATCGGACGAACCTGCCAGATTTTTACGCGAAGAACAAGAAAGGATGTCCTTTGTGCATCATGATCTCCTCATCATGATCATACAGGTTGTCCAGCCGCCATCTCCTCATTTGCAAGGGGAGGGTAAGCTCCAAATTCAGTCCACCTGCCTTCATTCCTATCAGGGCATACTCACACCAGGAATTCCTTGGATGTATCTGACAGGAATTACAGCTTGGACGTGGACGCACTCTGACCGCATCCAGAGATCAATTGGAAGATGTGCTACCGTCTTCGGGTGGGTGGAGACGGTAGCGTGAGTGCACCCTCCGTCTGAATGGCAATTTTTTTGTGGCCTGCAAAAGAATTGCAATGAGATGGCTGAACGTTTGTGCCAAGGAGATGGCTGTTCATGCTGAGCCTGTACTTTTTTGTGTGGGCCCAGCCGCCCGGGTCACTTTTCTCGCATATTTACGTGTTCTATACCGCTTATCCCTTAATCTTTTGGCAGCAGTCCGCTTTGCTCTGCAAATCAATGTCTTGTAAGCAAAAAGATTATGTCTTACTCAGTCTGCCAAACCAGCCCACTTGCAGCGAGATGTTCGTCCACTTTTCCAGTTTTCAAAAAACAAAAGATGGTAGGCAAACCATTACCATCTCAAGAAAATAGTTCAAGAATCAAAATACCAAAGTTCATTTCTGCTTGATTGGTTAAAGTAACTATGTAGTATGTAACAAAAAAAAAAAAAAAAAAAAAAAAGTATGTACCTTTCGGTGTGTTTTCTAAGGGTTGGTAGATACCATCGATGGTATTCGGAGGGTTGTTCGATAGTCTTCATATTTTGGCTGAATAGTCTCTTATTGTCCGCTACGTACGCCCCTCCATGTCTTGCAGCTGTTGTAGAGTCCCCCGGGTACATCTAGGAGCATTAGATTCAGGATCTAGTTTCGATGTCTTCTGTGCAAACTCTCTTGTTCTCTGTCTTCCGGATTCTCCTCTACCTCCTCTCGTCGTCTTCTCTTGAAGCTCTTCTTTGAGGTACAGAGTGAACATGCTGACTCCACCCCTTTCGGAAGGAATCATTCCCTTTTTTCATTCTCCTGTCCACTGCAGTGGACCATATAACATAGGATCCTCGGAGGCTTCCAGATTAATCCCTTCCTAAGTTCTGCAGGCAGTCTTGCTGAAACAACATCACTACCAGTCTCAGGTTTTTTAATTTTTGGTTTCGAAGCATTCATCACAACGAGTAGAATCCTCCTAGGCTAAATGCATACGCAACCATATAAGATAAGAAAGACCAGCATTGCACTATATACTATATAGTATATACACTATTATACAGTATTAATAATTATACACAAAAACAACACATTTATGGATCGCATGTATACTCATGCTGTGGCGCCATCTCTCTCTCTCTCTCTCTCTCTCTCTCTCTCTCTCTCTCTCTCTCTCTCTCTCTCTCTCTCTNTCTCTCTCTCTCTCTCTCTCTCTCTCTCTCTCTCTCTCTCTCTCTCTCTCTCTCTCTCTGTGGTTGAAGATATAGCAACCCCTTCTGCATCTTCCCATTTGATCTTGACATCCTTCTCCTCTCCCACCTTGAAAACGGCTTTGGGTGCAGTTGCTGTGATGGTTTCTAATACAAATTCCCTCCGCTCTCCGTTTGTCGGCTTGTGCAGGACTTCGAGACTTGGTGAAAAATCACCGACTTGCCACCCCATTCTTTTTTTTCCCCTGCTGATAGTGGAATGGCGACAACAGCACCGTTCAGCTTTCCTTGTTCTGAGCATCTAGAATGGCTACCACCTTGGCTTCCTCCGGCAATCCTACAATTTGCTTGACGTTTAGCTTTTCCCTCCTCTAGATGTCTATTGAAGGTAATTGAACTCTATTTTATTCCTGCAGGACCCTGTTCTGTTCTGTTTGTGTCTCTCCTACTCTCTCTAATACTTCCACCGGTCTCTTATGATCCAGAATTTTCTCTTTGTTTTCTGTTTGCTAAACTTTCCTGGTCTCTTCTCTCTGAAACCCTTGATACCTTGCTCATTGCTTAATCATTGCCTCCAAGCGCGAAATCCAATATCTGAAATCGCAATTCAATCGCTCCCTCCAGGGCTGTTTTCCTTCTCCCCTCGTCTGGTTTTCCTGATGGGCTTCTGGGTGCAGGACGACGGACGGACACTTTTTCTTCTGTTCGCAGGAAAACCCTGAAGTCATATCTGGTATTGATTGGCCGGCCCTCGATTGCACTCCACTCATCCCGAGCACCTTGTACGTATTGATTGGCGAGGAACTCGGCTATTTCAGGCTCCTCCTCGACGAACCACGAATGGACTGGCTGCTAGGGGAGAAAACCAGTCAACTGTTCGTCGGTCTGGGTGGGCCAACTGATTTTTTTGGGTATTTTGCCCGAGGCATTCGCTCAGGTGATCTGTTGGTGGTCTGTTTTGATTTCTTCTTGAGCGACGCGGTTCGTGCGGGGTCGAGTCCGTCACTCGAGGTCGGTTGACGACTCACTCAGGCTTTGAACCTGTGTCAGTCAAAAAATCCCTCAGATTGAACTCATGCTCTCTTCCGCAATGTAAGGCCGCGATGTTGATGTCATCCTGCAACCACCACAGGGCAGTTCCTGTATCCGCACCCTGCAAAACTACCTACCCTGTCCATGGTGGAACGACTTCTCCACATTTGCTTGGTCCTCCCTCTCTACTTTCTCTCCCCTCCCCATTCCCCTTCCTCCCTGCAATCATTGACTGATTTCTTTCACCTTCTTCCGTCTCAAAAGACTCTCAATCTCTTTCTTCCCCTGCTGCTTCTCCGATCATCAGTCCTTTTTTTTTGTCTACTTAGATGTCCGTTGGCCGTTCTCCTTTACAATTTCCTTCTTACCCCTTTCGAAACCCCTTCCCCTTCTCTCTTGGCCCCTCTCCTTCACCCTGATCTCCGAGCTCCCTCAGCGCCTTCGCCTTTCTTTTGCCTGCACTCTTGTTCGCGACTCGTGGCTTCCTCCCCAAATTTCTTACCCCTTCCGAAACCCTTTCCCCCTCTCTCTTGGCTCCCTCCATGTTTTTCCCTCTGCCAGACTCTGAAAAGGATTTGTTTCGTCTCTTCAACGTTGTCTGCACTGCAAATAGGAACACTTCATGTACACGTATTATCCTCTTCGGTGGTCATTCCTCTTGCCTCCTCCTCCTCCTCCTCCTCCTCCTCCTTTTTCACCTCCCTCCATCTACTTCCCACTCCGGTAGTGGGAAGATCGTGGGTCTCTTCACTGGTTTGCGCCCATATTCAAGCAGGGTGTTCCGTATTCTCATTCGAAGACCGAATCTGGGTAGGATGGGTCCTTGATGATCTAGTAAAATATCATCTACAGCATGAACTTGTCGGATATTGACGGTAGGTTTCTGGTGTTATAGGCATTTTGTAGATGGCTCTCCAACCCCTCAAAGGCTCAAACCTCTCAAAAAATTTAGTGTAGAATAAAGGCCAGGCCGCACTGGTTTGACGTTCGTGGCGTGCTGGGACGAATATGCCCAGTTTTACAACCAGGTTCGTGCTTTCTATGCACGAAATGCGGCACCTGTGGCGCCTGACCCTAAGCTATCAGTATCAAAGTATATGAACGTCCTAGAATTTCCTCCTCACACTGTTCAGGTGGTGCAAAACAGACAACGACTTACTGAAGTTACTGCGGTAAAAGAACTCATTTATGTCCTCTGACGCTTGCACATACTGAGCGATTCTTCTTGATGGGATAGGATCATAGGGATGGTAGAAGCAGAGAGAGGACGTACCGCATCGTTTCCAGCAACAAAAGCGCCGGAGATCGCTGTGATTCCGATGACGGCACAGAGAGGCAGAGCGAGCCTTCTCGTCTTCAACAGTGCTGCACTTGCTATTGGCGACAGACTTGCAGCCACGGCTGGCGACGCAACAGACAGACCTGTCCAAATCAAACCTGAATAGATGGAAAATGCCACTGTAAGGTGTGCAGCCAATCGATATGGACTCACGCGCGGCTCCTTCCACTCTGTCTCTGGCTCCTGCACACATTACAGGGAAAGCAATTGTTCATTTGGTACCGATAAATGCCACAAAGTAAGAAAACTGGAGAGTACTTCTAACCATACTTGCAAGCGGACGCCGTCCAGGCGGGGTTCCGCACGTGCGACAGACCGCCGGACCGGACCCGCGCGGCGCACGAATGTGCGCCCGACGACCAGTTACGCCCCACCCCCCCGAAAAAAGAAAAAAAATGCCCCCGTCCGGTCCGGTCCGGGGGGAGGGTGCCGCACGCGGCAAAGCTGACCGGACCGGACGCTCGTCCAGTCCGTCTGCTTGCAAGTATGCTTCTAACTTTTACCAAAGGATCCAGAATTCTGGCCTTCTAGGACTCAGATGCCTTGCTTACGGGGAAACAAAGTGCTGCCAAACCTGCTGACACTAGGACTCAGATCCTGAGAGGAGAGGTAGAAGGCACAAAGGATACAAAGTGTTGCCAAACCTCTTGAGTCCTGACACTAACAATAGTAACAAAAGAAAAAAAAGAAAAAGAAAAAATAAACTGCACAGTCTGTGCTGACATATTGCGAGGAAAAGAACAGGAAAAAAAAACAAAACAGTGACTTATGTACCAAAACAGTGATGTCACATCAGGTGCCTTGTTTACGGGGAGAGGAGCTGAGCACCACACAAAGCTGTCACCGTAAAACTAGTTCTGCACAACAGAAAGAGAGAGAAAGGGGAGGAGGGAAAGGGGGGGGGGACCAGAAGTAGAAGGCTGCAAGAGATGGTGAATGGTGAGCTGCAAATGGATTTAGATTGGTCTAGCAGTTAGTATCAAAACATGCAAAGGACAGCATGGTCACACAGAATAGATTGCGTACCTCGAGCCCACTCTTTACCATCCACCAACCAACGAGCCCCTGACCGCCTCCTGCTCCAAACAAGAGTGCTAGACGTGCTCCGAGGGGCTTTGTAATATATCCCTTCTTCAGAAAGAATGCACAAGGAAGAGCAAAGAAGAACCCTAGGCCACGACCCCACATCCTGTGGATATATTCCATGTAGAATATGAACTTGAAATCCTCAACACTCATCCATCGGTGCACCCTGCGAAATCAAAACCAGACGGTCCACAAATGACTTAGAATATCAAAGCAGCTTTCCCTCCCAGAAACAAAACGGCAGTAGACAACATGTATACGGCAAAGTGCTCTCTCTCTCTCTCTCTCTCTCTCTCTCTCTCCATCTACCCATCTATCCATCCATTCTATCGACCCATCCAATATATTAATCCATCAAACCTGTGCATCGCACTCCATCACATCCCATTGTGTCCCATCATATCCCTCCACTCGCCAGAGCTCAGATGAAAGAGGCGAATAACGGGAGTTGAACCCGTGTTTTCAAATTCACAATCTGACCCATCAAGTTACATTCGCCGTGGTCCCGACTCGCTTGAACTGACGGAGTGTTTTATACTTCTAGTCTGTCGGGTTTACCATTTTCACCAAGCGAGTATGCTCACACCATCCATCCATGCATCCATCCATCTATCTAATCTATCCAATCTCGATTATGATACTCGTCCATTTATCTCCTGCATGAGAGAGAGAGAGAGAGAGAGAGAGAGAGAGAGAGAGAGAGAGAGAGACAGAGAGAGAGAGAGAGAGACAGACAGACAGACAGACAGAGACAGAGACAGAGACAGAGACAGAGACAGAGACAGAGACAAAGCAGAGAGACAGACAAAGAGAGAGAAAGAGGACACCTAAGAACTCGCACGACTGTTCAGGTCGGTCAATATTTATGCTCTGGTTCGTTCCGTATTTAACATTCTTATCATTGATTCTATATTAACAACACTCCTGCTCAGAAGAACAACAAACTCCTTTTCAGTTCTCTTGCAGGCCAAATGTCAAGAGCCTCTGTTGTTAATCCTCAAAGCAGTGTTGCATACCCTGATGGTCGTCAGCATCTGACCGGTCGGCTGGTCGCCACCTACCAATCGGGGGTCGTCGGCACCCCACAATTTTTATTTTTATTTTATTTTCTTGGGCCCAGAACCCCCAATTACCCCACCAACACCCCCATACCCGCCCCCAATACCCCCATACACCCCCTCCAAACCCCCAAACCGCCCCCTAACACCATCATACCCTCCCAACACCCCCTATACCMCCCGTATACCCCCCTATACCTCCCCTATACCAACCCCCCCCCAAACCGCCCCATACCCCCCCCAATCCCCAAAAGTTTCTCAGCGGATTTGGGCTGTACTCAGCAAGCGCAGTACAGCCCCCAACTCAGATTTGACAAAAAATCAGTGGATGGCTGTTTTCTGACTGGTCGGCAGACCGCCGACCCGTCGGCCCTACTGGTCGGCTGCAATACGGTCGGCGTTCGGGGTCGGTGATCGGCAGCTATGCAACCCTGCCTCAACGTGTAAACACTGTGGAATTCATTTGTCAAACTCCAGCAAACACAGCTTTCTGAAGCCATCACCCCTGCCTTAACCCTTGGGTTCACGTTCTCACCTTTTGTACTCAGGAGACTGTTTGTACCTCTCGAACTCCTTCTCCCATTCTGCTTCATTTATTGGTGGGAGTGAACCAGTGAACTTCCAGTCCGTCATCGACAATCCCGACCTTGTCAATCGTGTTGCTCCTCCCAAGACCACCATGCTGAAGACCCATCCGGCGCATCCAAAAAGCCACATCGACACCTGCTTCTGAGCTGCAGGACCTGCAGTCACCAATGCCCGAGCGCCTTGGATAGCCGTCGATCCGGCAGCAGCCGCTGCGCCAGTTGTTGTTGTTGACATGACCCTTTGGCTCTGTAAGAAAGAAGGACACAACGAAGAGGAAGTCGCATAAACATACGGCATCACGAGTCATGACACGTAGGATCCAGAAGGTTTTTCCGCTTCGATTCTCCTCTTTTCGTCCCACAATGAGGGGCCCCTATATCATCGTAATGCCGATTTGTAAACTTTACAGAAATTTGCTTCTGTACCTCATCTAAAGATGGGAATACCCGCTATACCCAGTCCAGCACCCGACTTGCATATATAGTATATACCCAGACACTGTCCAACTTAAGGTAATAAATACCCTACTTTTCCCATGCGGCAACGTATACGCGTACCCAGTCCCACAAGCCCTTGGTTGGGGAGCACAAAATTATGTTTATGCCCAGGAACCGGGCAGGCAAAATTGGGTATGCACATAATAATTTGCCCGGGCATGAGCGTAAGCTCAGCATTCCGGTAGTTAGGTCACTCGTGGTTAATAGGTGGTGTCATTTTCGCCGAATTTTCCCCCGAAACTAACTGCAATTTGGCGGTACCAACGTTTCCCCACCTCCGTGCTGGGTATGCAAATAATTTGCGCAGACCATTTCCCCGCTACAGATGCAAGTTGGGTGCTCAGACTGGGTTGTGGAGGGTATTCCCATCGTCTTTAAATGGGGTACAGAATCTACGGATGCAATTTTCCCTGAACTTTCTAAATTACAGTCTGTCTAGCAACCGTTACACACGTGTACCATTCAGTCAACAAGCCAGGTATCACAAGCGCAGATGATCAGCCAGGTGAAAGAATCTGCATACTCAGACGATCATTGCCTGACAACGCAAACTCTTTCCCTGTCCTGATTACAAACTTACACATAGATTGAGGTATATACATGTTGCTGCCGTGCTACATATTGACCAAAGAGCTGCCTGTTCTTTGGTGTGATTCGTGTCAAGGGTTTTGAAGTTCGCAGTTTGAATTGCTACCATTCAACCGTATTGTTCCGAGGCATTTTCTTTTCTCAAGCACAAATCCTGCATTCCATAAATGAAGGCATATGAAAAAAAAAAAACAAAAAAAAAAAAACAGAATTTGATCCTGGTTCAGAATGAAATTCAATGAATGCTAGCAATAGGATTATTACAGACGTCTGACGTTGTAGTATCATTATACACATGCAAGTCGAACGTTGTTTTCCCTGGTTATGACAAAGTGGCGACCAGGTGCATAACGCGTGGGAATCTACAAAACAGTTTGGGAAAAAATAAGTACACACTTTAAGACACAATCCTGTAATGATGGCAACTGGCATGAGCGGGGAAAAAAAAAAAAAAAAAAGAGTTTTGGCATCAGAACGGGTTTGTTAAGCAGGAGGTCTCCAGAGAGTCTCACTCTTGTTTAGTAGGAGGATCACTGCGAGCACGCCATTTCATTTCCATATTTTCGCCTCATTCCCCAGACATTGGATCAGCTTAACTCTCTTCCTTTTGTTTTGCTTGTCCAACCATTTGCGGTTCAGTGTTTCTCTTGAATCGTGCACGTCATCCTTGCAAAGAGGTCATGCTAATATGCTTTCCGAATCGTTCCAAACTTTTTTTTTTTTTTTTTTTTTTAGGCCCTTGAGCAAGGCCTCTATCCCAGTGGSGGTAAGAGAACCACCGGGATTTAGGCTTTGTAAACGGGCCGCTCCATCTAGTGGTGGGGAGCATCACCTGCTGGAAACCGGGTCCAGCGTCCCTTTTAAGAAAACCATGAGACGAATCGTTCCAACCTTAAACCACCAGTACACCACACATCAGCCGCGGGTGTCATGCTGACACCGGTACCCACTTCGGAGGCCGCCAATTTTTTTATTCTTTTTTCTACGGCACCCCACCCCGCCCCACCCGGCCCTGGAATCTGAACTTGGTGACGACGACATCTTTCTGCAACGCTGGGGCCGTGTACTGGTGATTTTTTTTTACGGATGTCTTTACACTTCAACAATAGTAGTGCATGTCGATACGTTGATCCCTGGAATTGATAGTGACACAGCTTGGAATCGAGATCGTTGTGCTATGGCATGACATGATTGTGCAGATTGAGGTCAGAAATGGAATCCAGCATTTTCACATCCTACAATAGTACCTAGCTAGATACTCGGACTTGTGGTTCGTTCCTTTGGCAAATAGTCTGACTAGATCGACAATCGATCAAATCTGGGTATGTACTATGTACATTGGACAACACTGCAGTGAATTCAGCTGCAGGTTCCCCTACGGCGACCTAGTTACAACTTTTCACCTCCGGCACTGATTCTACTGTGCCCACCGCCCATGTCGGATGGCTCCATCCAAGTGAAAAAAATCAAAGGTAAAATTAAATGGAGAAAAATGAACCACCACAACAGCAGAAAAAAATGCACAACAACGACAGTGGCAAACAAGACGCGACTCCTTGGAACTTTTCTCGCACGAGGTTGAGATACTACTAGAAAGTAAGAATTGTATGATGACAATAGTCGAAATACGTGAGCAGCAACCAGTTCAGAGAGCAGGAGAGTGAAAAATTGAAAGTTCATGCATGCAGGATTCCCACATCTCAGTCACAAGGTTGCCAACTTGTTCATCCTTTCCTTTCTTCCAAACCCACCCCCCGCCCCCCCCAAAAAAAACACAAGGCTCCATTTATTCTGGGGGCCATCAGTCCCTTAACTCCTGTTGCTTGTCAGCAGCAAACATGGACGTCAAGGAAGAAGGAGCAGAAGAAAACAGTGTGGCCTCGTACGGAGACGCGACAAAGGGAGGGAGGGTGGGGGAGGAGGGGGTAAACTGTGCCGTTTCAAACCATTGAAAAGGTGTGAGCAAATGAAGAGGACGAAGGTACGAAGCAGCACAGAAAGAAGGATTTCAAATCTCAGTAGTAAGAACAATGCTTTCGTACCTGTTGTGCCAATAAATTTTGAGGTATCCTTCGACCAGCGCATTGTGCCTGGCCTTGCAAGCCCGGCAGCTCGACGGTCACTTTTTGAATCATGGACCGAGCACCTCTGAGGCCAGCTAATCCCGATATAGCAGCCATTCCTGGTCCACTCCCTCCAAGCTTCTTCCAATCAAGTAACAGAAAAACGTATAGGAAAAAAAAAACGAGAAAAACAGAAAATTCCCTCCACGCCGCACCCTCCCCCCCCAAAAAAACAACATAAAAAAAAGGACACCGAAAACACAACAACAGAAAAACATTAGCATCCCTCATGTGCGTTTGTCAACATCCCCAAACACTCTCTCTCTCTCCCGTTCCATCCACATACCATCACAAGCCATCTGCGAGGACTGAGCCCTGCAAAGGCCCTTCTCGCAAAGTTCTCGGGCATGCAGAAGTGCTGGGCTCAGGCCCCAAGCAACCCTCTTGCCCGCCCTAAGTGAAGGTGGGTTTGAATATCCACGTGAGGCCTATCTCGGACAGTTGCAGCATGCCAGTTGGTTACAGAGCAATGTGAGCCTCTTCAGGTTCCTTCCAGAAGCAGCAGCTGCGCCGTACCAGGGCTCAGGTGGTTGCGCCCTGGGCACACGAGTGTCTCCACATCAGGGAGCTGCTTGGGCACTTGGGCGTGCCTAACTGCACGAGGCCCAGGCCAGGCCAGTATCTGAAACCGGGCCTGGGCGCAGACACAGGGGCCCAACTGGAAGCTACTGGAAACTTGCCCAGCCAGGCCCATCCAGCCAGACACAGGGCCACATTTTCCATAAAGGAAAGTGCCCTGCCCAGGCAGAGGGATTCTGGCCTGAGCAGGCAATGCGGCCACGCTGCTGCTTTGCCGTGCGAAGCTGCGCTAAGCACGCAGGCTGGGGCACACACAGGCGCTTAGAGGTGAGAGGGCGCTGCGGTGGCAGGGGTGCAAGGCGGCCATAGCCAGGCTGCGCATGTGGTGGCAGGTGACGGTGATGGTGGTCTTCGGGTAGGAGGCACATGCAGAGGGGAGACAGGGGGTGATGAGGAGAGGTGTGAGACACGTAGCTGGTGTATGCTGGCAGTCTGCATTGGTCATGACGTCACGTACATTGGTCTTCAACTTCGATGTGCTCCGGTTGCATGAACGTAGATAGGCTAGGTAGGCTGAGTAGTATAGGCTGGGCGCTGGGCGCTGGGCGCCAAACAGTAGGAGCGACATTGGATACAGTGTTGGTGTGGCTAGAGAGCGCCGGCATTGACATTCGAGTTCACTGTATTGCTCTTATTTGGATGGTATCTTGGTGCATTGTGCTTTCTGCTTGGTACATGACTATCTGGACTATTTCGTGATTTTGCAATTTGGATTTCTGTCTATTGCTCTTGCTCATATTGCTTGCACATTCATAAACAAAAGAAGTATAGACGAGCAATATAATAGAAAAAGGTGTGAGGTTCCCCACCTTTGTGTGGTTGAGCGGGAGTGCCGTCGGCCGCCGAAGCAGCACAGTTGCACAAATATATATATATAATTTTTTCTATCTATAAAAACAAATGTAAAGGGCAGAAGGCAACATACCTAACACAGAAGGCTCCAGCAGCAAGAAAGCACAGACCAGATCCCACAAGGAGAGCCCTCCGAGTCAGTCCACAAGCACAGCAGCACTGGCACTCCTATTCCTCCCAACTGAACCACGCACGTCACCACTATCTCTATCACTCCATAGCTAGACAGTCCCCATCTGCTGTCTAGCCTCTTGAGTGTATACAGTACCATAATCCCAAAGAGCACAAAGTCTTCACACTGCCAGTGTGTGCTATTATCTAAACTTCCTATTGCAGCACACACACACACACACAAGACTTGGTGAAAGACCGATGAAACAGTCTGGCACAGTCATGCATTTTTTCGTGGAGTTGTATACAGCAAACATGACAACACAGACACACACACACACACACACACACACGAATGGGACGGGACGGGACCAAACATGAAGGACCCTCACATGAGTCAGTGGAAGTCCGACAAAACGGTCTGCCACAGTCATTCCTTTTTGTGGAGTAGTGTATTGTGTACACACACACACACACACACACACACACACACACACATTGGACCGGCTCCGAATATAACAGACCCTCTTTTTCTTTTCATTTCTTTCTAACTCGCAGTCAGATATTAAACTGACCATAACTTTTACTACACTTGATCTTCGCCAAAAGCTCGAGAAAGGTATTGGACACTCATTTTCGGTTCTACCAAGCGGGGAAGGAAAAAAAGGATGGACCGGGACTTCTACCAAACGGGAAAGAATGAAAAAAGAAGGAAATTGTCTTTCTTGCAACTCCATGATTCGGATTGCGCTTTCTGCAGCCCAAAACACATTTCTGCCGTTTCACTTTTTCGCCTCACTTTTCTGCCGGGTGCCTATTTCACTGGGGCACGAAAACTGGAACTGCACTTTTCTTAAGTTCTCCTTTAATAATAATTAAAAAAAAACTTAAAAAAAGGCCATTGTGTCAAGGACTACCTATGAAACAGTGATAGCAACATTGCCAGTCAGCGCACATTCAGAAGCAGAACAACTCTGACGCCGAAAATGCGACCTTATTGTATGTAGTTTCTAACTTTCTGCCACATAGATGAACACGATCCCACTGAGGTGCGGCACCTAAGCAACCTATCTCAGAACCCATCCGTGCTGATGAGCAGCAGCATGGAGCTGAGGGGCAGAAGGCCAAACTCAGCAACCCTAAAAGGGACCTCACTGAAAGTCATGTGGTACTCCTACTGTAATATCTGACCATGACTACGCTGTTCCTCCATAACAGCAGGGAAAGCAGGAAAGCGGAGAGCACAAGACATCCTCGTCTGCAATGCTATGCTTCATGTCTATGGCCAACGCCTTCCTGATAGAGATTGGGTTCAGGAATAGCAGTTTATACACCTTACAAATGAAAAAAACGTAAAAGCCTCAAAAAAAAAAAAAAAAAAAAAAAAAAAAAAGCATGGTGAAGCCGTGTTCATTCAATGGGTTTGTTACACAACCAGTTTCCATCTGCCATCAACTGTAGGCCTCAAAACATCTGGAACTATGAGGGCCAGGTATGTGAAAACTGATACCATTGTACTATTCACCTGTTGTCGTATCTCCTCTGCTTCTCCATCACCTGCTCCCGTGGCCTAATGGATAAGGCGTCTGACTTCTAATCAGGCGATTGTGGGTTCGAGTCCCACCGGGAGTGCAGGCATGTGAACTTCAGAGA
>BFEA01000275.1:622008-638164 GCA_003427395.1 Chara braunii
AAAGATTGCTCCCGTGGCCTAATGGATAAGGCGTCTGACTTCTAATCAGGCGATTGTGGGTTCGAGTCCCACCGGGAGTGAGCATGCCACCAAAAGCCTTGAACTCCGGAGACAGTAATGGATAAGGCATCAAGTGATTGTGGGTTTGAATGGCTCCTGGAGTGAGTGTGACACCAAAACCCTTGGTTTTACCATTGCAACACTCATCTGGTTTCTGATCAGAACGTTCTTGGTTCGGAGTCCAGACGGGAGTGACCATGCCACCAAATCCCTCAATTTGTTTAATAACTTAATACCGCATGGATCTAAATTCTAGTCAGGTGATGATGGACACACCTCAACTGAAACCGATGATAAGCATCCGACAACACTCCCAGGGGATTGCTCCCGTGGCCTAATGGATAAGGCGTCTGACTTCTAATCAGGCGATTGTGGGTTCGAGTCCCACCGGGAGTGAGCATGTCACAGAGACCCTCAGTTTTGCTTTCCCGAAGGTCGTGCGCTCGATTCCCAACAGGGTGAGCACGCAACCATATCCCTCCCATTTATTTAATAATAATTTAATTTAATACAGCAGGAATCTAAATCCTAATAACGGGAATCAGGACGAGCAAACCAACAACGCCCTCAACTTGGCTGCTACTACAATGCCTACGCCCACCTGAATGGTAGACATTCACTACAGCTTCACACAAGCTCTTGGTGCCTTGCCCATTGCCACCTCCGGCAATGCCACTGAATGCACAGGAAGGCTATCACACATGCCGCCCCAGGATCATGGGACCCCTTTTTTGAAAGCAAGAAAGGGTCAGCTATATTCTTCTCTCAATTTCACCTTTCACTATCTACCTACCACTACTCCTAAGCCTATGCAGGGGACCCCTGCAAGCATGGGTAGATTCTTGACTCTAGTGCGATGGGACCTGTACATTCTCACAATCAAGGGGATGCATGTTGCCCCCCACCCTAATTGGCGGTGGTCAGGGAGTAGGGTGAGGCTGCCGGTGTGGGGGGGGGGGGAGACGCTAACACAAGGACCGCTTCTTTTTCATTTCAGTACAGTATTATTAATTTATAACTATTATACAATATGGTTTGTTAGACTAAGAAGGTGGTTTAACAGATGTCATATTGTCATACCAAAAAGCAGCAGATTGCTCCCGTGGCCTAATGGATAAGGCGTCTGACTTCTAATCAGGCGATTGTGGGTTCGAGTCCCACCGGGAGTGAGCATGCCACCAAAACCCTTGATTATGCTGCCCCAACAGTAGGCGAACACCCATCTGATTTCTAATCAGGAGTTGTTGCTGGTGCTGGTTGTGATCAAGTTTGGTCGTTTAGACTGAACTTAACACCAAAACCATAGAGTGGACAAGAAACAAACGAACAGCGGGAAAAAGAAAAAAGGGCCTAAAACCCTAAGGCAAAAACGCTCTTTCATCAAGTTTCATGCAAAATTCGCCCCTAACACTTTTCAGGATTTTCAGAGCTTGTCGAAGCAGCCTATGGCTCTAACAACAACCAAACTATATACAGTAGTATACACACAGAAACCTTAAAGTAACAGTTTACTTCAAAAGAAAAAAAAGAAGGCCAGAATTTGCTTCTTAGAAAAACTGAAAGGCTCAGCCTGCAGTTGAGGGCTCGAGGCCTTGGGCACTGGGCCCGTAATTCAAAAACGAAAGGGGGGGAGGAGGTATAAATTATCCCAAATGCCTTTTCCAGCTATGCTGGGCCGCCGCCTGGCCAGGCATGGTCAAGCCAGCTGGGCAAGGGGCGGGGGATCGCCCGGCAAAACCAGGCAGGTCGAAAAAGAGGAAAGAATCTCAAGAAAAAGAGAACTGACTTCAGGCCAGGACTGCGCTTGGCCTGAGCAGTCAGAATTCAGCCTTACCTTCCATTTCGAGGGGACCCCCAGCCAAAAGTTTTTTTTTTTTTTTTAATTTGGACCATTTCTCGATTTATGTGCGTCATCCTTGCGCAGGGGCCATGCTAATCTTCAGTCAGTCTCTGTATCGTTCCAATCTTAACGGATGTCCAGAAGGACAGCCAAAAGTTGTTTGTAATAACTTGGTACCCCGGCAACCTTCCCCCATCCGAGCCACCCGGGGACCAGCACAGTTCTCCAGTACTTGGGGATTTTAACCTCTAGGCAGGGAATGGGGGTTCCTTGTTAAACTGCAAGTACACGGCCCCAGCCTTGCAGAAAGTTTTTGGCGCCACAAGCGAAACTCGGAGGGGTCGCACGGTGTGGGGCGCCGTTGAAAAAAAAAAGTCAGCGGCCTCCAAAGTGGTGCGGGTTTCGTGCTGACACCTGCGGGCCGATGTGTGGTGTACTGGTGCTTTAAACCACCGATGCACATTTATGCCTGCCCCTCGTGTTCCTAACTGTCTACTGGGCACCACCAGCCATTTTGGCTCAGTAGGCTGAGCCTTTCTGTGGCCCAGTGCTAACCGGCAGGTGCGCGCACAATCGCTGGGATGGATACTGGTGATTTAACCAGTTGTGCTCATAACAGGTATGCCTCGCTCTTCATAAGAATTGGCCGTGTGAGTCACACTGTCATTGTCTTAGGAATGTTTTCTGTCTTTTTTTTAGGTTTATAACTTTAACTAAGGTTATTCGCAGGAGTGTTTTTCGTTTTTTGGGGGTTTATTATCCGTTTATATATAAACTGTTGGAATACAGACCTGAGTTCGACTCCATATGGATGAGATGAGGCAGTACTCCGGAATGAAAACAACTCTGGATTTTCCTGGGCCCGGTCCGTTCAAAGATGATATCTCATGTTTGGTCTGAATCAAATGCTTTGACAAATTGGTCAGCATTGATTAAATGGTTGGACGGACTAATTGGTCGACATTGATTGATTGGTGGAACTGGTCAAAAGCCGCATAGGTCGATCAACTGAACTATTCGTTTATCAGGAATGCCGCACTCTTCAAAGGTCGGTCAACTGAACTGGTGAGGTCTCTCTAGTGAGCGCTACATACTGTTAAAAAGAGAGGAGAGGGGGGGGGGGGGAAGATAGGCGGAAGGAAAGAGTACAGAAGATTTTCTGAAGGAAATAAGCTGGAGGCCTGAGAAGTAGAAGAAAGGGATGCAAAACATGCATTCCTGTAAGCATTCAGGGATTCAAATAAGTGAAGTTCAGCGGAAGAAAATTTTCTGCAATCTGGATACCAATCAACTCATTGAAAACCGTCAGTTTGTACTTCTCTCCAGGCAAATAAAAGGTGAAAACTGCTGCACTTGTACCCTTGTTTTCTCTATGTTTCACAGTAATCTATCTCTGAGCTCTCTGTGTTAACCAGAATGCAGTTTGTACTTCTCTCCAGGCAAATAAAAGGTGAAACTGCTGCACTTGTACCTTGTTTTCTCTATGTTTCACAGTAATCTATCTCTGAGCTCTCTGTGTTAACCAGAATGACAGAGACAACTTACTCTAGTTCCTTCCACATTCCTTTGCTGATGCATGGGTACTCTCTCTCTCTCTCTCTCTCTCTCTCTCTCTCTCTCTCTCTCTCTCTCTCTCTCTCTCTCTCTCTCTCTCTCTCTCTCTCTCTCTCATGTGCGAACATACGCGCACGCGTGCGGCTACAATTGGCACTGAATTGACTGACATTGATGTTCTACAGGACAGCTGGCAGTAAGTTTTTCACCGCACACTATGCAATGGTCTGATCTCACTGGCAGATTTTGTGCCAGAAAAAAGCCCACCATATTCAACAGCTGTAGCCAGACCCTTAACCCGCCAGTACATCGCCCCAGGCAACTTGAGAATAGAAAATGAGTCATTCAGAAAAGCTCGCAGCCGAGGGGCCACCAGACCAAAATGGCTGGCGGTGCCAGACTACTAATCGCACGCTGTTCAACAGCTGCTGCCAGACCCTTCACACAACCAATAGGCCAGCAATTTCCAGAAACTTGGCATCGTAGCCGCTGTGCCACCAGCATCTCGACTTCTTTTTCCCATTTCCTTGCAACGAACAGACCCCTGATGATTCCGGTATTTGGCGGCCGAATGAAACGCAGAGTAGGGTCGCTGATTCGCTGCGCCGGTTCTTAACGATTATCTTCCGATGTTGCTGGCGGTTTTATCAATAATATTTTTCTCTCTCTCTCTCTCTCTCTCTCTCTCTCTCTCTCTCTCTCTCTCTCTCTCTCTCTCTCTCTCTCTCTCTCTCTCTCTCTCTCTCTCCTCTTTGCCTGTCCCTTTCTGCTGACTTTCCTTTGTCGTTGTGAGGCTTTCCTGTCCGTTAGGCATTATCATTATTATAATTGCTTTGCTTCAGATGACTTTGTCGTCGACCGTGGTCTATCCAGGCACTACGTTACAGTCAAGCCAGAGCCAGCACCATCAAGTTACTATCAACAAAATAATAACTTTCTCAGTTCATGACTGAGGAAAAGCTGTCGGATTCTGCAAACCCAGTGGCGTGGAGCGGTCGTGAAGGGACCCATGTTGTTCTCCTTGTTAAAACCACCAGTACTTTTCCCAACCATATTCTAAGACGCCGCAGTGCTCCTGTAGCGTCTGCGAGATGCACCGGCCTGCCGCTTGCAACAAAAACATCCAGGCTAAACGCATTGCGTGCACAGCCCATTTTGTCTGGAAATATTATTTGCGAACAGGCAGTCCATTACATCCCGCCAGATGCCGTGAAAGCACTGCCTTTCCGATTTCGGACAGTTGGTGCCATCTGCATTCTGGCGCCCGTTTTCAAATTCCTTCTTTTGGACTTTTGGATTTCGGATACTTGGCACCATCCGGCATTCTGGCGCCCACTCTCAGACTTTCGATTTTCAGTTCTGGCCCTGAGGCATTTTCACTTTCGCCCTCAGGACTGTACTCGAATCCGGTACTTGAGTACAGACTCAAGCACAGTACGGACATGAAGTTTTCAGCCTCAGTGCTTGTGTTCAGTGCCACTTTGCGTCGACATTGTGTTCAGAAATTCAAGACTGCGACTTTGCGACTTCGCCACTTGGCGTCTGCGTCTGTCAAGACGTGTCGAGCCTGCGTCATGTTGAGTGAGTGTTTGTGTGTGTTATAAGCTTCCCCCACAACAACCCCTATTCCAACCAGATGAGTAGAACCGGACTGAGTCCGCCCCTAATAGAACCATTTTGAACCGTGTTTAGCTAGGGTTTCTTTGGGGCAACAGCTCCTCTTTCACTTTGCCTCGCACGTACAAGGCCTGTCTCTTATACACATCTAGATGTGTATAAGAGACAGCTCCTGTGCACTTCAGTTCAGATCTTCATACTCCTGTTCATTTCACTTCAGATCTCCAGCTGTTCATTTCCCTTCAGATCTCCAGCTGTTCATTTCACTTCAGGTCTTCAGCATATGCTTAGTCTTTGTGTCTGTCGTTCGTCTTCATACTCCTGTTCATTTCTCTTCAAATCTTCAACTTATACTTTGTCTGTACTCTTACTGATGCTCATTCGTATGTATTTCCTAGTTGCACATAAGGAGAGGGCGGAGGGAAAGGGACAGGAGGTAAGTTTGTCAGGACGTGAGGTAGGGGGATGTGTGTGTGTGTGCTCTGCCTCTGCCTCGTCACACTGGTAACATGGACACAGAGAAGTGTACTACCTGCACATGCTTCTCAATGACGCTATCCACAGTTCAACACAGATACTGAGATGCGGTCATATTGCAGGGTCCTTTTTATAACATGCTGTTACACATGCTTAGAAAAGCCCCTCACAAACATCACAGGCCTTCTGCTTTCCTGTACGCTGGAGGCCAATGAGCGTTCGGGCCCTTAATTTTCCCACCAAGCCTCAGGAAACGAAGCTTAAACTACCAGTACTTCCACACCTCTTTTCCCCAATGCGCATTTCTGCTGTGAGCCAATAAAAAACGAACTATCGTGGGCAAGGTTTTTTGTTTCTTGCTTTGCCTGACAACACCATCAATTTCGGTCCGGTAGGCTGAGTCGCGAGGGATGCGGCACGCTTACAGCAGCATCAGAGAAAAATGGCTGGGCGAGGTAGGAGCACAATCTTTATCAGTGTGTGTTGTCATGCTCGCTATACACAACTCCACAAAAAAATGCATGACTGTGTCAGACAGACTCTGACTGCTTTGTTGGACTTTCACCAGCTCATAAGGAGGTTGAACCGTGTGTGTGTGTGTGTGTGTGTGTGTGTGTGCGTGCGTGTGCGTGCGTGCGTGTGTGTGTGTGTGTGTTGTTAAAGCACCCCAAATTCTCTCTCTCATTTCCTCCACAAATCATAACAAACCATCCATAACGAAAAAGTATAGATAGACAATATATGTAATGACCCACCATAACACAGACTGAGAACACTGCTGATTTCTGAGTTCTGCCGATGGAATGGATGCCTTGCTGAGATTCCCGCATTCTGCTGAGTTTTCTAAGTTTGTGTGTGTGTGCGTGCTTGGTGACCTGCATGCCTGTCTGAGTGCTTGTCGGCCTTAGTGTGTGTGTGAGACCTGCAAAGGTACTTGCTTGTTTGGGAGGCCCTGTACTTACCTGTGGCCGTGACATCGAGGGTTGCGGCGGGGGAGCAAGAGGCCCGCGGCACTTAGAGCAGCAGGAAAAACACTCAAGTAGCAGGTAGGCCGGTACCACACCGAGTAGAAGTAGATGTGCCGGGTACTCGAGGCCGAGCAGAAGAAGACAAAGTCGGCATTTCTAGAGACCCAGTAGCGGTAGGCTAGGTCTAGGTGGGTATCAGTCCATCCAGTCTGAGTCTAGGGCCTCTACGGGCAATATCAGAGTCTGCAATGATGTTTCCCTCTGAAAGGGAGGAGGTACCAGTTGCTTGGGAGGCTGAGCGGCCTGGAAGTCACCGCGCAAGAGGCAAGTTGGGCGCTATATGTTCGGGCTGAGCCGAGAGCTCAGCCTCATTCTTCGGTGTGCAAGTTTGGCGACACACTGCTTGGAGCGCTGGCTGGAGGAGCGCTGGGTACTACGGCGCTGCTGGGAGGAAGAAGACCGGGAGCTCCCACCTCGGCTACAGTGGAGCCCTACCGGTAGGAGGAGGAGGGAGAAGAGGACTGAGGAGGAGAGTGGCGAGGGACCTACCTGGCTATGGTGAACACCATCTTCATCATCTTGATAGGCGCTGCATCTGGAAGGCCCCTGTTGGGGTAGTGCCGCACCAAGGAAGCTTGAGGCAGAGTCAGGCATGGCAGCTTGAAGCTGCTTTGCGTTGTCCTTTGGACAGGAGGGCAGCGACGTAGCTGCTTTGGGTTGTCCTTCGGACAGGAGGGCAGAGCCCTCAGCAGTGCGCCATAGCCTCGGCCTACACGAAGAGGAAGAGGAAGGATGGTCATGGCTATGGTGGACCTCACGTTGTGCCTGTAGTAGAAGAGGGATTCGGACACTGATTCTGGTTCAGCCATTCAACATTATTATTGTTATTTCTTGTTCAGGCTACTACAGTAGACCTGAGAGGAAAGGGAGAAGCAAGGCAAGCTGACAGTCAATCCTCCATGATGCTGGAGTAATCAATGCTGATCAGGGCCCATCCTCCATATGTCCGAAAAAACTTGGAGAGCCCTCCGCGTCGGCCCACAAAACCACAAAACAGCATAATGTAATGACCTGCCAAAACACAGATAGAGAACACTGCTGATTTCTGGGCTTTGCCGCTGGAATGTATGCCTTGCTGGGATTCCCACGTTGTGCTGAGTTTTCTAAGTCTGTGTGTGTGTGCGCACTTGCTGGTCTGTGTGCCTGTCTGAGTGGACGTCTGCCTAAGTGTGTGTATGTGGCCCAACAGGGCACTTGTGTGTGGTGAGGCCCGCAGGGCCGGTACTTACCTGTGGCCGTGACTTTTGAGGGTTGCAGCGGGAAAAACACTGAAGTAGCGGGGAGTAGGCCCGTGACACCTGGGGCAGCGGGAGAAAAACACTAGAGGAGCAGGTAGGCCGGTACCACTCAAGTAGTAATAGATGTGTTGGGAACTGGAGACCGAGCAGAAGAAGGCTAAAAGTCGGCATTTTTAGAGCCCCAGTAGCGGTAAGTTAGAGGTAGGTGGGTACCAGTCCAAGTAGCCTGAGTCTAGGGCCTGTACGGACGATATCAGAGCCTGCAATGATGTTTCCCTCTGAAAGGGAGAAGGTACAGGTTGCTTGGAGGCCGCGCGGCCTGGAAGTCACCACCCAAGAGGCAAGTAGGCCGGTACATCTCCTGGAGGAGCAAGTAGCTCCTCCTCATTTGCAGTATGCAAGTTGGGAGACCGTGCTGCTTGAGCGAGCGCTGGCTCTCAGATCGCTGCCTGGGAGGAAGGAGAAGAGCTGGGCTCTCAGCCTGGCTATGGTCAGCAGCCCAGCTTGAGAAGGAGGAAGAAGGGACCGAAGGAGGATTACGGCGCGGTACCTACCTGGCTATGGTGGACACCATACTCGCCACCTTGTTAGGCGCTGCATCTGGAAGGCCCCAGTTGGGGTAGTGCCGCATCAAGGAAACTTCAAAGCAAAGTCAGGCATGGCGGCCTGAAGAACAGCAACCATAGCTGCTTTGTGTTGTCTTTTGCACAGGAAGGCGAAGCCCTTAGTAGTCCGCCATAGCCTTGCCATGTGAGAGGAAGGTGAAGAGGGAAGCCATGGCTATGGAGGACCTATTGTTGTGCTGGCAGTAACAGAACTGCCCGGTAAACCATAGGCAGAGAGGGAGAAGAGGACAAGAAACGAGGGGCTGTGACAAACTACTTCGTTGAGTTTCACCGACTCATCAGGAGGCTGAACCCTCAACAGTCTGCAGAATCCCCTAACTGATTACACTGTAAGTGATAATCCACCATAACCCCGGTTGTGATTAAGCATCAATGACTGCCCGACAACTGATAGCCTGAGATGGGCACCAACCACTGCCCTCAAGGTACCTGTGGCGAAAATCAAAGCAGACTACCATATATATATTTGACGATACAGTGGCAAAGGCATCCAGCTGTTACAGCCGAGGTCACCGGTTCAATTCCGTTTAGCTGCGGAATTTCGTTTGGCTGCGGATCGATTACTGGGCTACAATGATAAACCTACCAACAGGTACGAGCCCATTAACCAGATGTTCACCTGGAATTTGGTGTATGGGATGCTGATCGGCAACTGCAGAGGGTCTTGGATTCTGTGTGGGTGCTGCTGCCTGCGGAAGATCTCATGGATGTCCAGTGTTGACGAAGTAAGTCCTTGCTGCAACGGTGCTGGGGTGGGCTGAATGTCACGACCGGTATGGCTTCAGTTTTGAACGCCGGGTCACCATTGCAGTGGTAAAGGCATCTGGCTGCTACAGGCGAGGTCACCGGTTCGATTCCGTTTGGCTGCGGATCCATTACTGGGCTTCAATGATAAACTTACCAACCATGCTGCAAAGCTGGGCCACGAATTAGGCCATGTATAAAAAAAACAAACCAACAGAACACATCCCTGTGTGTGTGTTGTAAGTTTCCACCACAACAGCCCCTATTTCGCCGAGAAAGTAGATTTGAGTTTAGTCAACCCAACAGCTAAAGAATTCGCCTCTTTAGCAAGGACCCTGAATAACAAAAAAAAAAAAAAACATGAATCATAAATTCGTAATTGATTAAATTGAACCATTTTGAATTGAGTTTAGTTTGGTTTTCGTTGGGGCAACAGCTCCTCTTTTACTATGCCTCACACGTACAAGGCTGCCCACGTTGATTGTGGTTGAGCGCCAGCTGCCCACATCCCCGTGTGCCTTAACAGCCCACTTGCACGTTATAACTGGAGGCAGAGTAAAAGGGACGGTATGCTCCTGTGCATTTCTCTTCAGGTCTTCGTACTCCTGTTTATTTCTCTTCTGATCCTCATATCGTCTGTTCTCTTAACGATGATCATTCGTATGCATTTGCTAGTAGCACAAAAGGGGAGGGTGGAGGGAAAATAATAGAAGGCGGAGTTCTTTTAGGAGTGTGGGGTACGGGGAGGTGGAGGGAAAACGGCAGGAGAGAAATATGTGAAGGGCAGGATAGAGTATGACACGCAAAGGGCAGGGGAGAGGTGTACATCAAATTTCGCAGAACTCTAAACACTCACCGCTGGAACAGACTACTCTAGAATGGCACATGAGGTTAGTGTTTGGGTTGCATAAGATTTTGAGTTGAGGAGCAGCTATTGCCTATGGTAAGTGGCCACCCATACAGACCGTACAGGACCGGTTCGGGTGTGGACTATGGAAGCACCACATCCAATTTTCGCAGTCACAGTTGCTGCATCGAATGGCGTGGCGCAGACAGATGTCACAGGGTACGTGGCTCCTACACGCTAGGAGCATGAAGGCACGTCGACCGCAGTTATAGAGGCATTGTCGTTCCAGCCCCTGTCTACAAATTGGACATGACATGTCCGGGTGCCGTACATGAGTACAGTACTGACTGTCATCGTACATATGAAAGCAAAAACTCGCATGGACTATCCCTTCATAATCCTCATGGCACAAGGCATGCGAACCACATGCTAGTTGAATCTCCGGCAGGTCATCGCAAGCGGCATGGAGCATCTTTCTTGGGTTTCCTCAGTATTTATTCCTTCTCTATGGGCAGACGACGACAGGGAGGATCAGTCCAAAGCAAGGGTGTTCAGCTGCTGCAGGATTTAATCCGCAACAGCTCGTCTTGGTGGTGATAAACTATCAGCACATCGCTCTGCAGATGGTTCATATAGAAGTCTATTTTCCTCCTCGGGCTGCTGTGTCTGTCGTTCGTCTGGCAAGGAAGAGGGAGATCCATCTGCAGTTGCCGTAGGTGTATGACCAACACCGCATGTGGGACATGCTAGGAGAGGATGTGGAGGATGATGGCACCGGATAGTCCATGCAGTAAAGACACATACTTTCTATGACAACTTCCTGGAAACACTGACAGCATATGGCATGTTGTTAACATGTCATCAGCATGGAAGGCTAACATGCACAGTTATTTAAGCTGGCAGATCAAGGCCACAACAGCATGCTGGGCAGGCAATCAGGGGGTGGGGAGGATGAGCACAAGACAAAGGATCACAGTTTTTTTGTGGGAGAGGCTAGCAGCGACCATCCCTTCATAGTATTCGGAGTAGAGGCTATGCCTTGTACACGCCAAACGAACTGTACCTGTGCAGCGACACAAAGGGAGGGCACAGCCACCATCCTCTGGAGAGGTCCCTTCACTGTTTGTGGTAGAATCAAACGGACTGCTCTCCAAGGGGTGCAGTGCTTGCAAGTGTTCATCGACATACTGCTCCTGATGGACGAGCCAGACTGAGTGATCCTCCACCATTTGGTGACAGAACGAGTTAATATTTCCGCTTGTGTGCACCCCCTACCGCCATTGTCCAATAGGGTCCATGAATTATCCGCAAAGGTAAGAGCACTGAAATGACCTGGCACGTGGCTTCGTGCAGCAGGCTGGAATTGTAGTCACATACCCATAAATGCCATAGACAAGACTTCTATGTTCACACCAGGTGCAGCACTGCCGTCCTCTGGCCAGACGGCACGGTGCTCTTCTTCTATCCAGCGGACAACGTCTGTGAAATCAGAAACGGTATAAGGGTTACAATTGTAAGCATGGAGACATACATGAATAGCATAGTACGCACAGCGGCCTCGCTGTAGCGCTATGACATCGTCCGATTCCGCAGGTTGCGCGAGAGATTCATTCGCGGTGGGGGGAGATTCGTTCAATCCTGCACATTGCACAGGCCACGGAGAGTCATTTCGATCTTGATCAATTGGCTCTGGTATGCACTCCGCAGAGAGAGATGATCTTCACTCGAGGGCTCCATCAGGTAATCAAAAGACGGTTCATTGTCACTTTGGGGAGGGGAGCAAGCGGGGCTAGGTGGATGAGAGAGGGGCGAGTCAGGGGGGTGAGAATTGACTGGACCAGATGTGGGAAGCGGAAGCTGATCAGCCGCACTTGTGCTAAGAGCGGTTGTTAGTCGTGCAAACGCTGCACAAGTAGCTGCACCTCGTGTCTGGTGCACACGCAGGCCGGCAGCACTGAAGAAATCATCGCCACGTTGTGGGCATCAGCCTCCAAATGTACTATTCCTGGCTAACGTGTACCGAAGGCGACGATGTCATTCGGAACGGTTGCGAGCATGTTGCCAGCGCAGATCTCTAATGCCTGCAGGAGGCACGGTCACCATGCTACTCGAGGATAAACAAGGCTGCTGTCTTGGAGGAGGCAGTGCAAACGGAGAACGTCCCCCCCGAAGAGGCATCTGCAACGGTCGATCTAACGACGTATGCGTCCGCCGACGGGCCCGTTGTCACGGCTGATCTGACCATGAATGTGATGACGGTGATGATGACGTAGAGGTCGATGACGAACAGGAGGCCTGCGACGTGGCGGAAGGGGAAGAAGGAGAAGAGGAAGAGGAAGAAGTAGAGGCAAATGGCAAAGGGGTTGGTGTAGTAGAAGATGCCGGCGGGGGGAGTGTTGGCAATGATGGCTGTGGTGGTGCTGAAGATGATGGTGGTAGCGACGGCGGCAGCGGTGGTGGTGCTGGAGGTGCTGGGGGTGGTGTTGGAGGAGGAGAGGGCGATGGTAAATCGAAGCATCTTTCCGAATTGCTCAACGTGGAGGAGGGGGGGGCGGTGGTGGAGATAATGATGGCGGCGGTGGCAGCGGTATACTTTCAGGTACCGCCGCCGTATTGGTACTGCAGCCACTTTGGCCAAATTTGTTGCGACTGGTCTGGTCTCCTGCCGGGTTGGCGAATCCACACGTCTGGCATTTTGACAGAAATAACAGAAGAGGTCCACCGTGTTTGGTTGTGTGGAGGGATGATGCTGCCTATGGTCAAAATCGGTGTTGGGCTGCGGGACGTGGCCTATTGCGTGTGGTTGTGCGGAAGACCTGCGCACGGAAGACCTGCGCACAGAACTAGCATCTGAGAGTGGGTGAGCAATTGCCCAGCGTACCATGCGGCGAAACCAGTTTGAATGCTGTATAACATGAGTGTGTAGCCGGCGCTGCAGGCCACGTACATATGCAGTCCAGCCTCTAACCAGGACACTGGGGGGATGGCCTCTAGTAAACATTCATCGTGTCAAGGAATTCACTGCAGCTTTAAAGTCGGCAGTATTGCAACAGATATGTTTGAATCGTGTTAGCAGCCCTGTGACCACCCCTGCAGGCTGATGAGCTGGCACATTAGAGGAAGCATTGGGGTAGCGTATGACAACGAATGTCCAAGCCTCAGCTTTATCAAACATGCCAATGCAAAGTGAGCAGTCCGGCCGAACCAGGATTCTTGCCCCAAGGAAAAAACACGACCCATCTTGCTCAGTAGCGTCCTTCCACTTGAGGCCATATCGAGCAGGAGCGGGCGATGATGTCTTCCAAGATAAGATGTCATCGATGAATCGGTACGTAAATGCATGTGCTTGCACAGCGCGCAGATCCCGGTGACGAAGTTCATCAACAAACTGTGCTTCATCCCAGCAGTGCATAAGATTGGCAATTTCTGGTCCGGCGTTAGTGCCCCAGGGGATACCTACCACCTGATGGCACAGAGTGCCATCCCTTGTGTAGAGAGATAAGTATTGGAAACCACAAACCGCAGATGCTGTTCTATTTCTGACACAAAAAGGGTGTCCGACCCATGTGCAGTAACCCACTCCCCTCGACGAGGACCTCCTACGGTCATGTATATTTGTACTGGCCTTGTTCCCTGCGGCATCCACAACAAGGCGTAATCATGTGCTTCACGAACCGCATTCAGGACATTGTTAAGAATCCTGTCATGTGGCAGGTTAGTGTGCATGGTTGTAAAATCTGTTGTATGGTGTGTGAGTGTGTGTGTGTGTGTGTTTTAGATTCTCCCCACAACAGGCCCAATTCCACCCAGGTGATGAGATTCAGAATCAAAGCAGTCTTCGTCCTCTTGCAGACAACGAGAGCATTTGAGATGTCCAACATATTCAAGCAATTTTATAATTAGACAGTTTTTTGGTTGTCCTTGGGGTACCCCTTTCATTGTTCTTGCAGCTCCCCTTTTACTGTGCCTCTTACGCACAAGGCTGCCCACGTTGATTGTGGTTGAGCGGCAGCTGCCCACATCCCCGTGTGCCTTCACGGCCCACTTGCACATTGTGTGTGTGTGTGTGTGTGTGTGTGTGTGTGTGTGTGTGTGTGTGTGTGTGTGTGTGTGTGTGTGTGTGTGCGTGTGTTGTGGATTTTCACCACCACAACCCCAGTTCGCCCAGATGAGTAGATCCAATATCAACGCAGCTTGTGGGTGGGTGTGTTGTAGATTGTATCCACAACAGCCCTTATTCCACCCAGATGAGTACATCCAAACTCCGAGCAGCTTTACCTCTACTGCAGACAATGAGGCACACTTGAGATGAGCCAACACAACAATTAAACAGTTTTACCCCCATAGCAAAGCAACATGGAGCAGAACAGATTTCTTGACTATCTTTACTTTGGCTTTGTTTGGGGTACCTCTTTTGTTTGTTCTTGCGAGTCCTTCACTGTATTGTGCGTCTCGCGTGCAAGGCTGATCACGTTGATTGTGGTTGAGCACCAGCTGGCCAAATCCCCGTGCGCCAAAACAGCCCACTTGCACGTTCTGAGTGTGTTATCATGCTCACTAAACGCACCTCCACAAAACTATCTTGGCACACTCAGACAGAGGCCAGATCAGATGCCTGACGCATGCCCTATGCATGTACGGGATGCCCATACATATGGGTATAAGGTTTGGAAAAAGTGGGCAGATCGCAATTTCTAGTTCCCCACGGGGTTATTTTTTAAATCACCCCCCAGAAAAAAAGTGCGCTTGTTCACATCAAGCGTGTCCATCACCTCCCGGAGGGGTAGCAGGACAATAAAACTAAAATGTGAGTGGATTTTCAGCCATCGAGATGAAGGATTGGACAGTTGACAAAGGATTGAAATTCATTGAACGGTTGATGATTTTTTAGCTTCTCCTTCTTCTAGCAGGATCACCCCCCCGCCGCCTGGCTCCATCCGTGTTACTGCCTCCCCCCAAACATAATGCATATGCATCAGTGCTGCAAACCAGTAATACCGGTAGGCCCTCCCCCAACCGGAACAGGACCGGTCCTACCGGGAGGTCGACAGGGCCGGTTCACCCCCCGGTTGGCCGTAGCGTATAAAAAAAAAAAAAAAATTGTTATTATTATTATTATTATTATTATTACTAGTATTAGTATTAGTATTAGTATTAGTATTAAAGCCCAGGGTGTTGTAGAGGCCAAGGACTAGACCCACGGTGATCACTGGCAGCGGCAGCCGGTGGTTGTCCTGACAGGCTAGGCCACCTTCCGTACCCTTCCCCACGTTAATGCTCCCAGCGCAACCCCTATCCCTACTATCCTACCTCAGTGTGACCAGCACTCAGGACCATCACCCTACCACTATCGAGGGCAACTTGGACCAGTCTGAGACAGCAGTGACAAGCACCCCCTAGCACTATAACCCCCACCCCCCAGTTTTTGGGTGGGAAGTACAGTCCCTACCCTGCCACTAACACCCCCAGCCCCCTTTTCAAAGTTTTGAGCCAGAAGGTTAACGTTTGCAGAAAGCCAGGTACGTTGTTGTCAACGTCTGCTGAAGCCCGTGCTTGCTGAAACCCCACCACTAACACCCTCACCATGATATGCATTCTATTCGAGTTTTCCCAGAAAAAAAATCGATTTTTGAAAAGTTGCCCTTTTTTATTGAATATACAACGGCACTTCTTATAGAGTGCATGATATACTAAGTGAGGTGGTTACATGGACGTAGATGATACATTCAGGATGCACCGTCAGCGCCCTCTTTTTCCATGTCCCTTGGGATCCTAACCGCCGAACCTCAAACTATGCATTGTATTGCTATGCAACATATCTGCGCTTTATTCGGATTTGCACCGTTACTCTATATTTTAACAATTTGATAATGCTGTCTATCAAGGGGGCTCACCCTGTCAGAGGGTCCTGCCCGTATTATTTTTGCTGGTAGATAGATCACGAGTTTGAGTCCTGCTTCGTGAACCAGATGGATACAGTAATATCAGCAGTAATAGTAGGGGGTAGTCGTGCTCGAGGGATAATCCCCACTGTCACAGCTCGTATTTGCAAAGGAGAGAGAGAGAGAGAGAGAGAGAGAGAGAGAGAGAGAGAGAGAGAGAGAGAGAGAGAGAGAGAGAGAGAG
>BFEA01000275.1:647725-661773 GCA_003427395.1 Chara braunii
GCGACGCAGCGGGAGTTCGTTGGAGGGTCGGGATTACGTCGAGATTGCCATCGCGCATTCTCTCGCCTGGCGGAATTCTCAACACCCTCTGTTGATGGCATATGCATAATGTTTCTTTTTCTTCGGGGGAAAAAAAAAAGCACAAAAAACTGCGTAGGACAGCGGGAGGAACCGAAAAAAAAAAAAAAAAAAAAAAAAAAAAGGACTGAACTTGAGATCCCGCCATCAGGAGCACAAGACCAAAAAAAAAAATCAAAATTCAAATTTGCGTCGCCCACCTCCTCAACCTCCTAAGCAGACGGAATTTATAATCACAAAATATTCGGCACAATAATATGATAATAATCATTATTCATTACAATTATAACAAATTAATTATAAAAATCATTGAAAACAATCACACATTTCTTCAGCTGATTAACCTCATAGACACTCGTCTCTCTTTTTGAATCTGAATTTATTTTATTTTATTTTTTAATTGGATCTGAACTTTTTCGTGCACCAAGGAGGAAAAATAGACCAAAAAAAAAATAAAAAAAAATCGACGGCATTCAATTCAGCCCGCCCACACCGCTGCTCACGAAGGAGCAATATGCTTCAAGAAAGAAAGACTCTCGTTGATTTTCCAGATGTCCCTACAGTTTGCATAATTAATAAACATAATAAATAAACATAATAAATAAACATAATATATGTATACAGTCTGTAAAGTTTTCCATCTGGTGTGGGTGAGTGATAGTCTACTTCGATTTTGGTTAAGGTAGATTATCATTTACAGTGTAATCAGTGAGGGGATTCTGCAGACTGTTGAGGGTTCAGCCTCCTGATGAGTCGGTGAAACTCCGGCGAAACAGTTTGTCACAGCCCCTCGTTTGTTGTCCTCTTCTCTCTCTCTGCCTACGGTTTTACCGGGCAGTTCTGTTTGTGACGATATATTGTAATATATGTATATACATATATATTGTCACATGATATCAGAGCGCCAAAGCGAAAAACGAAAGAAAACAATTCATATATATCGTCAAACAGAGCTGCCAACGGTAAACCGTAGGCAGACAGGGAGAAGGGAGAAGAGGACAACAAACGAGGGGCTGTGACAAACTGTTTCGTCGGAGTTTCACCTATCTATCTACTGATAAGGAGGAGGCTGAACCCTCAAAAACAATCTGTAGAATCCCCTACCTAACTGATTACACTGGAAGTGATAATCCACCTTAACCCCGGCTATGGTTCAGCATCAACGACTGGCTGTGTGTGGCATCTCCACCTCCACCCTCTGCTTTATACTGTTCAACAAAGATTTGCTCTCTCTCCTCGACCGCCAAGCGTAGCTGTGTGTGTCATCTCCTCGTCCGCCGAGCCTTCAAAGAGCCTTCAAATCTTGTTGAGCAGTGTAAAGCCGAGTTAAATTCTGGATAAGAATGATAAATAAATAAATCAACAACTTATCGCGATCCCGGTCGTTGGAGATCTGATGCACACAATCTGTTGGACTACCGGTCGTTGGAGACAATGCACACAATACGTTGGCCTACCGGTAGATCTGGCGGACAACCGGTAGAATGTTTGTCTAGACCCCGGCTGTTTGAGTCCTGGGGCCTCGATGCCGTTGGAATAAATGCGTGTCACTCTCCGACCATTAAAAAAATACACACTACGAAAAGAAAAGACGGAAAAACAAAAAACCGCATCTCATCTCTCTCAAATCTCTCTCCTCCTCCTCCATTCCCCTCCTCCTCCTCCTCACCCTCCCCCTCCATTCTCCTTCTTCTCCCCCTCATTCTCCTCCTCATACCCTCCTCATCCTTAACCCCCTCCTCATCCTTAACCCCCAACATCCGACTACTCTCGTATCGATTCCCAGAATTCTTAACCCCCAGCCAGGCGGCCCACAATCCACTCCTCCTCCTCATACCCTCCTCATCCTTAACCCCCCCAGCCAGGCAGCCCGCAATCCACTCCTCCTGACCTCTTCTTGACCTACACCAGCCCCTAACGATCCTGTTAAACCACAAGCAGCACCAGTACTTGGCCCAGCTATCAGCCGCAGAAAAAATTAGAGTAGAAACGTTTCTACTTGGATGAATTTGGGCGCTCCTATAGTGGCCCGTACGTTACGTTTCCTAAACAAATTTGTGGCTTGTTAACGGGCATAACTTTAGGAAGCACTGGTGGTTAAAAAGAACGGAACAGAAAAAAAAACAGGCATGAAAAAAGAACGGAAAAAAAGAAAACAGGCATGAAAAAAGAACGGAAAAAAAGAAAAAAGAGCGGGACTAGCTCGGTTGGCGCACTCAATGAACTGTTGAAATACAGACCCGAGTTCAAATCCGGATGCAATCAGATGAACCGAACCAATTACTAGTAATTCTGAATTACCCGGGGCCGGTCAGCTCGAAAGATGATATCTTAAGGCCGTCGCCCTTTAACAGAAAAGGAGGAAGTGGRGGGGGGAGAGGGGGGGGAAGGGTGGGAGGAAATAGAACCAAAAAAAAAAAAAAAATCAAAATTGCATTTTTACCCCATTTCCTTGTTAAATGAAACGAAATATTTTCTCTTGCTGGATTTCGTGCTTCTGTTTTTTTTTTAAGTGTTTTTTTTTAAAGAAAAAAACAGATTAGTTCCTTATTGGTTCTTGATGACGAGTATTTTCTCTCTTTTTTTGCTGTTATTAAACGACGGGTAATTGCCGGTCAGGCTGTTCAGCAAAATTTTCCTTTCTACTTCACGAAGGACGCGTTTGTCAAAACGGAATGGAATCAGCGCGCGCTCAATTGTCTAGGTTTCTTGAAATATTCTGATTATTAATTAACTATTTTATGCCGACGACAGACTACTCCTTAGAGCGCATGCACGGGCATTATTTTTTTAATGCCTGTATCATCATTCATCCCCTGCGGAAGTCACCTTCACTGAAAACACAGTGATCATTCGTCCCCTGCCCTCCTTTTCTTTTTTCATTTTCTGTTTTTTCTTTCTTTTGCCCCTTAAAACATTCTGCCGCGGTATAATTGAGAAAAAATAAAATTAAAAAAAAAACACGATTTTATATCTTCCCGAGTTACCGAGTTACCGAACAATGCCAGCACTACTACTGCAGTATTAGCTTTCGTTCTAGTCATTCTTCCCCTACCGTTCTGAGTGCCATCATTACTGTATTTTCAACTCTGCTAAATTTCACGCAAAATTTACTGTATATACGCTCGTTGATACACAATATATATTACATATGCATATCGTCAAACAGAAACACACAACACACACACACGCAAGGATATAAGAGCGCAAGAGCGAAAAAAAACAGAGAAAACAAGAAAACAATTTTCGTTTTTTTGAATCTTCTTTCTTACAACTCCCGCTGTTCAGAACCTCTTGTGAACAAGGCCGCCCACGTGGATGTAGGTTGGGCGGCGGCTGCCCCCACCCACTTGCACACAGCCAAAAGGAAAATTTGTACATATCGCCCTTAAACAACAACAACAATAATAATAATAATAATATAATAAATAGTTGCATCTTTGTACATGTCCGATCGCAGCCCGATCTTCGCACTGAGCCTGTGTGCGTGAGTATAGATAGATAGATAGATAGATAGATAGATAGATAGATAGATAGATAGATAGATAGATACAGTGTGACAATATATAGATATACGCTCGTTGATTGATGGAGAATGATAGGCGATCAGATATTGCACAATTTAGAAAAGGTGAGAATGAAAGGATTGCGTAATTTGCGCCTGAGCGGATTACATTTTGCGAAGGGGTGAAGGGGGATAGACGGATGAATCAGTCAATCAATCCATCCACGAAGAACGTTACCTTATCTTACCTCGATAAATAGCTCACTAAATCCATTCGCATAGGATGCACAAGGACAAAATAAATATAAATTCAACAAAGGACGCCAAGCCGAAAACAAAAGCTAGAGAAAAGGAGGAGATCGAGAGAGAGAAGGGGGAGAGACACAGAGAGAGAGAGAAACGGGAACAGACACAGAGAGAGAGAGAGAAAGGGGGAGAGAGAGAGAGAGAGAGAGAGGGAATACCAACCTTGTCGGCAGGACGAGAAACCTCTCCAGCTGACCTGCAGACCACATGCCACAGCCTCGTACCGTACGATCGGACGGATCCCGATCCCTGCTGAGCCAAGCAGGAGGTCGCGACAGAATCTGGCCCCTCGCAAACTCTCCATCCTTCCATTCTACTGCCACGTGTCGCTCCACTGAGGGCATGCTTTCTGACGTGGCCGCCGACAACGCGCGTGACGACATTACTGCCACAATTCCCGCTCTGCTGCGCCCGGCGGACGGCGCCCACGAGTCGCAACATCCTCCCTCTGGACTCTCGTGATGACACGTGGCACTCCGAAGCGCGCCGCACCTTCGCCGGACGGACCTATATATTCGATGACACGTGGCACTCCGAGTATTCCCGCTCTACTCGATACGAATCCTAGGATCGAATCCCCAATCGATTCAAAATCTGATCGCAGACTAATTACCGCGAGCAAGTCGCCGCCACACCACTCTCGAAATGTGCAAAATGAGAATGAACTTTCAGCTAGATCATGGCCAGATGCACCCTCCACATTTTTGTCTTTTTCACATTTCGAGTGTGGTGTGGCGATGCCCCAAGTCGCCGCCACATACCCCAAGCGAAGCGATTCATCAACAAGGAAGAACCACACAGCACGCAGCTCTGTGCCGCTTACAGGCATTTCCCTTCTTCACTTCCCTTATTGATTGCAGTGACGGCCGCCGTATTTCAGGACGACGTGTCAACCACTAAGGGGGCTAGTGCGACGGCATTTTCGGCCGAATTTGGCCGTCTTTGCGGTCCGGTACGCCCAGCAAAATCTTGCCGCCAATGACGCCCGCCGGCATTTTCGGCTGAATTTGGCCGTCTTTGCGGTCCGGTACGCCCAGCAAAATCTTGCCGCCCGCCGTATTTCGCGACGACGTGGAAACCAGCGAGCCGCGCTGACAGCTAACGGCACGGAATTTCCGACTGCACTTAGCTGTCAATACAGTCCGATACGTTCAGGAAAATGGTACCGCCAGTATGCCTTGGCCATCGTTACCTCGGCGCACCCTGCAGTCGGCCCTGCTTAGCTGGACTCCAGCTTCGCTGCTGACTTGGCCTGGGATGGGCGACGCGATTTTTTTTATTTTTTATTTTTTTTTTACACATTGATATATTTCAAATCCACAAGAGATGAGGCCAGGGGCTAGGTCCCACTTGCACGAATTAAGAGATACTGACCGTAGATAGCAAAGATCAACGGCCCAAATCTCCTAATTTGCGCAAGTGGGACCTTGCCCCGGGGACCTCACAATTCAACCCGGAGTTATCCCGGCTGAGCTTAACCAACCCTCACTTATTCTTCAACTATTCCTCATTACCTACCTCTGATGAGCCGGATCAAAAGATGACCCCTTACCCTATTGATTAACACCCAAAAACTAGCCTTCCGATTCCCAACAATATTCTAAGATCTTACTGCACCCCCTACCTATAGCGTGGACCTACGACGATCCGTACCTCGGCCTACCCTGGCCGAGAGGAACAAACTTGCTCCTTTCCAACCCCATGGGCCCTCAGTGGATCCTTCCCCGCCAATGTGGTCTACTGTGGCCACCGACAGGAACCGAGTGCCCCAGGTTAATCCTACCCAAAACCCAATCTAAACCCACCCGAACGAAACACTTTCCGTCTTCTTCGTCACAAACTATTGCCTATGTACACCTCCTACTGTTACCGACTGAGCCCTACCGCATTATTTGAGCAGCCAGGGAGACAGAACTAGCTTCCCTTCTAGGGTCACTGCTGCCAACCTACAGCTCCTCGCCCAGGTGAAGAGGAACCACTCACGGCCCCTTGGAGACCTCCCCTGATCTGCTTTTCGATGCCAATCCGCCACAATCATGGTCCGGATGATGAATTTGCACTTTTTTTTTATCGTTTCATCCGCTGACCACTCTTCATTGAACAGGATGGCGTTTCTGTCTTCCCAAATAACCCACAGGATGGCGGACCTGATTGCCTGGGCCATATATCCCCACCCTTTCTGCTTGAAGAATAACGCCGGAAGGAAGCCTGTGATCACCCACTTCTCGTCCCAAACCAAAGTCGAGCCTATATGTTGCCAGTGATCTGCCCACCACCTCCTTATCCTCCTGGACGCCGGACAATCCCACACCAGGTGTCTCAGGGATTCTTCAGTCCTGTTTCCACACCGGCGACAGTTTCGAGAGATCTCCATACCTCTGTCAGCGAGCCACTTAGCCGTAGGAATGGCCGAGTGCGAAAGTAGCCAGAGCAGACCTGCCATCTTCAGACTTGGGAGCAGGGGAATTTGGCCCCACACCGCTCTTATCTCTATGCGTGTTGGCGGGGCTGACAGACCCAGTGTGTGGGTCATTCTTTCCCTAGTCTCTATTGTCCAATCTATCGGGTCTGCCTGTATCTCATTTCCTCGACTCGTGGAGTATTGAGCTAGAGAAACCAGCTGATGATTTAACCTCCAGGTGCAGTTCTTGGGATCCAGTCTTAATTTGCGTATAGGGGCGTCCCTCAAGAGGACTGAGAAACTAGGGTTCCTCTGACCGCCAGACGTCTGATAAACACGAACCAGTTCGAGTTGTTAGTCCGTATGTAAAGTCAGTTCCCCCATTCTCACTAAGCGTCCCTCACCACCTTGATGCTGGTCCAGGATCCATCTCGACGCCATCCAAATCGGACCGTCTCCTTTTTCCTCCACTTTGTATACTGTTAAAGAATCTGCAAAGGTTGCCTGGCTCTCTCTATACCACTCTCCTTCTCTCAAAATTTTCGCAGTATTATGTAACAGCACTAGCCAGTCCTGAGGAATTGCTTCAATAAGAATACTGAGTTTCTCTCCTACCCCCTGTAGCCTTCCTAACTTCATCCTCAATTCTGTTTTCGTATACCATCTTCCCTCCTCCTGCTGCCAGATGTCCTGTATTCGGGAGACCCCCTTTTCCACCCATTTTCTCCCAAAGTTCCCAACTTGATTGGAGGCAGCAAACTTCGATCCATCTGGTCGTATGACTGCAGCATTGTCGAAGAGTGGTTGCATGAGCACTTCCTCCTTCATTTGAGGGTTAGGATACCCTTCAGGTCTCAGCCTACGCCATGCTATCCACCAGGCAAACCCAATTCTGGATTTCAGCCTTCTGTTGAGGTAGGACGACATTTGCAGACACACCCAGACGTCCTCCTTTCGTGACTGGTGCAACTCCTTCTGAATAATGTATTGCGCCAGGGCTAACCAACCTCGATCGTCTGACTGGGTGCAAATTTTATGGATCCACTTCCCCAGCAGGGAGATGTTTTGTCTCTCTGGGTCCAGCACACCTAAACCTCCCTCTGCCTTTGTCTGGGTGACCTTCTTCCACGCCACCTTGGAGATAAAGCCACCTTCCTCCTCACCCCCTGGTTTCCATAGGTATCGAGCCGCCAAGGCTTTAATCGTCATGAGGGCCTAGCGGGAGATCAAAATGACCGCCGCTATATGCCAAATCAGGGAAAAAATGGAGGCAGATATAACGCTGACCCTCCTTAGTAGAGAAAGACCCATAGCTGCCCTGCACCTCTTGACTCTTGCCTCGACCCGGGCAACCAGGATCGCGTCCTGCGTCTTTTGACTGTTAGATAAGGAGATTTGCACTCCGGGGTATCGCTCTGATTCTTCCTCCCTTATGCGTTTCATTGTCCAGTCATCTTGCATGCTGTAGCGGCTCGACAGAAAATAAGCCGATTTGTCCCAATTGATTCTTGCTTTGGACAGCGCCACATACAGGTTCAAAATCTTCTTGGATGTGCCCATGGATTCCTCAATTGCTTCTGTTATCAGCAAGAGGTTGTATGCGATAGCCCCAGTAAATATTGTTGAGTCTTCCCTCAGCTGCAGTCCTTTCGCCGGTGCGGCAGCCCGAAGAGCGTTCAGTACCACCTCGATCTGGACTACGAACAACAGGGAGGCGAGTGGGCAACCCTGACGTAGGGAGCGGGACAGGTTGAAGATTGGCGATCTCTTACCGTTTACCAGCACTGTTGCAGTTGAACTTTTATACATCACAGCAACCCATCTTCAAAAAGGGGATGCCAAAGCCCAAGTGTTCTAGTGTTGCTAAGACGAAGGACCAGTTTACCCGATCGTAAGCTTTTTCTAAGTCAAGCATTGCCACCACCACCTGACGTTCCTCCTTGCTGATGATCTCCAGAGCTCCCGTAGCCATAAGGATGTTCTCTGCAATCGAGCGGCCTTTCACAACGGCTCCTTGGTCTGCCTTTACCAACTCCGGTAGCAGAGGAGCAAGTCTCCTTGCCAGAGCCTTGGCTAGAAGCTTGTAAGACACGTTGAGGAGCGAAATGTGTCTCCAGTTCCTTACATTATGTTTGTCCCCCTTCTTGTATAGGAGGGTGATTACCCCCCTACACATGTCTTCTGTAAGAGATCCGCCTAGGAGTACTCGATTGTACAGGTTCAGCAGCAGAGGTCCCACTTGGGTCCAAGTAGCTAGGAAAAACTCAATCGGAAGTTTGTCATCCCCCGACGATTTGTCTTTGGCCATGCAGTTGGCAGCTTCCCATAGTTCTTGTAGAGTGAGTGGCCGGTCTAGTGATGTCCGTTGATGTGGAAGCACCTTTGAATGGTAAAATTGCCACAGGTCCGACTCCTCTTGCAGTTCCTCCAAAGATTCATTCGTCGGGCGCCTCGAGGTGAGGATGTCGCTGTAGTTCTCTGTGGCATATTCTGCCATTAAGTCTGTTTCTGTGGCAATGTCAGCTTGAGCGTTGAAGGGGTGCGACAGGGCACGGAGTACGCCATGCGACCGTGGAAGGCACAATCTCTGAAAAGTCTCTTTTGCCATTCTATCCACTTGTGCCATTCCCTTTTCTTTCGCCCTTCTTGCCCACGTTTCTTGCTGATCTATTTGAATGAACTCCCACTTTCTTAGCCATTCGTCCCTCCTCCTTTCCCAATATAGGTTTGTGAATGGATCACTGCCGATATGTTGCTCGGCCTCCTCCACTCGTTGCCTGCACTCCCATTCTTCTTTCTTTCTCCCCTTGCTAGAATTCTTGAAATCACGTCCAGAATCCTGGTGACAATCCGAAAACCTGTCACGGTCTGTAGCCACTCTTCTTCTGTGTCAAACCACTCCTTCGTGCCATCCCAGTCCCTCCAATGTCTTTCGCACCACTCTATGACCCCCTTGTGTTTCAAGTTCTCTGTATTTAATCTGAAAAAGCCAGGTTTCCTCCGAATGCCCGTACCCAGTCTGAACTCTGTCAGCACCGGGCGATGATCTGACATTGGGCCCATTATCACTTATGAGCTCGTTACTGCTTCTCACGCTTGCCCCTTGGTGAAGACCAGGTTCAAACGCCTCATGATTGTCTGGATTACCTGAGATGGCTGTCCTCCTTGAGGTCCTGCTCGCTGTGAAGTGAACCAAGTGAACCCCTAAGAGTCTGGATGCAGCTGACGATAAACGTCTATAAGTTCTTGAGATTCTGCAAAATGCAGCAACCTAACCGCATTCGCTTTCCGTGGCCCTGCCGTTGGCGAGTCCAGGCCTGGCGCTATGGTGATATTAAAATCCCCGGCGAGGACCACATTCTCCGCTTCCGGGAGGACATTGGGAAGATCTAAGATGAACGATTTGCATTCCCCCGGAATTGAGGGCGCATAAACGTTCATCAAGACCCATTCTTGGCCTGCAATCTACACTCGGATCCAAGCCCATTGGCCCCAGATATTTGTCTTGGCCTCCAACATTATCATGTCCAAGTCTCTATGGATCAGGATTGCAGCACCTCTCTTCGTTCCTTTTGCCGGGGCCCACACCTGTGGGCCTTTCCACCATTTTGACACTTCCTAATTGCTTACTTCATCCAGATTCGTTTCTGGTAAAAAAAAAATATGAACTCTGTGAAAATGGAGCCAAGTCTTTAATCGGGCTTTCTTGAATTTCCCTGAACTATCACACAAACCCCTCACGTTCCAACTTGCGAAGTTTAGCTTATCCATGTGTCGTGGCAGTTGGGGCGGCGTTGACAGCTTGGATCCGTTGTTCGTCTGTTCTCGATCTGCTTCCCTTCCGTCTGCGAGGTTGCCCTTCGACCTCCTGACCTGCTTCCCATAGGAGAAGCAGCGAGGTTCGGAAGGCCGGTGACCAAGGCTTCTTGTCTACAGGTAGTGAAGCGCAGAAGGTTGCCACCAAGCTGGCGTTGACCTCGTTCGTCAGTTTGATCTTCTCTGCTTCTGCTGAAGTTGTGGTGTCGAACCATTGGGGTGGTATCCACTGAATACCCTGTGTGGCAAGCATGGTCGCTGATTCCGCTGAGATTTTAGCATCCACTACGGCTATATGAAAACCGGTGTTGCCAATCGTTTTCCTGCCTACTCTGATTCCTGAGATAAGCCTGAAAGGGAACCTACCTCTGATGAATTTGGACGCCGCACTGCAAATAGCTACTTTGGTGGTAGGCATGCTGTCCTCAGCCACTTTGGGTAGGACAAATTCCCCGGTCTCTGCTTGACCCACTAGGATTTTAACACCCTGGGGTGCTAGGGAGACACACAGTAGTACTACGATGTGGGCTGACTGCACTGGGTGGGGTAAGTTATGCTCAGTTGCTCTGCCTATAGCTTGTTTCCTTGCTTCTTGAACTTGGGAGCTTCTCGCCACTGGGTCAGCCCTGAGGCTGCCAATGGGTGATATAACGTTAGTAAAGTCCACTTCCCCATCATCTTCCTCCCTAGTCAGTTCACTCGTCCCTTCATCCCCCACTCTGCGCATCTTGACCGAAGCTTGTAACGTAGTCCTACTGCCTGGATCTCTCATAATTTGATCTGGTGGTGGGACTTGATTGGACATCCCCCCCTGTGTTCCAACCAACTCTCTGGTTCTTCCCAGAATCGCAGAGTTCCCATTAATCAAGGCTAAGGTCATCTGGCCTTCTGCTTGATTTTCGATACTGAATTCTGAGTTGATCACCAAAGCAATGAACGAACGACTGACCCTCTCCCTCGCGTTGCTATCCACATACTGGGGACTAGAAGCAGGGGTGGATTGGAGATTATGTCCTGTTGGTTCAGGCTCCTGCATGAATGCCCCCCCCACCTCTAGATTATTAGTGCCAGTTCCCGCCCAAGGCTGGGGTGTTGGGGATGTGTTTCCTTGTCTCGCCCCCAGCGGGGATGACTCCTGATAGTTTGTAGGTACAGGGGGGGGGGGGGGGGGGGGCATCAGACTCCCACCCGCCCCCTGTGCCCTTATCGTGAGATACCTCGACAACGGGCCTTGCGTTTGGATCCCCTGCTGACCTGTCCCTGGGCCTGGCCATGTGGCCTCTTCTCTTCCACCTTGCGGATGGGCCACTCCCCAAGGGGAGTTCCCTGTTCCTGCGTTGAGGTAGGGAGGTGTCTGCCACGGACGGATTGCCCACGGGTGAATAACGGTCGACGGTGGAGTGGACGAAGAGGATGGGATGCCTGGACCTCTACCTGTTCCTTGGACTAACGTTGATGACGCCATAACGGATGACGTAAGGGTAGACCATGTTTGGAATTCGCTGGGCTGTAACCTAGTCCCTCCGTGGACGAGATAACCAGAGCTCCCCCGAGAGGCTCCCCTACCGCCACCCTGGTGCTGGTGATTCCCCCTCCTATTATTGCCCACTGGGCCTGACGATTGTTGTGTCTGGATTAACCCTGACGAAGAGGGGTGAACTGGCTGGGCATTAGGATCAACTATGATGAGTGCTCGCGAGGTGGGAGGGGGGGGGGTTGAGGGTTGGGTTGATTTGTGGATTGATTTGGCTGCTGCTGTTCGGCAGGGCCATTCCTCCCCCCGTTTCGACCCGATCCCCCCCCCCCTCTCAGCACTCCCTCCTCTCCCCCTACCTCCTCTTCCTCTTCCTCTTCCTCTCCTTCCCTCTGGCATAGGTTCATTGAACTTAGGGCATTCCGGATCGAATTCATCATGATACCACCAGAGGCATTTCTGACAGAATGGGTTATCTTGATTCACAAACTGAATTTCCAAGTGACCCCCAATTGGTTTCTTAACGACAACCCATTCCAGAAATGTGTTTCGAACTTCCGGATCACAGTCAATTCTAATATTGCCCAGTCTTGGTTCTTCTGGTCTCTTCTCCGGTGGATGCATCTGGATTATGTGTCCCATGAATTGCTGAACAGCGTATCTGAGTGATGGCAAAGCCTCTAGTGGTACTCTAAGGGCTATAATCCTGAACTTCTCCGATTGTTCATTCTCCCTCATCATATTTAACTCGTGCTTCGTCATCCAAGGTTTAAACAGAACTTTGACTGAGTCGTTCCTCGTCCGGGATTCTGGCTGAACTCTTCCTCACCATCCATTCAGCAATTTGATCCGTCTTCGCTACGTACGACATGATATTTGGACCTTCTCCGTGTGTCCGGCCTCTCCTTAAGGATGGATTGATCGTCGGGTCGAGGTACCATGAGTCCTCGTACACTCTGATCAGAGCTTCCCTCTGTGCCACACTCAGGAACATGGCGGGTTCGTCAAACACTACTATTACAGTCCGGGCTTTCAGCCAATTTACCGTTGCCGTGTCTACTTCCTCACTTAAAGTCAGAACCCCTACCCCATCCACGATTTCTGTCACCCTAAATTGGATGTTGGAATCGGGAAATACCCCATCATCATAACATAAATCCAGGAGGGAGAGAATCCTCTTCGTCTCCTCTGGAGCTGCAGCAGGTGCCTGGCTCGAAGCTGCTCCCCTTCCGACACCTGTCGGAGGGGGAGGAGTTGGAAGGGGGTTGACACTCATCGGTATTCGCCAACTAGGATTTCTATCCTCTTTACACGTGTGATGACAACCTCTCATGGCATACCTTCGACCTACGATCCAACTTCTTGACTCTGCTAATCTTGACGCGAGGGGTCGACGAGCAAGGCAGTATAACCAAGTGGAGCGGCACTTACCCTAGTCTTGGTATTTTAACATGGTGACGGAGTGAAGAATAGTTGACTATCGGCGAAGTAGTCCTGACGTCAACGTGAACTATCGCATAGTATTCATTCCGTCTCCTTCTTTCCTTCTTCTTCTTCATCTCCTTCTCTCCTGCTTCTCCTTCATCTCCTTCTTCTCTTCAATCGTTAGATGGCGTGGACGTTTCTCGCTTGGCTCCCTAACGTACACCTCAGGGATGTAAGCGCTGAAAGCGCTACGTCTATCTCATATATTCCTCATCACAGGTTGACCAGCAAAATCTCGACCGCTGCTCCGACTCCATACCTCCCCCTTCCCAAGGGAGTTTGACCCTGCCATAGCCGGGTAGGCTTCGTTGGAATTCCCGAGAGTTCGGCCTCGTGCCTATTCTTTGGTCAACGACACCGGTTCTCCCGAACCGGTGGCGCACTACGGAGCGCTCCTGCGCCGGTACGTGCACCCGTCCCCCCTTTTTTTTGGGGGGGGAACACTGTGGTTTGGCTTGACTTTAGTAAGGGCATTACGATACAAAGATACAAAGAAGATTAGCATGACCCCTGCGCAAGGATGACACGCATAAATTGAGAGTAAGGGCATTACTTACACCATAACTTTTTTTTTTTTCTTTTTTTTTTTACTTACACCATAACTTTCTCCAGTGGAGCTTTTTTTTGGACAGGTTCGTGAAAATACAGCAACGAAAATCCTAACTTGTGATGCACTGAGTGTCGGCTATTGGTGGCGCGTTTGTGCGCTGAAACTGACTCTAGGGGTTGCGTGGGAGATGTGTCAACGAAACGGACTAACGGGGACAGGCGAGGGCTAACGGGGACCAACGAGGACGAAGGACGTCCGGAGGTGCCTCTACTGCGTCGTCCTCTTCGACTCGAAGGCCCAAAATCGTTGGCTCCCTAGCCCATGTTGGTAGTTGAATCGTGCTATGTTCACGCTAAGTACGATCCCGCTAAGGCTATGTTGGTAGTTGAATGGTGCTATGTTCACGCTAAGTACGATCCCGCTAAGGCTATGT
>BFEA01000275.1:662023-677943 GCA_003427395.1 Chara braunii
CCTAAGGCTATGTTCATGCTAACAAAGCATGAACTTGGCAGGCTAAGTATGATCCCGCTAAGGCTATGTTCATGCTAACAAAGCATGAACTTGGCCAGGGTGACCCTGGGTTCGTAGCACCGGAAGGAAACTGCACAGGTCTGCTCCACAAAAAATACGAAAAGTGCAGGCCACAGATGACGGCAGATCGCACAAAAGGGCGTCATGAAGGTGGGCCGGAAGCCCACACACGGCAGCAAAGACAAGGATGGGTGGGACCACTTCGCCGAATCGACAAGGAGGACTCTTCCGTCTGCAGTGTCCGACTGACCTCGTCTGTTGCATGCGCAGGCTTGCCTATGCAATGACTGCAGCGGTCGGTCAGGCTCCCAAGAGCACCACACAAGAAAGCACACAACTTGTTGCGACCGGGGGCCTCGCCCCCCATGTCGTCGAATAGTATAGTTTCATCGAACAATATAGTTTACTAGTCTGTATGACGGTGTGGGACTGTTAGGAACCTTTGTTAGGAACTTTTGATTGTATTTTATACGGACGGTGGGATGATGCATCCCGCCATTTCGGGCAGGGAGCCGTAAGGCTCCGTTTTCTCAGTGGTTTAGAGTTGCTTTAGGGGTCCCATGCGGAATGGAGGGAGAGGCAATGGTGTAGTTTACTAACCTCGTTTTTATGGCGTAGAATACTATTCGTCTTTTGCCTCTCACCTACAGCGAGTTTCATGGCGACTCCAAGGATGTTTATAGCCCTCGCTCCGTTGGTCTGTGGAAATGCACAAAGGACAAATATCATGATGGTGTATCTTTCCATGTTCTAGCTGAAGATTCAATGTGGTTTTGCACATGGTGACTGAAACTCTAGAACTGCCTAATATGGTAGTTTGTTGGAATTTCTAAGTTACGTTATTCTGGACTTTGCATATCTGGTCCCCAATGTGGACTTCGTGTGATCTCGCAATGTGTGTATGTGTGTGCTCAAGGTGACGAGCAGTGAGGCTCAATGCAAAGTGCAATTTTGAGAAAAAAAAGAGGAGTATTCCTTTGAAAGCCTGCATCTGGACTTGTTCGTGGAAACGTGCATAATCGTGGCAGTGTGTATTTCCATGGTCTTGCAACAGATTCATCGATTCACTATCGTTTTGCACATTTTGAGAGTTGTGGAGCGAGGCCCAAAAAATGCACACAAAGGACCTCGTCGCGCTACTGTGGACGTGCAAAAGGTAAAAATCATGGAGGTGTATCAGTTCTGTCTATGTTTTACAGAGGAGAGTAGCGAACCGAGACCCATTTATTATTCAGGCGGCAAACGCGAATGCAAAAGGACGTTCATTTCTCGCCTTCCACTATCACACAGACTAGTAAAATATACTTTTCGATGGCATGTGGGTCGAGGCCCCAACTAGTCTCCAGTCATTTACACCATCATTGGGCCTTAAGGCAGCACAGGGAGGACCAGCGACACCATCCTACATCTAGCGCAAGTTCTAGCAAGGCTCCATTAACACCCTTCATTCTGTAGACTAAGATTTTTCACCCTTGATCCTCATTGTGAGCCCATAACCCGAAGCTGAAGAATAATCGGTTGTCGTCAATGCTAAATATCATTAATGACGAAAATAGGAATAATAATAGATCAAGAAACTTACGTGTCACTAGTTATAGCCGTAATACTACCACCGCGACTTGCAGGTGAGGTCACTTGGTCAACCGAATAGGAACCAACCCGAGGATCTTCCATAGGAGAGTTGCGCAGAAGAACCATGGACTCGTTGGCTTTCCATCTGTGTAATTCTTGCAGGGTACCACCATGTAGCACTACCTCGGTACTACCTAATTTATAACCGGACTGCTTACACCTGACAACTACCAACACTCTCGTAGCCACTAAGCATAAGGGAAAAAAAAATGTTGAACAATTTTCTAGGCCCTTTAGCAAAGAGCAAGTGTTTTTTTTTTTCCTCTTTCGTTTCAAAATCCAAATTCCATTACAAAGGATATTAGAGACCGAGGACCTCAACACTACTCCAAGAATAAGTACTGGGAACATCATCTTGATTAGGTTACATGCTTGCGTTTGTAGGTATGACCCCGAAGACCCCCGCTCAAAGGTTGCTTCATCTATCTAACTCATAGCTTAACCTATTCACACACTTGCCTACCTAATATTTTACAACCGCCACCAACGAATACTGGACCCTAAATTAGGTCAGTGGAAATATAAATTTCAAAAGGCTAAAACCGACTAATATATTACTCTTAATATTAAAATTAGTTCCTAACTCTGGGGCTATGAAACTATAACAGTTCCATCATTGAACTAAACACTCCATCTCACCACGCATACCAACCAACTGATGCCTTCCTATTGTAAAAGATTGGAGTGAACGTCCATATCCTACCTAAGTAACAGTGAATATTAACTATTATGTCTCGACTGACCACGAACATTTGACCTCTGTGAACTGTTTGTTTTTTACCCACGTGTTGTGAAACCACGGCAAACCAGTAATCTTGTTTTTTGCTATAGAGACCTTTATGTGCCATTCGCATTTGATGGTCACCACAACGTTGTGTTTTATCTTAAATTTTAAGGTATGATCGACATAAACTTGCTTTTGAGACCAAGGTGTTCCTCTCGTTTAAAATGACCCGAAAAATGATAGCTTGAATTGCAAAGGCCACGTAGCCCAATCTTTGGAGTTTTGTGATTGTATCATGACTGCAACAAACAGAACCCAATTCTCATCCCATACAAAATTGTTACTACACATTTTTGCTAGTAACCCTTCTACCAAAGTCACAATCTTCTCGAAAGTGGGCAGGGCAGTCAAATATGAACCGTTGATTCGAACAACCATTTACAAATTTTGTACAATAGTTCGACCTTTTTGCCTCTACTCCTCAACCATACCGCAAATGCCGTGACCATCATGCACAACATCCAAAACGACACTGCTAGATTCCGAGATGAGACATTTTACAAATTTGTCTGCCTATGATACCTCCACCACTCTTGAGATCTCTACAACATTTTTTTTAATTATCTGCACCCAGCGTTCGGTAACCAAAATTACAAGTGGGGTTGCGCTCTGGAATGGAAAGAGTGTAATAGCATCAAACGCAATCACATCTTGCAGCAAGCATGATGAAGTCAAAATGACATAATAGTCGAAAAAGACTTAGACGAAAGAAGTTGTTTATGCATTATGAAAATTCGTGAACTCCTGGGAAAAGCCCGGTGCTTGACACGATGAAGCACAAGCAAAAATGGAAGGTGCGTCTGTTTGGCCAGTCGGCATATACCGACGGAGGTCAGCGAATGTCAACCGAACAGTCGACTACCCATACCGCAATGATGTCATAGCGAACAAAGAGACTCTATCTGTCAGTCTTGCTGTTTTTATCCAAAACGACACTCACTACTCCCGCACCCTTATCAAAAAAGATTTTTACTGACCCTCATTGCTCCTATCCACGGTCCCTCACACAGTTCCCCGGTTCAGTTTCGTGCCTTGTACCTGTTCTAACGAAATCGCATTCAGAACAAACCACACGGAGAAGAAATGGTATTCCGTGGTTTGAACACACAAATCTTCCTTCTTAAAAGAACGAAAAAAATCCTCTGCAAATAAACCACACGAACTCAAGAAGAGGTATCCCTTGACCCAAACACACAGATCTTCCTTCTTAAAGAATGAAAAATCTTTTACAAACAAACCGCAAGGAATCAAGCAGCGGTATGCCTCGGTCCAAATATACAAATCTCCGCCCTCATAAAAGGAAAAAAAACAAAACTATCAATCACTACGCTTAATTCAAAATCCTACTATCGGTCATGAGTATGACAAAGATCTTCCAAATCTCATATTTGTCTCTTGAGAAATTCTAGAGCGCCTGACCAAACTAGTCATCCGGGTAATTGCACCTCCTCAATTTCATCCTCGGAAGGATCGAAGTATCAAAAACTTCCATGTTGTCCATGGAGTTATGATAAATTCGATGCGACGCGCTTATGACGACGACCATCTTGGCCTGCTTTCTCGTATAGGAATGAGAAAAAGTTAACCGACCCCCCCATTTTTTACCTCAATTTATAAGAAAACCATAAGGCCATCCCCGACCAAACTTCACACCAATCTATAGAGTGCACTTCTTACTAACATATTAAAAAAAAAAAAAAAAAAAAAAAAAACCACATAAAACAGCAACTCAAAAGTGCATTTTCAGGCAATTTTGCCAAAAAACAACTTCATCAAAATTTCAGGATTTTCAGGATGACTAACAACACAAATTCTAATAACCCAAATGACACCAAATTTGACACACAACAAGCTTGTCCTAAAACAAAAACAGGCAAACAAAAAAAATCCAAAAAAACATAAAATTTGACCCCGAAACCCTAATTTCATGATCATTTATCGTTACCTAGGGCCGAAAAGTGGGGGTCCCCGTTAACCACTTGTGCTAGGAATCAAAATCATGAAAAGCTTGAAAAGGCAATTGCATCCCATGTCCTAACTCCACATAATTCTTCATACCTTGCACAATACCGATGAATGAATCATTCTTCATACCTTGCACAATACCGATGAACGAATCATTTTTCATACCTTGCACAATACCGATGAACGAAAACTCCTCCTTAATTACCAATCGACATCCCAAAAACATTCATTGGTCCTCAGACTCATCCGTGCGTTTTAAAGTCAACGACTTGTCATAGCAGTTCTTAAATCGCCTGACTATCTCCCTCGTCTTTTCCTTTCATCCTGCCCTTCATGGATTATACACCACAAAGATAGACGCATCGTCCACGAATCTCATTCCACCAACCAGTCTCCTCTGACTACCAAGCGTCAAAAAAAAGTTCATTCAGACTTTGCACACATAAGGCATACCAGTGAGGGACTTGAGCTCTTCCCCGTAGGTATGTTCACGATTTGTCTCAACAACACTCCACATGCATGAGTGAAAAATAACTGCAATTCAAACGACACAAATTTCACTAAGTAACGAAACAAAATTTTCACACAACCCTCAACCACATAATTCTTGCTCAGTTTGACACCTCGCCCCGTCCTTTTAACAAAGATTCCATCAAAATTTTTTTGAGAAAAATAACATACACACCACTCGACAACTCTCATAATTGTCTTGTGTTGGAGCTTATTAAACATGTATTTAATCTCGTACGAAGCTCCCAACACGAGCACGCCAGTACTAGTCTTCGCTAGCCTATTATTCATTATACCCAACTGCTTGTTCATAACCGAGATTGCACAAAGGTTAAAATGACCCGATTCCGACAAAACAAACAACAGTCCGTTCACAACTTGTGAAACCTTCTTATATTCTTTGACAGATGGCTCGTCGAAAGTAGGGCAAAAATGGGACAAAATTTTTTCGTATCCTTATGCTTGGGTAGTACATACGCCTGCCTCACCTTCCCTACCCCGTTTCACTTTCCGTGTCCCTCGAGTTGTCTTCGCTTATATTATTGACCTGCCAACTGTAACATGACACTCTCCTCTTTCTCACGTTCAATGCATCCTTCGTTCTCCAAGAAGGTGGTTGTCATCCCTCTTGTATATAATGCTGGACACGTAACGAGTGCATCATCCACATTTCTATCCAATGGGGACAACACCAATCCTTGGAATTTTTCCTTCACCATCAACACTGCTTCGAGGCTCCCGTCATTCCCTTTGTTCGTCTTTTTAACGAGACATTGTTCAATCTCCTCCCTCGTAATATCCACCGATCCTCCTTTGATCCCAAACTTTTCCTTGAATGTCCTAAACTCCTCCTCCAACTTTTCTTTCGTTGCCTCCCTTCTCCTCCGACTTTCGTGCCTTGGAACATTCTCGACATTTCTCACTATCGTCGGGACGCCTTCAAGATCACCGATTTGGAAATGCACGTACCCGTCCTTTCTTGGATAGGGCTTGCCAACACAAGTACAACCGACCACACACAATGACGGAAAGCGTCAGTGGTTATGAATTAGTTCCCCCACATTCGGACATCTAGTTCGTACCACACATCTCCTGCATTTTCAAATCTTCAAGGCTCCTTCTATCTCGAGTCCCCCGATCTTCTTTCTCGTAATTCTGGTTACTTCACTCTTTCTTATTTGCTCGTCAAATTTCATCTTCACAATTACTCTTTGTCTGACCCCCAGCCCATGCGCATTCCTAATAGCCTGAGATATCATGCATCGAGCCTTCGTCCTACTCCGCTTTGTTGTGAAAGACTTGATGGCGATATCGTTCTTCAGTAATTCGGTGAGAGGTAAAAACTTCAACTTCATCTTCTGCTTCGGATTCTTGAACATCTCCACCATTTGATCCCGCCGACGTAAGATTGTTGGAGAAACCTCATCCATTCGCCTTACAACAATTTTTCCCCCTTCCTAAAAAAACTCCTTGCATTTCCGCAAAAAAACTTCTTGCATTTCCACATCTAACCCTCGTTTCCCGAAATAGTTTTCAAACCAACCTCCATCTATCAACCCACATGCTACCTCCTGCAGATTCTAGGTGCGTGTTTCCCTTAACTCCCTCTCTGCGCAACTTTCGAAGCAAGTTTACAATATCCATTGTTCCATTATGATCACCCGTTCTCCTCAATTCCACTATCTTTCATGACCTAAGTCCCCTTTTACCCACTGGTTTCCTATCACTCATACCATTCCTTTTCTTTTGTCGTTCCTTTCTTTCTGGTATTTTCTTCGCTCTTTTCCCTGTTCTCCTTTCCCCCCAGGGCGAGACTCGCGAATTCAAGCTTAGGGACCATATCCTGATCAAGGTCTGTTCCATAGCCTCCAACTCCCACCTCTCCTTGTTGAAAAAAACCAATATGGCGATGTACTTCTCAGCTCTCACTTTCCTAAACCAATTGTATAATGCTCGCCTTCGCTTACCCCCGCTACCGTTCCCAAGACACGAATGCTCCCATCGTCTTGCCTATAAATGTCTCTCAGTCATGATGTGTACACTTGTTTGTAACATGGCAAAATCAAAATGTACACGCACCCCTCTGGTTGACTCAGATCCAGACTCCCTTTCTCCAATTCCCCTTCTAAATACCTCATGAATTTTTCCCCCCATCGTGCTTCGGAATCCCTTTTCAGTATCAACTTAATCGTAACTAATATGAGCAGTTTATCATCGTTTTTGTTCTTACCTCCATCCAACCTTCTTCGTTCGCTGATATCCTTGGCCAAATCCCACAATTTCTTTCTCCTCTGAAGACTTCATTCCTCCTCTTCTGATTCTTGTTCTTCCAATTCACTCTCTTCTTCCGCTTTCACTTCCTCGGTCTTCCCTCTAGTCCATTCCGCCTTAGTACTTCTCGTCGTCATCATTGGTGTTGTCCGTAGTGGAAGATGCACTGCATCATACGCGATTACCACGCATCGGATCACTAAACGCTTGATTTTCGTTTCTTGATTACCATAGCACACCTTCTCTCTTCGACACACCTCCTTCAACTCGTCTATAGTAAGTGTATAATAGACATCCCGAATCTTTGTCTCACACCACATGCAACAAAGATATGTTTCAACGTCAGGTCGATTTTTCTTGGCGTCCCATACGTATGTGGTTCCTTATTCATGGCATTCTGTAACTCTTCGATCCGCCTGCTTGAGTCCTCCGACAACTTCAGATTTTTCCTATTCTCCGACGTCATGACCGGGGGACTGTTACCCACCAGTATTTTCCGTCCCCGATTTTGTTTCTCCATTCGATCATTAATCTTCAGCTATGCCGCCTGCTTTCGGAGAAGCCGCAATTCATCGTCAACTTCCAGCTCCTCCTGAAATGCTATCCTCCTCCCCAGTCTCTCTTTCTCTTCTTCGATTGTTTCTCCATATTTATTAGTCCTATACATTGTTTTTCCTTTCCAACCACTCCTACTCCTTCGTACTTCTTCTTGCTTCTTAATCTTCCCATTAATCAAACTCAACAGTCTCGCGTCCTGTTCATCTTCATACTGCTGCTTCTCCGTAATCTTCTTTGCACGCTTCCATTCTTTCTCCAACCTTGCTTCCTCTCCACTCTCCGTCGTTCCTTGGCTGCCTCCATATCCAGCCCATCCCGCCTCTCTTGTGCCATAGCGACAAGGTACTCCCGCATGAGCACACTTGTGTTATCTGTTTCCACACGCTCATTTTTGTTATCCGTTGAGCGACTTCTCCTCATATCAGTCTCGTGTTCGGCAGACCTTTCCATTCTCCCACTATTTGAACCGTACGACGACAACACAAAATTACGCCCAGTCAGAATTCAACAAAGTCCCCCGCGAAGTGTCCCGCCTCGCCACACTTACAACATCTCTCCTTCCTTCAACTGCTGGCTTAGAGGTCCCTTCATCGTACTTCTTCTGTGAGGTTCTGTCACTCATTTTGTTGATCCCTTCCCGTGCACAACGTCTGCTTATCATTTTCTTAACGTACTAGATTCCTCACGATATTTATAGTCTTCCTCAATATTCGCAGTATCGAAGTGGTCACCTCACCTAGGTATGATCTCCTAATAGGTTGCAACTCTTGTTGATGGAATGAGAAGAGTATACTAGCATCAAACACAATCACATCTCGCAGCAAACACTACGAAGTCAAAACGACTTACACGAAATAAATTGTTCTTGCATTATGAAAAATCGTCAACTCCCAGGAAAAACCCGGTGGTCAACACGATGAAGCACAAGCAATAGCGAAAGGTTTATGACTCAACTCCTACCCACCAGGATACCCACGTCCAAATGTTTGTGACCCTGTAAGGGAAAGACGTTTCCGTTTGACTTAAATTCCTATCCTTCGAACCTCTCTTGAATGACCACACAAAAGTTGTGTAAATGGGATCGAGCGGGTATGCTTTTGTTGAGTGGGGGTCGGAAAGGGGCGTGTGGGACATGAACCTGAGAACAAAGGGGTTAACCACGTTTTGTGACACTTGAACGTGAATCTTCCGTTTAGGTTTCACGTATGTTGCATGTATGCATAGGAGCGAGGGATCGCTCATAAATCGAGGATGATATTGATAATTGAATATGGGGTGTGAGTGACAAGATTCAGTTCTGGCTGTGAGAATGACTCTATTTGCTCCAAGACTTCCTTTTTTTTTTTTTTTCGTTTTCACTTTTTTCTAGCATACGCATCTAGCGAAAAGGCAGAAGCAGTCGAGAGCAAGGTTCAACGCTCGACCTTCGACTGGACTAAAATTCAATTCGGGTACGACAAATTGCTCACCAACCCATGACTACTCGTATTTTCTTTCCGCAAGGGAAGAACGAACAAACCTCATCTTAAAGGGGCTTTGCTTTTTGTATTATTGGTCGGACGTTGGTCCTGAGCCTAGAATTCGAGGTCCTTGTCCACAACATCTCAGGCTCTGGTCCAGCATAAAAGGGTTTCCTCCATGAGCCGGATCTACGCCCCTTGCTTATCGTGACCCACTATCTAAGAGACAGGGGTGCCGCAAGGGCTGAACGACTTAGCCTTCGGCCGTTCAATATCGTGAAGGAGGGTCTCTTCACAATATTTCGTTTTCGACACTTGAGTGGCATACGCAGCCCCGAAACCCACGAGGGGTCGCTCGATTGTGGGTAACACATGAAGTGTCGCCATGATAGCAGATCAAGTGAGTACACGTGACTAAGCATTATGGTCTCCTTGACGCATCCATTCCTTTTATGCAACTTTACACGGACCTTGTTCAAACACCTTAGCTTCTTCCGAGTTATGGGTCAGAGCGTTTTGAAAAAAGACTATACTTAGATGGTTGTTAGAGTTTACTATTTTTATTACGTGTCGTGGTGAAGATAAGGTGTCCATATTGACCGACGTTAAAACGCGTGTGGGAGATCAACACCCCGCGCGATAGTTCGCATACGAACGACCATTTCTTAAAAATGGATATTTTTTATTTTTTAACGAAATTGAAACCGAGTTTTTTTGTCGAAAACTGGTCAAAATTTGTTGTTCCAGAGGGTTCAACATTTTACAAACGCTGGACTCCCTGGCTGTACATGGACCAAGCTTGAGACCAGACACCTCTAGGTAGGACTGCCTGAAGGTACCTAATCTCAAGCTAGGTCCATGTACAGCCAGGGGGTCCAGGGTTTTATAAACCTCGGACCCTCAAGAACAACAAATTTTGACGAGTTTTGGGCCAAAAAACTCGGTTTCAATTTCGTTCAAAAAATAAAAGATGTCCATTTTGACGAAATGACAGTTTACAGGTCCGAGCTAGGCGTGAATCACCCGTACCACCTATGTTACAGTGCACGAGAAACACCCTCGACCGAGCCATCTTCACGATTGCACGTAAAAGCTTTCGCATGTGGTTCAATAGCTCGACGGGGATACGCCCACCCAAGGGATGGTGACAACTCTTATGGGTGGAGGTAAGTTGTACCTCTCGATACCTTATTTTGTCGTAGGGACTTGATGGAGGTATAGCTGGCGCACTCGGCTGGAGTAGCAGATCTGCCAATCCTGAGTGATGCGGTCAGGAAGGTCTCACTCATGGTTAATGGAACCCGAAAATTCGCCGAATTGAACAACGAAGCTTGTTAGGGAAACGTAAGTGAATTCGTGGTTTATAAACCCGAACTCGTACTTTGTGTTAATGAAGATGGAATCCATGTTTACGAATTCTTGTTTTTAAGAACTGAAAATAACATTCAAGTGATGGACAACCATGAAAAAATTATGGTGGAGGTTGTAACTTAGTCATTTTCGAAGTTTTAGTTTAACATATATTCAAGATTTACGGATTTCGGGATATCAATTGCACTTTTGGATTTCAGGATTTTACTTAGACATTTTTCAAAGTTATATCTGCACATGCATTCGGGATTTCATTACCAAAATCGCACTTCGAGATTTAGGATTTTACTTAGTCATTTTTCGAAGTTATATCAGCACGTGCATTCGGGATTTCGTTACCAAAATTGCATTTCATGATTTCAAAATTTTCCTTCGTCATTTTTAGAAGTTATATTTACATGTTCATTCGGGATTTCACGACCGAAATTGCACTTCAGGATTTCAAGATTTCGCTCTTCGGGATTTTAGGATTCTGATTAGTCGGTTCTCAAAGTTATATCCGCATGTGTATTCGGGATTTCCCTACCGAAATCGCACATCGAGATTTTGAGATTTTACTTTAACCATTTTTTAAAAGTTATATCCATACGTGCGTTCTTGATTTTGCTATCGAAATCGCACTTCGCGATTTCAAAATTTCGCTTTTCGGGATTTCAAGATTTTACTAAGCTATTTTTCGAATTTATATCCCAGGTGCGTTCGAGATTTCACTATTGAAATCGCACTTTGGGATTTCACGATTTTACTTAGCCGTTTTTCAAAGTTATATCCGCACGTTTGTTCAGAATTTTATCACTGAAATCGCAATGCGCGATTTCACTTCGCCGTTTTTCGAACTTATATTCGCACGCGCGTTCGAGATTTCGCCACCGAAATCACACTTCGGGATTTCGGGATTTTACTTAGTCGTTTTTCGAAGTTATATCTGCATGAGCATTTGGGATTTCGCTATTGAAATTGCATTTTATGATTTTGAAATTTTACTTCGTCGTTTTTCGAAGTTCTATCTGTATGTTCATTCAAGATTTCGCTATCGAAATTGCACTTCAAAATTTTGAGATTTTGCTCTTCGGGATTTTATGATTTTACTTGGTTGATTTTCAAAGTTATATCCGCATGTGCGTTCCGGATTTTGCTACTGAAATTGCACTTCGAGATTTCAAGATTCATGTTAACTGTTTTTTGAAGTTATACTCGCACGTGCGTTCGAGATTTTGCTACAGAAACCGCACTTCATGATTTCAGGATGATTTTGTCACCGAAATCGCAATTTGAGATTTCACTTAGCCGTTTTTCGAAGTTATATCCGCACACACGTTCAGGATTTCACCACCGAAATCGCACTTCGTGATTTCGGGATTTTACTTTACCATTTTTCGAAGTTTATCCACACGTGCATTCGAGATTTCGTTACCGAAATCACACTTCAGGATTTCAGGATCTAAATTCGCCGTTTTTCGAAGTTATAGTTATAACCGAGTTCGGGATTTCGCTATCGAAATCGCATTTTGGGATTTTAGGATTTCGCTCTTCGGGATTTTGGGATTTTACTTGGGTGTTTTTCAAAGTTATGTCTGCATGCGCGTTCGAGATTACACTACCGAAATCGAACTTCGGGATTTCGAGATTTTATTTAGCCATTTTTTGAAGTTATATCCATACATGCATTCAAGATTTCGGTACTAAAATCGCACTTTAAGATTTCATAATTTCACTGTTTGGGATTTTTCAGACATTACTTAGACGTTTTTTGAAGTTATATTCGCACGTGCGTTCTGAATTTCGCTACAGAAATCGCACTTCGGGATTTCGAGATTTTACTTAGCCATTTTTCGAAGTTATATCTGCACATGAGTTCGGGATTTCACTAATAAAATTGCACTTCGGGATTTCATGATTTTACTTAGATGTTTTTCAAAGTTGTATCCGCAAGTATATTCGGGATTTCGCTACCGAAATCGCACTTCGAGATTTGGAGATTTTACATATTCATTTTTCAAAGTTATATCCGCACGTGCGTTCGACATTTCGCTAGCGAAATCACACTTTGGGATTTTACTCAGGCGTTCTTCAAAGTTATATTGGCACATGCGTTTAGAATTTTGCTACCGAAATCGCACTTCGAGATTTTAGGATTTTACTTACGCGTTTTTCAAAATCATGTTCACACATCCGTTCGGGATGCATTTACGGGATGTTTTTTTTTTTTTTTTCATTATCATAAAAGGAAGTTAAACACCCTAGGGCTTGACCCAACCCATTTACGAGTTGTATTTATAGGCTGGATAGGTATAAGATTTATTAATTGATTCAACTTACCCAACTGAGCATGGTTAGTGAGGCTTCGACCCAACTTCGATCCGCACGGGCTATGTCGGCCTGCGGTAGGAGATCAATCTCTAAGTTAGGTCGCTCAGAGGCTTCTTTCCGGATTACCACACGCCCAACTAAGAGAGAGTGTCTAGTGGTTGGGAAAACGTTTGCCAGATGCCCAAGCGTGTTGGCAACTACTTCGTCGAATGGAGGTTGATGAGTTAGGGTTTATTTCCCATTAAAGGGGGAATGATGTCATCTCTACTAATTGAGGAGCCACTCAATAAACTTTTTGGTATTCTTCTTGTCATATTATCTTCTTGATTACCTTCTAGTTTTTTCACACTTGCTTTTAATGACATCTCTCACTCCTTTCCTACTAGTATTTTTTGAAGTCTTCTCTCTTAGATAAGAGTTAGGATGAGAAGGTAGGAAATCCTTAGAGTTAGTAGTTAGATTGTATAGGTTGTGTAGCTACACGACTAAGGGATAGGGGTGTAGTCATTAGGATTGTATTTGTCAGTTCTTGGCTGGAAATCGACTTTTTATCTAAAAGGATGAGTAGTGTGTCAAAACTAACTAAATCATTAGGTCCAGGTTATTTACCATAGAATAACTAATGACCTTTTCACATGATCCAGGCTAGGTCACCCGACGTATTTAACTAGTTCAAAGGGGAACAATGATTGATAAGTACAAGTTGCAATGATTTATACGCATAGAGTGTTTGGTCTTTTAAAAGGTATGTAACATTTTTTTTTGTGAGTTTTTGTTTCCACCTGTTTAAAGGTTTTTTTTTTTTTTTTTTTTTTTCCCCGCTGTATGTAAGGGTAAAATAAGATGCTAAACATCTAAGTAACTCACGAAAATCCAAAAGTGTATTTTGCTAACAAAACAAAAAATCTATAGGGGCTATAAAATGTTAGAAAATCTCTCCAAATTCTGAAAACCCCGACCTCGTTTCGGTTATAAAACACTGAAAACCCTGAAGTGCGTTTCGGTAACGAAACACCGAATGTGCACTCAGATATTAGCATAAGAAAGCTAAGTAAATCCCAAAAACCCTAGGGTGTTTTCCGGTAATGAAACACCGAATGTGCACTCAAATATTAATCTAGTAAAACTAAGTAAATCTTGAAAACCTCGAAGTGCGTTTCTGTAATGAAACACCGAATGTGCATTAGGATATAACTTCACAAAAAGACCAAGTAAATTTAAAAAAACCGAAGTGCGTTTCAGTAACAAAAGACTGAATATGCATTCATATATTAATCCTCAAAAGACTAAGTAAATCCCCCAAATCCCGAAGTGCGTTTCGGTAATGAGACACCGAATGTGCACTTGGATATTGGTCCCAAAAAGACTAAGTAAATCCCGCAAACCCCAAAGTGTGTTTCGATAATGAAACACCAAATGTGAACTCGGATATAACACCCCTAAAGGACTACGTAAATCCCGAAAAATCCAAAGTACATTTTGGTAACATCGAATGTGCACTCAAATATTAGTCCCCAAAATAGTAAGTAAATCCCGAACACCCCGAAGTGCGTTTCAGTAATGAAACACCGAATGTGCACTCAGATATTAGTCTAAAAAAACTAAGTAAATCCCCAAAGCCCCGAAGTGCATTTTGGTAACGAAACACCGAATGTGCACTCAGATATTAGTCTCAAGAAACTGAGTAAATGCCGAAAACCCCAAAGTGCGTTTGGGTACCGAAACACCGAATGTGCACTTAGATATTAGTTTCAAGAAACTAAGTAAATTCCGAAAACCTTGAAGTGCGTTTCGGTACCGAAACACCGAATGTGCACTTGGATATTACTCCACAAACACTAAGTAAATCCCGAAAAACCCAAAGTGCATTTTGATAATGAAACATCGAATGTGCACTCGAATATAACTCCCCCAAAACACCAAGTAAATCCCGGAAACCCCGAAGTGCGTTTCGGTAACGAAACACCAAATGTGCACTCGGATATTAGTTCCCAAAGGACTAAGTAAATCCCGAAAACCCCGAAGTGCGTTTCGGTAACGAAACTTCGAATGTGCACTTGAATATTAGTTCCCAAAAGTCAAAGTAAATCCCGAAAACCACGAAGTGCGTTTTGGTAACGAAACACCGAATGTGCACTCATATATTAGTCTAAAAAAGACTAAGTAAATCCCGAAAACCTTGAAGTGCATTTCGGTAATGAAACACCGAATGTGCACTGAGATATAAGTTTCAAGAAGCTAAGTAAATAATGAAAACCACGAAGTTCGTTGTCGGTGCGAATACCCTTACAAGGGTATCCGCCCTGGTTTTTGCAAATGACAGAAAATAAGTTTAAATTAAAGTTCAAGTACCCCGCGCTAGTCGCAGTAGTGTTTGTGGTTAGTGTTGGCTGAATGGTTGACTAGGGTAGAGAGTGTGTGGGCGCGCAAGCTTGAGGTGCTAACGATTTTATATTGTTGATGATTGAAGAACCGACGTGATCGCTGGCCAAATTTTTATTTCCAATTAAGCTAGCATTAAAAAAATTTGGCCTCTTGATTGGTGCTCGTACCTGTGACCTGTGCGTACGTGCGAAGGACGGAGTCGACAACAATACGATTTTGAAATATTTCGGTACATCCGCGTGTCGTGCAATACTGACTTATGTAAATGTCCGCTAGTACTAGGCTCAACTTTGGACCTCGCGCTTTTTGTTACAGTATGGAACTTTCATCAGGAGCTTTCAGGGATCGAGATCGCGCGGAGGGACGTAGGAATGTCAGAGTAGCGCGAAGGGACCATGGGGTTGAAGACTCGGCGGGGGTATCCCCCCTGATTTTGTTGTCGAGCGCGTTGGAACGGTACTAACGTTCCCTTTCCTCGTCCATTGTCCTTGCGCGGTTAAAGATTTTCAAATATTTTAATATTTTAGTATTATTTTTATGCTTTAGCGTTCCTTGACTTGGACGCAACGCCGGATTTAAGGGCCGTCATGGTGGTCGAGGACCTTGAGTGCACC
>BFEA01000275.1:682490-711855 GCA_003427395.1 Chara braunii
TCACGTTTTTTATAACAGGTTGGACTGGATATCCGGGAGAGGGGGGAGTCGTTTCAGGGTGTTCACTATCTTCACCATTTCACATATTTCACGTTTTTTATAACAGGTTGGACTGGATATCCGGGAGAGGGGGGAGTCGTTTCAGGGTGTTCACTATCTTCACCATTTCACATATTTCACATCTTTCATCACAGGTTGGACTGGCAAGCCGGGAGGAGGCGGTTCGTTTCATGGTGTTCACTATCCTCACCACTTCATGTATTTCACGTTTTTCATAAGAGGTTGGACTGGCAAGTCGGGGGAGAGGGGGGGGGTTCGTTTCAGGGTATTCTCTATCTTCACCACTTCACGTTTTTCACGTTTTTCATAATAGGTTGAAGTGGCAAGCCGGGGGAGGGGGGGCGGGTCGTTTCAGGGTGTTCACTATCTTCACCACTTCAGGTATTTCATGTTTTTCACGTTTTTCATAAGGAGCCCACGACGGCCTGAAACGACCCCCCCCCCCCTCTCTAGCTTGCCGCTCGAAGCTGTAATAAAAACGTGAAATACATGAATTGGTGAAGATAGTGAACACCCTGAAATGACATCCCCCTCCCCCGGCTTGCAACTCCAACCTTTAATGAAAAACGTGAAAAACGTGAAGTGGTGAAGATAGTGAACACCCTAAAACGACCCCCCCCCTCTCCCCTAGCTTGCCACTCCAACCTGTGATAAAAAAAATGAAATACGTGAAGTGGTGAAGATAGTGAACACCCTGAAAGGACCCCCCCCCACTCCCGGTTTGCCACTGCAACCTATGATGAAATATGTGAAATATGTGAAGTGATGAATATAGTGAATACCCTGAAACGACCCCTCCCTACCCCTCCCCACCGGCTTGCCACCAAAACCTCTGATGAAAAAAGTGAAATACGTGAAGTGGTGAAGATGGTGAACACCCTGAAACGACCCTCCCCCCTCCACCGGCTTGCCACTTCAACCTGTGATGAAAAACGTGAAATACGTGAAGTGGTGAAGATAGTGAACACCCTGAAATGAACCCCCCCCCCGGCTTGTCACTCTAACCTGTGATGAAAGACGTGAAATACGTGAAGTGGTGAAGATAGAACCCTGAAACAATCCCCCCCCCCCCTTCCTCCCTCGGTTTTCGCACTCCAACCTGTTATGAAAAACGTGAAATACGTGAAGTGGTGAAGATTGTGAACACCCTCTGTCGGTTTGCCAATCGAACCTGGTGAAGAAAATGAACATCCTGAAACGACCCGCTCTCTCCCGGAAGATCAAGGGTAGGGGGGGGGCGTTTCAGGGTGTTCACTTTATTCACCATTTCAATTTTTTTATTTTTTTCATCACAGGTTCGAGTGGCAAACCGGGAGAGGGTGGGTGGTTTCAGGGTGTTCACTTCTTCAATGCTTTAACTTTTTCATGCTAAGTGGTGGAAAACCTGAACAACCTTAAACCATTCCGACCTCCTCTTGCACCAACAACGTGAAGTGGTGAAAAAAGTGAAGATCCTGAAATTTTATGTTAGGCGAAAACCATGAAAATTATGAAGTTTCAAAGGGGTGAAAAGGTGAAAAACATTATGAGATGGACTCAATGTTCCCCATGAACAATATATTCCTTACCACGAACAATATACTCCTTACCATGAACAAGCTACGCCTCACCATGAACAACCTACTCCTCACCATAAACAACCCACTCCTCATCATGAATAACACACTCCTCATCATGAATTCAGAGCAAACAAAAGATTATAAATTTTCCACTTCAGAATTTTCATTACCGAAATTTCAGGTGCCCGTTAACCGGTTGTGCGAGCTGGCAGTGTGAGGTAGACCGGAAGTCGAGTTACGGTGTCAAACTACAAGGCCGCCGGCGAGTGCAAATGTGAGACTCTCCCTAAGCGTCGAACTGACGACTCAGAGCGAGCACGAGCAAGGAGGGTTGGACTTACGTGCATGAGCCCGCCATTGCTGGGCAAGAAACATGGGGAATGTTGTTTAAAGTCAATTGAGTGAGCAGATGCATCAAGTTATGCTGAATTAAGCCTGTTCATACCTTGCCGATAGGACTGACCCCCAGTGAAGAAGTTCATCTGCAGTCCGAGGAGCCAGACTTACGGCATCTCGGTGTTTTGTTGAGGCGTCAGTAAACGACTGGTGTATCACTGCACGTTGTGTACCGCTGTGTAGGAGTCTAAACTACTGTGACCGTTCTGAAGATAATTATTGTTGTTAGCCCCTCCCAACGAATTTCGAACGCCAATTGCTGTGCCTTTTATTGTTGAATCAAGCTTTTGACCTCGCTGCTTTTCTATGGGGAGTCAGCCCACTGATTGTGGGAGCTCTACCGAAACTGGGGAGGAGTTCTGGAGGCAGAGAACTGAGAGGTAACCATTGCTTTTCTTTTATAAACCCAGTTATAACTCGTATTCGTACTCCTTGCTATGTTTGACTGAGTATATTGTGTGCACCACTACTTTGACTTTTAGTTTGACTTTCAGGACATGATTCAAACTTAACTAAAGGAATGCATGCATAATATCAGCTTCAGTTTTATTGTCTAACTGAAAGCAGATTGTGGGATTGCATCTCGGAGAAGGATGAGAGGAAAGCAGTATTGCTTGTGTCTGACCGGGTCCATCAAAGGTTGGGCAAGTCTGCATAAGTTTGGGGAAGCTCAGTGTTGTGTTTATTTTTGAGTTGCTTAGAGAACCAGACATGTTCCATAAGTTTGGGTGGTCTGGTTGCTATGACTTGCGAGGGTTGTCTGTGGTTGACTTATTGGGGACCAAGCATTGCCCCATAAGTTTGAGTGGCTTGGTTGCCCTGCTTATTTTAGGTTTTCTCAGTTTCTTTTGGTTTTGAACGAGGAGGTCTGAGCATGTTCCATAAGTTTGGGTGACTCAACCTCTTCCTGCTTTACCATTAATGAAATAATTCAGGTAGAAGACCAGACATGTTTTATAAGTTTGGGTGATCTTGGTCCAATGCCACGCACATGCTGGAACCAAAATGTTATAATTTGGCTATATTTTACTATTACTTTATCTATGAACAGGCTAGTCAGATATTGTTCCATAAGTTTGAGTGGTCTGACTATAGTTTATTACAAACTTAAGAGAGTTGTCCCACCGTGATTGTGAAAATTGATCATCACATACTTATCCCCCACAATATATATGCACACATACCTATGCTTGGGTGTTTCACGTGGTCTAAGAAACCCACGCTTAAGGGTTTAATTGGGGTCGAGATTGACGAAGGAAAGAAAATTTCCTTCCCTTACAATTTTGCTTCTTATAAGGTTTCTTAGTCGGACTTTGGTCATGAGCCTGGGTTCGAGGTCCTTGTCCAGGACATCTCAGGTCCTAAACTCCGCGTGGAAAGGATCACCCCCCCCACAGAGCTTATTTGCCACACCCACCGGGACACTCAGCCTAAGGATCGAAGGTGCTGCGGGGGCCGAACGGCTGTTCCTTCAGGTTTGACCCTCACAATACTTCGAGTTTGACACTTGAGTGTCATAAGCGGTACTCGGATCTACGAGGGACCGCTTGATTATAGGCACTACATAGCACGTCATCATTGCGACTGCTTGCATATTCATGCATTGTTAGTCGATATGGGGAGACTCAGCGTCCACGTGGTTTTATACTAAGTCTCGCGCGCGTCGCCTATCCGATTTCCACATTGGAGAGTTATGGGATGAATACAAAAGAGACTATTAGTGTTGTTGCGCTGTTTGTTCTGTGTCGTTCTGTATGTGTGAGTGTTACGGTGTAACGCGTGGTGAGTGGGATGCGTCCTAGTCGACCGACGACGAGTTGTGCTTGGGACTTCAGTCCACCCAATGCATCGGTTCGCGTGCGGGTACGATAGAGGCGTGAGACCGCGCATACCCCCTATGCTACAACGAACGAGAAACGACATCAACTGGTCCACCTCTTCGATTGCAGCTGATTAACTTTAGTACTAAGGCTATAGACTAGTAGCTATGAAGGGATGCGCGCACCGAAGGAAGGTGACAGTTCCCGTAAGGTGGAGGTAAGTCGTGTCTCACGTTGGCCCTATCCTGTCGTAGGGGCTCACGAGAGGTATGGCTAGCGCACTCCGCTTGAGTGGCTTGCGGAAGCTCCATGTCTATTCGCAACGAGGATCAGACCAACTCCTGCATGATGCGGCGGGGAGGATCCCGCTCTGCACGGTGCAGGACCGATGCACTCGACAACGTTTTGGTAACGAAACACCGAATTAACACTTGGATATTACTCCGCAAAAACACTAAGTAAATAATGAAAACCCCGAAGTGCGTTTCGGTAACGAAACACCAAATGTGCACTGGGATATTAGTCCCAAAACGACTAAGTAAATCCCGAAAACCCCAAAGTGTGTTTCGGTAACGAAACATCGAACATGCACACAGATATAACTCCCCCAAAAGACTAAGTAAATCTCGAAAACTCTGAAAAACGTTTCAGTAACGAAACACCGAATGTGCTCTTGGATATTACTATAAAAAAGACTAAGTAAATCCCAAAAGTCCCGAAGTGCGTTTCAGTAACGAAACACCGATTGTGCACTCGGATATTGGTCTAAAAAAAATACTAAGTAAATCCTGAAAACACTGAATTACATTTCGGTAACGAAACATCGAATGTGCACTCAGATATTAGTATAAAAAAATACTAAGTAAATTATGAAGTGTAGGATCCCCTAATGGATGTGTTTACCTTCGTTGTACCATATATAACACTTTTTTCATTATAGAGTTGGTGAAATATATGCCTTCCATTAACTACTTCCCGAGAGTCCCCCTCCGCTGGGACCGTGCGCTCCACTGGTGGCGCCGTTGCCAGAGAATATCGACTTTCCACCAAGGTCTTGACTTAACGGACTTGGGTTTAGTGCAGAACGATGATCCAGACAAAATAATTTTTTTTTCTTTGATTAGAGGATGGTGTAGTGTATTTTTAATTTGATGTTGTCATTGTGACCTCAAAGAAAGACTCGACAAATCTTGCAAGGCCCAAAGAAGGGCATCGTGGTCTTGTTTAGAACGCCAAGTATTAGGTCTTGGCATAGTAAGGAAGAGTTTGTGAGTTGTGTGAGTGAATGGTGATGTCACTGATGTGAATGTCTGCGTAAAAGTGCTGGTGGTTTAAGCCAAGTGGCAGGGCGCAACCTTTTGAGCTTTTAAGGTTGAAGGTTGACCTCGTAAAAGTGTTGTATGTTGATAGAGAACTGAGTGTTGGTGGACAAGATCGCGGACAATGAAGATTATCGGGTCGATGGCGTAGATCAACGACCAGTTACGTTGGGTCAACTGGTTGCATTGTTGGATGGGCGAGTGGTGACACAATCCAATATCCCCACGGTTCAGATCTGCCATTTTAAAGGAGAGAAGCTGTCTGAATGACTTAAGTTGCTAGAGCAGATTACTGACGAAATGACAGAGGAAAATAAATTTTGTCAGATGCATAAATACGTATGGTGGGAGATGTGACCAGAAGTCATGCGGGTAGCAAATGAAGCCGCAAGCGACTGGGGGAATTTCAAGGTGGAAATGCAAAGGCGGTATCATCTGGGGGATGACCTCGTTACGACAGAGAACTTGAAAAGACTAGAGAGAACCAACTTATAATGGTGGGTGTCTTCACGACGAAGTTCGGGAAGATGGCTAGAAAGGTTACGAGATTAACAGAAGAATCTCAATGTGCCATATTATTGAGCAACTTCACGGAGTGCGAGAGTGTGTCCCTGACAAGAAGAGGAGACATAGGGCGGAAGCTGAGATGGGAAACGGTAAAGCAAAGTTTGGCGGATAGAGAGTTGGACTGGGTGTACCAATTCCAAATGAAGCAAAAACGACAAAAACAAAAGGATCGAGTTGTTACCAAAGGGGCATGTATCAACCTTCAATAACTCATTGCCGATGGAATAGCTAAGTATCAAACCGACCAGCAGAAGGGTGGCAGGGAAGCAAGTGCTGACGATAACTCAACCCCAGGCAAAAGCCGCATAAAAGTGGAAGATGATGACGATAATGATGAAGAGGAAAAATTGGTGAAGTTGACGAAGGGTCAGAGGAAGGTGAAAAACCAGGCCGTGGGCGGACAGGGTACAAGAAAGAATACAGTGGTACAAGCTGCCGTGCCAACCCAAGTGAACAAAAATCAGGCCAATATGAGTGGGGCGCCGCCACAAGGGTCATTCCTCCTGTTTAGTCAGGGTATAGTCCATATGGCCTATGGCCGTTCTACAACCAAGACGGGCGACTTGTAGGAGGGCCGATTGCGCATGCTGCAGGAGGGTACCCCAGTGCGCCAGCTCAAGGTGTAAACTAGCAAGGAGGGGGCAATAACAGCAGCGAGCACCCCCACCTCAGGTCAACAAGCCCGGTCAAGCAACGGGTGAGGGACAAGGTAAAAACTAAGGAGGTAACGGGCAAAGCAATCAAGGTCGAGGCAGTGGAGGCCGCAGACAGGGTCACGACAATGGTGGACAAAGTGGTCAAGGGGGCGGACGCAGATGCAATTGGAATTGGCAAGGGGAAAATGATAGGGCAAATTTTGATTGGAGGAATGATATATGCCATCATTGTGCGCTGAAAGGGCATACCTTCAAGTTTTGCCATATTCGGAGAGTAGATGAGGAAAGTGGCATTATCTCAAAGAACATTGACGGAGATGTCTATGATAAACATGATCGATATATTGACCCTAAGATTGCTGGTGATATGCGAAAGGAGGCATTCCGTCGTGCCAAACAAGGCCTGACACAACCGACTATGTATCCGCTTTGGCAAGAGGAGGAAGTAAGGTCTGTGATAAAAGTCGAAGAGCTAGACAATAGTGAGTCATTAGATTGGAGACAGTTTGCTAGACGAATGTTGAGATTGCAGCCTCAACCCATTGATCGACAGGGTAGGCCCATGTGGTTCGATGAGGCTAAGTTGGATAAGTTTCTTCAGGTTTTCCTCATTTTTGGGGATGGGCAGAGATGGACTGAGGTATAAAGGGTTAGGCAGGTACGACGGTGGGATGTCCTGGAGCTTAGGCGAGAGGTGAGTACCCTGACGCACACAGTGCAAACTTGGGTGACGTTTATGATAGCGACACTTAGAGGGGCATTTGATGCAGTCAGGTGACGCAAACTGCATAAAGAGGTTGGGGACTACATTCTGGAGCTAAGGACTCGTCCGCAAGCGCATTCGGAGGGAGTTGAGGACGACGAGAGAAGATCGCGAGAGCCAGAGAGAGAGTGAGTAGTCGGGGATCCGACTCAGGCCTAGGATATGGACACGAGGAGGATGTATGAATCGAGGGGATGATTTAGAGGCGAGGGATCAGGTGTTGGTCATTGATATTGGGAGGACCCTTCAGACAAAAAACGTGGGGGAGGAGGCCTTACCAGTAGGGTCCCAGAGGAGGAGTGATCTATCTGCCTTTCACTCGCGGTTAATGGCTCCGAAAATCTTCAAGGAATCGTCCAATGAAACTTGCAACGAATTTTTAGTGAATTCGCTAAAGAGTTTGATTTTTTCTTTGATGAAGGTTTCAAAAGGTTCCTCTTTTGTCAATGAAGTGTGCTTGCTCTTTAAGAACTAGGGTTGTTGATGTGTCCCTTCGTTGACGAATTGGTGGTGATTGATATTTTACCCTCCCTCCGAGAATTACACTTTTTTTTTTCTTTTTTTTCTTTTCTTTGGGAGCTTAACATTTTTTAAGGCCGTTCACTTATCAACTTCCTTAAAGCTTCGTCGAAATTCACACTTTTTTTTCTTTTTCGAAAACTTAGTCATTCTTAGGGGGTCGAAAATCACCCCCTCCTTGGGCTCCGCCGAAGATTACACTTCTTTTTCTTTTTTTCCTTCTTTGGGAACTTAGCTTTTACACTTTTTTTTCTTCTTTGGGAACTTAGCCTTTTTTAGGGGGTCTGCCACCCACCAACCCTCCCCAAGGCTTCGCCGAAGATCACTCTTATTTTTCTTCTTTCTTCCTCGAAAACTTAGCCGTTCTTAGAAGGTCTTTCATTCACCAACCCTCCAGGGCTTCGCTGGAGATTACACTTTTTTTTTTTTTTTTTTTTTTTTTTTTTTTTTTTTTTTTTTGGGGGTCAACTTCCCACTCAACTTCCGAGGGCTTCGCCAAAAATTACATTTTTTTTTTTCTCTTCTTCGAGAACTTAGCAGTTCTTAGGGGGTCTGTCACCTACCAACCCTCCTCAGGGCTTCGCCGAATATTACATTTATTTTTCTTATCTTTCTTCTTCGGAGACTTAGTCATTTTTAGGGGCTTCACTCATCACATTTCACTAGGACTTCGCCGGAGATTACATTTTTTTTTCTTATGTTTTTAAGAACTAGGTCACTTATCAACTTTCTTGAGGCCTCGTCGAAATTCACACTTCTTTTTCTTATTCGAAAACTTAGTCATTCTTAGGGGGTCGAAAATCACCCCCCCCCCAGGGCTTCGCCGAAGATTACACTTTTTTTTCTTCTTCGGGAACTTAGCTGTTACCCTTCTTTTTCTTCTTTTTCTTCTTTGGGAACTTAGCCGTTTTAAGGGGTCCGTTACCCACCAACCCTCCCTAGGGCTTCGCCGAAGATTATACTTTTTTTTTTTTTTTCTTCATCGGGAACTTAGTCATTCTTAAGGGGGTCTCTCATTCACCAACCCTCCCAGGGCTTCGCCGAATATTACACTTTTTTTTTTTTTTTCTTCTTTAGGAACTTAGCAGTTCTGAGGGGGGTTGTCACCTACCAACCCTCCCAGGGCTTCGCCGAAGATTACATTTTTTTTGTTTTTCTTCTTCGAGAACTTGGCAGTACTTTGGGGGTCTGCCACCTACCAACCCTCCTCAGGGCTTCGCCGAAAATTACACTTATTTTTCTTCTCTTTCTTCTTCGGAGACTTAATCATTTTTAAGAGGTTCACTCATCATATTTCCCCAGGACTTCACCGAAGATTATATATATATATATATATATATTTTTAAAGAACTAGGGTTGTTGATGTGTCCCTTCGTTGACGAATTGGTGGTGATTGCTATTACCCTCACTACAAGAATTACACTTCTTTTTTTTCTTTTTTTCTTTTTCTTTGGGAACTTAACGTTTTTTAGGACCGTTCAGTTATCGACTTCATTGAGGCTTCGTCGAAATTCAAACGTTTTTTTCTTCTTCGAAAACTTAGTCATTCTTAAAAGGTCGAAAATCCCCCCCCTCACACGGCTTTGCCGAAGATTACACTTTTTTTTTCTTTTTTTTTTTTTCCTTCGGGAACTTCGCCGTTTTTATGGGGTTTGCCACCAACTAACTCTCCCAGGGCTTTGCAAAAGATTACACTTATTTTTCTTCTTTTTCTTCTTCGAGAACTTAGCAATTCTTAGGGGGTCTGCCACCTACCAACCCTCTAGGGCTTCGCCGAAGATTACACTTTTTTTTTTTTTCTTCCTCGGGAACTTAGCAATTCTTAGGGGGTCTGCCACCTACCAATCCTCCCAGGGCTTCGCCGAAGATTACACTTATTTTTCTTTTCTTTCTTCTTCGGAGACTTAGTCATTTTTAGAGGGTTCACTCGTCAAATTTCCCTAGAACTTCGCCGAAGATTACACTTTTTTTTCTTCTTTTTTTTCCTTTGGGAACTTAACCGTTTTCATGGAAGTTCTCTTATTGACATCCTTTAGGCTTCCCCAAAGATCACTTTTTTTTTTTTTTTTTTTTTTTTTTCTCCAACTGAACCGTTTTTAAGGCGTTCACTCATTAACCTTCCCTAAGACTTCGTTAAAGGTTAAACTTCGTTTTCTTCTTTTTTTTCTCGGAGAACTTCACCGTTTTCATGGGCGTTCACTCATTAAGCTTCCCTAAGGTTTCGTCGAAGGTCACACTTCTTTTTCTTCCTTTTTTTCTTTTGTGGACTTAACAATTTTTAGGGGCGTTCACTCAATAATCATCCCCAGGGTTTCGCCGAAGGTCACACTTCTTTCTCTTCCTTTTTTTCTTGGGGGATCTAACCATTTTTAGGGGCGTTCACTCAATAATCTTCCCTAACGCTGGGTTGAAGATCACACTTATTTTTCATTTATTGTTTTTCGGGGACTAAGCTATGTTTTGGGTGAATATTCATCAACTTTCCCTAAGACTTCGCCGAAGATTACAATTATTTTTCTTGTTTTTTTTATTCGCGAACTTGGTAGTTTGTAGGGTCGTTCACTTATTAACTTTCCCTAAGGTTTCTCCAAGAATTACACTTTTTTTTTTTTGAGGGGGGGGGGAACTTAACTTTTTTTTGGATCGTTCACTTGTCAACTTCCTGGAGGCTTCGTCGAAAATCACACTTTTTTTTTTTTTTTTTTCTTCGAGAACTTAAGCGTTCTTATGAGCGGTGACTTATCTACACTTCTTTTTCTTCTTTGGAAACTTAGCCGTTCTTAGGGGGTCGAAAATCACCCCCCATGATTTTTCCGAAGATCACAATTTTTTTTCTTTTTGTTTTCAGGAACTTAGCCGTTATACTTTTTTTATGAGCGTTCACTTATTAACTTCCTTGAGGCTTCACCGAAGATCATACTTCTTTTTCTTGTTTGTTTTAGCGGGGAATTTAACCGTTTTTAAGAACGTTGACTCATTAACCTTCCTTAAGGCTTCGCCGAAGATTACACTTTTTTTTCCTTATTTTGTTTTCTTCAATAACTTAATCGTTTTTAAGGGCGTTCATTCATTAAGTTTTCCTAAGCCTTCACCGAAGGTTACACTTTTTTGTTTTTTGTTTTTTAGGGACTGTGTAGAACCAAGCATGAATGAATCTGATTGAGGGCTTAAGCACAAGCGGTTATCGGGCTATACGCCAACCCTCCCCAGGGTTTCATCGAAGAATACACTTTTTTTGAAGTGAGAGTTTTGGGCAGTCTGAAAATCCTGAATGATCATGAAGTGGTGAAAGGTCCGAAGACCCTGAAAACCACCTGTTTAGGCAGGCAGCAGCCTGAAGTGGTGAAGGGTGTCCTGAAGTGGTCAAATGAGAGTTTAAAGCAGTCTGAAAATCCTAAATGGTCCTGAAGTGGTGAAAGGTCCGAAGACCATAAAAACCATCTTTCACCACTTAAGAATGCAGTCTGCCTAAACAGGTGGTTTCCAGGGTCTTTGGAACTTTCACCACTTCAGGACCATTCAGGATTTTCAGATCTGAATGATCTTGAACTGGTGAAAGGTCCGAAGACCCTAAAAACCACCTGTTTAGGCAGACTGCATCCTGAAGTGGTGAAGGGTGTCCTGAAGTGGTGATGAAAAATACGACTGTTGTTAACCTTCTCTCGGCTTAAGGTCTTGACGTTTCAAGTTTCCCTCCACCTTATGGACACTTCACGTACCTTTTTCTTTTGTTTTTCATATAAGTCACTGATCTCATTAAGCTTCCCTAAGCCTTCACCGAAGGTTACACTTTTTTTTTTCTTTTTTTTCTTCAGAGATTGCGTAGAACTAAGCATGGAGGAATTGGATTGCGGGCTTACGGTCTTGACGCTTCAAGTTTCCCTCCACCTTATGGGCACTTCAAGTACCTTAATCTTTTGCGTTTCGTATAAGTCACTGCTCCCATTAAGATTCTCTAAGCCTTCACCGAAGGTTACACTTTTTTTTTTTTTTTTTTTCCTTCAGGGACTTTGTAGAACTAAGCGTGGATGAATTGGATTGCGGGCTTAAGGTCTTGACGCTTCAAGTTTCCCTCCACCTTATGAGTACTTCAGGTACCTTTTTTTTTTTTTTTCATATAAGTCACTGCTCTCACTCAAGTAAAGTTCATTACAATCTACAACTTAATTCAATCCCAATTCACAATGACCTCACACGTTCTCATAAATGCATGAAATTTCACAAAAGACTCAAAGGAGCCAAATCCACACGAAAACTGGAATGACAAATGTACTTCAAACTCAATACACAAGAAAGAAATTGAAGTACGAATTTAATTATGAATCAGCCCCCTCCTCTAAATTAACCCTGTCCTCCAAATTATCAAATTGAACAATCAAACACAAATGTTCAATGAAGTTTCTCGGAGTTTATCTGCATGTCCAGATAGCTGGAACCACCATTGGAACTTCTGGAGCTGCCACAGGTGCTGCAAGCCCTTTGTTGTTTTGTTCTTTTCTCTGAATCACCACATGTGTTGTCTTAGGGGTCCCCGCCTTGATCGCCGGAGACTTGGGCAACCCCAATTGGCCACAAAGCGGTTTCTCCGAGATCCCGAACAACTGTAGTCATGGATGTTGGATCCAATCATTCAGCGCAAGTGTCCAATGATTGAACAACTGATAACGTAAGACAAAAAAAAAAAACGAGTGAACACCTATCAGAGTGGCCTAGGACACTTCTCCAGCTCGGCAAAAAAAATAAAATAAAAATAAAAATAAAAAATATTTTTCAACTTTATTTTTTATTTGCAATTCAATGACGAATTTTGATGTGACCCTGAGACCAAAGTTGTTCAATTTTTTTATCTGCATAACATTTTTTTTCCAGAGTTCTTGGATTTTCTGGATTTGTTTTTTTTGTTGGGACTCTCTTTGGTCCTTTCACGGCCGGGCCGCCCAGGCAAACAAGGTGACCCGGTTGGTAGCCTAGGAAAAAAAAAATGTTTTTTTTTTTTTTTCCAGTTTATTCTTCCACATAACATAGTTATTTTTCTAATTCATTCTAGGCTACCAGAGTGACCCGGGACCACTTGCCCGGCTGGGTCATAAAGAAATAAAAATAAAAATTAAAATTATTTTTATTTATTTTTTATTTTAAATTTTATAACGAATTTCGATGTGACCCTGAGGCAAAACTTGTTTAGTTTTATTTTTATAAATAAATAATATTTTTCCTAGACTACCAGAGTGGTCCGGGGCCACTTGCCCGGCCGGGCCAACAAAAAATAAAAAAAAATAAAAAAATAAGAATTAGTTATTAACTTTACTTTTTATTTTAAATTTGGTAAACAATTTCGATGTGACCCTCAGACAATAGTTGTTCAGTTTATTTTTCTGCATAACATTGTTTTTTTTTCGATTTTTTTTTTTTTTTTGGCTTTTTGTTTTTGCTATGACCTCTCCTGGTCCTTGCACGGTCGGGCCGTCCAGAAAAGTACGGTGACCCGGGCGGCCCGGCTGGTAGCCTAGCATTTTTTTTTTTTTTTTTTTTTTTTTAGCCTTCTCTGGCCTTTGCACGGTCGGACCGCCAGGGAAAGCAGGGTGATCCACGGCCTGGCTGGTAGCCTAGGATTCTTTTGATTTTTTTTAATTTTATTTTTGGGACCCTCTTTGACTCTCGCGTTGACTATCTGGTAGCCTAGTTGAACACCCGATAAAATAGAAAGAATCTAAAAGAAAAGATTTGTGATGAATCTCAGACAAAAGTTGTGTGGATTTTAATTCTGCATAACATACTTTCTTTTTCAAATTTTTAGTAATTTATTTTTTCTTTTTATATATATTTTCGAATTTTTTTCCAGATTTCTTCGTTTTTTTTTTTTTTTAACGTACTCCCACGTACAGTAGTATGTGTATGTACGTACGTATCACGTACAGGAATACGTGTACATGTGTAGGCGCAAGCTGCATCCACGTACTCCCAAGTGGCCTAATAAACCGTACGCAGAGAGGGAAAAAATGACAACAAACGAAGGGTTGTGACAAACTGTTTCGTTGGAGTTTCACCAACTCATATATTTATATATATGTCCCTCGTTTGTTTTTCTCTTTTCCCTCTCTGCCTATGGTTTACTGGGCAGCTCTGTTTGACGTTATATATGTGTATATATATATATATATTAATTTTTGGCGTAAGCCAGACAAGTCGTACTGGACTACGATTGTGACCAGTTGTGTTATGCTATTTCGCATATCTTCCCTGAGTTGCCTCGTTGTTCATGCACTTGAGTGGTATATCATAATGCTGGACAATAATGTTGAAATGATTGTAGATTGTAGATTTTTTTATGACCACGTTTTCTCTTGTTTCGTTTGGCTGGATGTTAAACAATCATGTTCGTTGTCAATGTGGAGGCAAGGACGTGGCATATTAAATGTCGTGACGAGGACTGCGTTGACAGTTTGGGATAAGGTGAGATTATATATAAGAACCCATAACCTTGAAGAATAGCGGAAATCATCAGTGAATTGTACCACACCCCTTAGGATATTCCTCTTCTGAATATTATCTAAGGTTGTTTTTTCTCTTTATTGTCTTTTCAGTATGTTCTTCATCCTATTTCCTATTGGTGCTTTGTGAAATTATTATTCTTTTCCATGTTTTCATCGATATTCACATCCAACACTATACCTTTAGTATCTGGTCGACGTTAGATTGTTGTCTGCTAGCAGTCAACAGTGATGCACGCAGGAGTCATCCCTGCCATTGTTATAACGATCTTACAATATATTTTGGAACAGATCATATGTGTTGACATTAAACAAACCAGGTTCAACAATTGATTGTGTATTGTCTTAGTGTTGTATTAACTTGAATGTTGTAGATTTTTGACTGTTTGATAGATAAACTCTTTTGATTGTTGTTTGTCTTTAAAACTCACATATGAATTTATTTTGTTATTGACTTGACGTACAGGTTTTGTGTCGGCCAAGTTATACAGTCCGGAAGCGTTTTTCAAGATAATTTGAGATGGGTGGGTTGTGACGAGGATATGACTCGTCATGCCAGAGAGAAGGGTTTTGAAGCCGTTGTGTTGTCATCAGCTGCTTTGGCAAAATCCGCTTGCTGAATATAGGGGTCTCATCCTTGGAGCTTTGCAACTTCAACAAAACTTGTTGTCTATAAAACTCGTTGTCATGAGTTGTTGTTTGACCTTTCTGTTTTGGGGATAGAGCATTGTTTGATTTTCATAATGTGGGTTGTTTTACAGTGCAACACTTGCTTGGTTCACTTTGCCAAAACAAAATTTGCAAGTTGTCTAGCCTAGCCAATATTTAACCCCTTTTGCCTTTTTTTTTTTTTTTTTTTTTTGCTCGGCATTAAGGTTTTGTTGCTCACCTACTGAACAGTGGACCCACTTTCCGTGTGGGGGGTCCGATGTCCCAGGTCCATCGGAGAGATACCCTCAAGAGGAGATCTGTCTCTTATACACATCTAGATGTGTATAAGAGACAGGCATTAAGGTCTTGTTGCTCACCTACTGAACAGTGGACCCACTTTCCGTGTGGGGGGTCCGATGTCCCAGGTCCATCGGAGAGATACCCTCAAGAGGAGATAACCCTTAGGGATTTTTATTTTTTTATTTTTTATTTTTAGGCATTAAACTTTTGTTGCTTCCCTACTAAAATTGGTCATCAGTTCTGAAGTTGGGCCAATCGGGTTGGTAATGAAGACGATTTTGGTTTTTTTTCCTCCTTCGCTTCAGACTTACCCGCGCTATTTTTTTTTTTTTTCTTCACATTAGGTGATAGCAGACTAAGTTTACAAAAGTCATTTAAGTCGCCAATACCTTTCCAAGTTGAAAACCCACCTTCAAGCATGCTGGAAGAGTGTTTCACAAGCTTAACATAACGTCTAGTTGGGGGATAACGAGGTTGGGAGTATTACTAGGGGTCTGCATGTCGTAACGTGGGGGAAGCATCAAAGATGGGTATATCGTGTATAGATCTCTTCATCAGGGGTTCAAGAACTGAACTATTTTTTGCCACTCAGAATGGATATGGAGACCTGTAAGGACCTTCAACCACCAGTACCTCCAAATGTCGCTCGGCCAAAGCCGAGTCGAAACGCTTCCACTCTATTTTTCCCTGCGGCTGAGATATGGGAAAGGTATTGGTGGTTTAATAGGCTACATAAAATTAATAATAATAATAATAATAATAATAATAATAATAATAATAATAATAATAATAATAATAATAATCCTCTTCAAGTTATGTCGACACTCACGACGCAATTGTGATGCGGCATCATCCACTACCACACAACTTCACGATGCGAAGTCCAATAACAAGCAGGGGGGAATCGATAATTAAATACATTTCCCGACCCATTGAGACTGTCGAACCCAAACAACAACAATTAGTGTTTCACCGGAATTTCACCGGCTCATCAGAGGCCTGACACTCGCGGGTAACCTCCTCACACCGCAAATCCTCTGCAAGTCATATCGACACTCACGACGCAATTGCGACGCGACATCATCCACTACCACACACTCCGTGGCGCAAACCGACCCCCCGTCTCCCACCTATTTCAAGTTATTATTATTTGGGTCAGTCGTGTTGGTAATGAAGAGGGTTTTGGTTGTTTTTCCCCTTTCGCTTGAGACTCACCCGCCCTATTTTTTTTTTTTTTCACATTAGGTGACAGCAAACTAAGTTCACAAAAGTCATTTAACCTGACAATAATTTCCCAACTGAAAAACCCACCTTCAAGCATGTCGGAACAGTGTTTCACAGGCTTGACAATGAGGAGGGGAGTATTTTTTCATTAGATCTGGAAAAAAAAAAAGAACGGGTTATGACACGGTGAAAAGACATTGGTAACTAGTGAAGTGAGACCCTTGCCAAAAATGAGGGGTGCTGACAACTGTACAGCCGCCCATAATCTCGAGGAAAATCTAATTGAATCTTTCACAGACATATTGAAAGATACTTCGTCATATTTTTTGTCTGTTATGCATGCAGTAAGTGTTAGAGAAAATTCATGGCGCAAATCAACCCCCCTAAGTGAGTTGAGAACGTACGATAGAGTTAGAAGCGTTGGAAAGGGATGGTCGGTCGAAGACTTAAAAAAAAAATTACGTAAACAAATTAAAAAAAAAAAAATTATAAGTTTCCAAAGAAGAAAAAAAAACAAAAGAAGCGTAATCTTCGATGAAGCCTTGGCGAGGGTTGAAGGGTGACAGACCCTTGAAAACAACTAAGTTTCCGAAGAAAAAAAAAGAGAAAAGAAGTGTAATCTTCTGCATAGCCTAGGGAAGGGTTGTTGTGTGAGAGACCCCTTAAAAACGGCATAGTTCCCGAAGAAGAACAAAAGAAAAATAAGTGTAGTCTTCGGCGAAGCCCTAGAAGGGTTGGTGGGTTAGAGGTCCCATAAAAAAGGCTAAGTTTCCAAAACAGAAAAAGAAGAAAAATAAGTCTAATCCTCGGCGAAGCCTTGGGGAGGGTTTGTAGGTGGGAGACCCCATAAAAATGACTATGTTCCCAAAGAATAGAAAAAAGAAAAATAAGTGTCATCTTCGTCGAAGCCTTGCGGAGGGTTGGTAGGTGGGAGGCCCCCTAAAGTCGGATAAGTTCCCGAAGAAGAAAAAAAAAAAAAATAAGTGTAATCTTCGGCAAAGCTATAGGGAGGGTTGGTGGGTAGAAGACCCCCTAAAAACGACTAAATTCCAAAAAAAAAAAAAAAAAAAAAAAAAGTGTAATCTTCGGCGAAGCCTTGGGAAGAGTTAAGAGGACGAGGACCTTCAAAACGGCTAAGTTCCCAATGGAAAAAATAAATAAAAAATAAGTGTAATCTTCGGCGAAGTCTTGGGGAGGTTGAGTGGGTGGTTGACCAACAAAAATGACTAAGTTTCCAAAGTAAAAAAAGAAGAATAATAAGTGTAATCTTCGGCGAAGTGTCATCTTCGTCATGCCTTGCGGAGGGTTGGTAGGTGGGAGGCCCCCTAAAGACGGATAAGTTCCCGAAGAAGAAAAAAAAAAAATTTAAGTGTAATCTTTGGCAAAGCCTTAGGGAGGGTTGGTGGGTAGAAGACCCCCTAAAAACGACTAAGTTCCCAAAGGAAAAAAAAAAGAAAAATAAGTGTAATCTTCAGCGAAGCCCTGGGAAAAGTTTAGAGGACGAGGACCTTCAAAACGGTTAAGTTCCCAATGGAAAAAAAAAAAAAAAAAAGTGTAATCTTCGGCGAAGTCTTGGGGAGGTTGAGTGGGTGGTTGACCAACAAAAACGACTAAGTTTTCAAAGAAAAAAAAGAAGAAAAATAAGTGTAATCTTCGGCGAAGCCTTTGGGAGCTTGAGTGGGTGGTTTACCCACAAAAACGACTAAGTTTTCAAAGAAGAAAAAAAAAAAAATAGTGCAATCTTCGGCAAAGCCTTAGGGACGTTGAGTGGGTGGTTGACCGACAAAAACGCCTAAGTTTCCGAGGGAAAAAAAAAAGAAAAATAAGTGTAAGCTTCGGCAACGCCCTAGGGAGGTTGAATGGGTGGTTGACCAACAAAAAGGATTAAGTTCCCCTCAAAACAAAGAACAAAAATAAGTGTAATCTTCGGCGCAACCCTGGGAGGGTTAAGAGGACGAGGACCCTAAAAACGGCTAAGTTCCCGAGGAAAAAAAAATAAATAAATAAATGTAATCTTCGATTAAATCGTAGAGAGATTAAGTGGGTGGTTGACCCGCATAAACGACCAAGTTCTCAAAGAAAAAAAAGAAGAAAAATAAATGTAATCTTCGGCGAAGCCTTGGGGAGGTTCATTGAGTGGTTGACGCACAAAAACGACAAACTTCCCAAAGAAACAAAAAAAGAAAAATAAGTGTAATCTTCGGCTAAACCCTTGGAGGGTTAAGAGGACGAGGACCCTAAAAATGACTAAGTTCCTGAGGAAAAAAAAAGAAGAAAAATAAGTGTGATCTTCGGCGAACCCCTAGGGAGGTTGAGTGCGTGGTTGACCCACAAAAACGATCAAGTTCGCGAACAAAAAAAAAGAAGAAAAATAAGTGTGATCTTCGGCGAAGCGATGGGGACGTGGAGTGGATGGTTGATCCACAAAAACGACGAAGTTCCTGAGAAAACAAAACAAGAAAAATAAATGTAATCTCCGACAAAGCCCTGGGGTTAAGAGGACGAGGAACCTAAAAACGGCTAAGTTCCCGAACAAAAAAGAGAGGAAAAATAAGTGTAATCTTCGGCGAGGCCCTGGAGAGGTTGAGTGGGTGGTTGACCCACAAAAACGACTATGTTCCCCCTCAAAAAAAGTTCCTTCGGCGAAATCCTTGGAGGTTGAGTGGGTGGTTGACCCACAAAAACGAGTAAGTTCCCTAAGAAAAAAAAAAAGAAAAATAATTGTAATCTTCAGCGAAGCCATAGGGAGGGTTAAGAGGACGAAGACCCTAAAAACGGCTAATTGCCCGAGAAAAATAAGTGCAATCTTCAGGGAAGCTCTGAGAGGTTGAGTGGGTGGTTGACCCACAAAAACGACTAAGCTCTCGTAGAAAAAAAAAAAAAAAATAAGTGTAATCTTCGGGGAGACCCTAAGGAGGTTGGATGGGTGGTTAACCCACAAAAACGACCAAGATCTCAAGGAAAAAAAAGAAGAAAAATAAGTGTAATTGAGGCACTGGGGAGGTTAACCCACGAAAACGACTAGGTTTCCAAGGGAAATAAAAAACAAAAATAAGTGTGATCCTCGTCGAAGCGATGGAGAGGTTGAGTGGGTGGTTGACCCACAAAACCGACGAAGTTCCCAAAGAAAAAAAAGAAGAGAAATAAGTGTAATCTTCAGCGAAGCCCAAGGGAGGTTGAGCGGGTGGTTGACCCACAAAAAAAAATAAGTTCCCGAGAAAAAAAAAGAAGAAAAATAAGTGTAATCTTCGGGGAAGCCCTGAGAAGGTTTAAGAGGACGAGGACCCTAAAAACGGCTAAATTCCCGAGCAAACAAAAGAAGAAAAATAAGTGTAATCTTCCGTGAAGCCCATGGAGGTTGAGTGAGTGATTGACCCACAAAAATGACGAAGTCTCGAAAGAAAAAAATGTTCCTTCGGCTGAGCCCTCGGATGTTGAGTGGGTGGTTGACCCACAAAAACGACTAAGTTTCCAAAGGAAAAAAAAAAGAAAAATAAGTGTCATATTCGGTGGAGCCCTAGGGAGGGTTAAGAGGACGAGGACCATAAAAACGACTAGGTTCCCGAGGAAACAAAAGAAGAAAAATAAATGTAATCTTCGGCAAAGCCCTGTGGAGGTTGAGTGGGTGGTTGACCCACAAAAACGACTAAGTTTCTGATGAAAAGAGAAAAGAAAAATAAGTCTACTTTTCGGCGAAGCTCTGGTAGGTTGAGTGGGTGGTTAACCCACAAAAACGACTACTAAGTTCCCTAGTAAAAAAAAATAAGAAAAATAAGTGTAATCTTCGACGAAACCCTCGGGAGGTTGAGTGGGTGGTTGACCCACAAAAACGACCAAGTTCCCGAGGAAAAAAAAGACGAAAAATAAGTGTGATCTTTGGCAAAGCGCTAGGGAGGGTTAAAAGGACGAAGACCCTAAAAACGTCTAAGTTCCAGAGGAAAAAAAAAAAAAAAAAAAAAAAAGTGTAATCTTCGACGAAGCCCTGGGGAGGTTGAGTGGGTGGTTGACCCAGAAAAATGACTAAGTTCCCAAAGACAAAAAGGTTCTTTCGGCGAAGCCCTGCACGTAGAGTGGGTGGTTGACCCACAAAAATGACTAAGTTCCCAAAGGAAAAAAGAAGAAAAATAAGTGTAATATTCGGCGAAGCCCTAGGGAGGGTAAAGAGGACGAGAACTCTAAAAACGACTAGGTTCTCGAGGAAAAAAAAGAAGAAAAATAAGTGTAATCTTCGGCGAAGCCCTAAGGATGGTGACTGAGTCCTAAGCCCACAAAAACGACGAAGTCCCTGAGGAAAGAAAAGAAGAAAAATAAGAGTGATATTTGGCGAAGCCCTCGAGAGGTTGATTGGGTGGTTGACCCATAAAGACGACGAAGGTGCTGAGGCAAAAAAAGAAGAAAAATAAGTGTATTTTCGGCGAAGCAGTGGGAAGGTTGAGTGGGTGGCTAACCCACAAAGACGACTAAGTTTCCGAAGAAAAAAAAAGAAGAAAAATAAGTGTGATCCTCGACGAAGCGCTGGGGAGGTTGAGTAGGTGGTTGACCCACAAAAACGACGAAGTTCCCCCAAAAAAATAAAAAAATAAAATAAGTTTAATCTTCGGCGAAGCCCTAGGGAGGTTGAGTGGGTGGTTGACCAACAAAAACGACTAAGTTCCCGAGGGAAAAAAAAAAGAAAAATAAGTGTAATCTTCGGGGAAGTCCTGGGAAAGGGTAAGAGGACGATGACCCTAAAAACGGCTAAGTTCCCGAGGAAAAAAAAAATAAAAAATAAGTGTAATCTTCGGCGAAACCCTGGGGAGGTTGAATGGGTGATTGACCCACAAAAACGACGAAGTTCCTAAAGAAAATAAAGTTCCTTCGACGAAGCCCTGAGGATGTTCAGTGGGTGGTTCACCCACAAAAACAACTAAGTTCCCAAAGAAAAAAAAGAAGAAAAATAATTGTCATATTAGGCGAAGCCCTAAGGAGGGTTAAGAGGACGAGGACCCTAAAAACGGCTAGGTTCCCAAGGGAAAAAAAAAAGAAAAAAAAGTGTAATCTTCAGCGAAGCACTTGGGAGGTTGAGTGGGTGGTTGACCCACAAAAATGACTAAGTTCCCGAGGAAAAGAAAAAAGAAAAATAAGTGTAATCTTCGGCGAAGCCCTGGGACGTTGAGTGGGTGGTTGACCGACAAAAACGGCTAATTTCCCGAGTAAAAAAAAAAAACCAAATAAATGTAATCTTCGACGAAGCCCTCGGGAGGTAGTAGTGGGTGGTTTACCAAAAAAAACGACTAAGTTCTCGAGGAAAAAAAAGAAGAAAAATAAGTGTAATCTTCGGGGAAGACCTGGGAAGGGGTAAGAGGATGGGGACCCTAAAAACGGCAAAGTTCTCGAGGAAAAAAAAAGAAGAAAAATAAGTGTAATCTTCGGCGAAGCCCTTGGAGGTTGAGTTGGTGATTGACCGACAAAAATGACTAAGTTCCCAAATAAAATGAAGTTCCTTTGGCGAAGCCCTGGGATGTTAAGTGGGTGGTTGACATACAAAAATGACTAAGTTCCCAAAGAGAAAAAAGAAGAAAAATAAGTGTCATATTAGGCGAAGCCCTAGGGAGGGTTAAGAGGACGAGGACCCTAAGAACGGCTAGGTTCCCAAGAAAAAAAAAGAAGAAAAATAAGTGTAATCTTCGGCGAAGCCCTGGAGAGCTTGAGTGGGTGGTTGACCCACAAAAACGACTAAGTTTATGAGAAAAAATAAATAAATAAATAAGTGTAATCTTCGGCGAAGCCCTGAGAGGTTGAGTGGGTGGTTGACCCCCAAAAGCAAATAAGTTCCCGAGTAAAAAAAAAAAGAAAAATAAGTGTAATCTTCGACGAAGCCTTCGGGAGGTTCAGTGGGTGGTTGACCCACAAAAACGGCTAACTTCCCGAGGAAAAAAAAGAAGAAAAATAAGTGTAATCTTAGGCAAAGCCCTGGGAGGGTTAAGAGGACGAAAACCCTAAAAACGGTTAAGTTCCTGAGGAAAAGAAAGAGAAAAAATAAGTGTGATCTTCGGCGAAGCCCTGAGGAGGTTGAGTGGATGGTTGATCCATAAAAACGACTAAGTTCAAAAAAAAAAAAAAATTCCTTCGGCGAAGCCTGGGGGGGGTTGAGTGGGTGGTTGACCCACAAAAACGATCAAGTTCCCCAAAAAAAAATAAAAAAAAAATGTGTAATATTCGCTGAAGATCTAGGGAGGGTTAAGAGGACGACGACCCTGAAAACGACTAAGTTCCCGAGGAAAAAAAAAAAGAAAAATAAGTGTAATCTTCGGTGATGCACTGGGGAGGTTGAGTGGGTGGTTAAACCCACAAAAACGACTAAGTTTCCTACGAAAAAAAAGAAGAAAAATAATTGTGATCCTCGGCGAATCGCTGGGGAGGTTGAGTGGGTGGTTGACCCACAAAAACGACGATGTTCCCAGAGAAAAAAAAGAAGAAAATAAGTGTAATCTTCGGCGAAACCCTTAGGAGGTTGAGTGGGTGGTTAACCCATAAAACGACTAAGTTTCCGATAAAAAAAAAGAAGAAAAATAAATGTAATCTTCGGGGAAGTTCTGGGAAGGGTTAAGAGGATGAGGAACCTAAAAACCGTCTAAGTTCCCGAGGAAAAAAAAGAAGAAAAATAGGTGTAATCTTCGGCGAAGCCCTGGGGAGGTTGAGTGAGTGATTGACCAACAAAAATGACTAAGTTCCCGAAGAAAAAAAAGTTCCTTCGGCGAAGCCCTGGGGATGTTAAATGGGTGGTTGATCCACAAAAACAACTAAGAAGAAAAATAAGTGTGATCTTCGGCGAAGCCCCGGGGCACAAGAAATTGGTCGAGTTTTTTTTGGGTCAAATTTCATGGAAATGCAACTTTTGTTTTCTGTTTTATATGTTTTTAATTGATTTTTTTAGGGTTTTTTTCTGTGATGGGGTTGTAAGAAGTGCACTCTATAGATTGGTGTGAAGTGTTGTTAAAATGACTGTCTGGTTTTCTTATAAAGGGGCCTGAAAAATGGGTGCTCGGTTAACCTGCTCTCCCCCGGGGAGGTTGAGTGGGTGGTTGACCCACAAAAACGACTAAGTTGTCGAGGAAAAGAAAAAAGAAAAATAAGGGGTATTTTCGGCGAAGCTCTGGAAGGTTGAGTGGGTGGTTGACTCACAAAAACGACTAAGTTCCCGAGTAAAAAAAAAAAAAATAATAATTGCAATCTTCGACGAAGCCCTCGGGAGGTTGAGTGGGTGGTTGACCCACAAAAACGACTAAGTTCCCAAGGAAAAAAAAGAAGAAAAATAAGTGTAATCTTCGGCGAAACCATGGGGAGGGTTACAAGGACGAAGAACCTAAAAACGGTTAAGTTCCCGAGGAAAAAAAAAAAAGAAAAATAAGTGTAATCTTCGGCGAAGCCCTGGAGAGGTTGAGTGGGTGGTTGACCTAAAAAAACGACTAAGTTCTCGAGGAAAAAAAAGAAGAAAAATAAGTGTAATCTTCGGCGAAGCCCTGGGGAGGTTGAGTGGGTGGTTGACCCACAAAAACGACTAAGTTCCCGAGGAAAAAAAAGAAGAAAAATAAGTATAATTATTGGCGAACCCCAAAAAGGACTAAGTTCTCAAAGAAGTATAGGTATGAGGAAGATAGATGGTCATAGTGTTAGTGCTACCTATGCACGAAATCTTCTTAAAAAAATTACTGAATATTTACAAGGTCGTTAACCATCTCACACACCTATGTATACGTGCAACAATCCTAGCGTTTGGCCAACAGTAATCCAACTCATACGTCGTGAGCTACATTAGTTTCTTTAAACGTTGTCGTTTTGCCATGATCACCGTTTTACCATACCTGAATACGTTCACTAAGGACCTCAGTAGGAAAGCGAGATCCACGACAACGGTGCCACTTGTCAGACGCGACGGTCTTACAACCATTCGTAAAGTATTTTAGTGTTGGACCGCACAATCATATCACGCAGGAGTTTAAATCGTCTAAGTAACATACCACTCCGATTGTGAGCGCCAACTATATGTCGTGTGGCCCCTTACGACAAGACAAAGATCCCGCAGCTATAACTCACCTCTACGTAACAAGTTGTCATCATCCTTAGGCAGGCGTATCCATGTTGAGCTACTGCCCCACGTGTGAAGGATTTTACTTGCAATCGTAGAGGTTAGTCAGCTGAGGGTGTTTGCTCGATCGTTGTAGCATAGGCATACGCGCAGTTGAACGCCTAAGACTGACCCATATACGTGTCGGCCACCGGGCGCTGATCTTCCGGACCGACTTACAAGTTAGGTCGACTTGACTAACGAGCGTTTGCACATGTTGTGTTTTGACTAGAAATAGTTTTCATAGGTATGACTTACAACCTAACCCCTTTTCAGAGCACGATCCCCTCAATACTTCAATTATCAGGGGTCGCTCGTAAGGCATACACGGATCGTACATAGTGATTAAGTTCATTCAACATATTTTTCTATGAAAGTTATTTTTCATATCACACATACATATGACATGATATAAAACGGAATAATTAGGCAAGGACATGTCATGTACACTTAACACATTCACATAAACAGTCTGAATTCATCATGGAAAACATAGGTCATTGACTATTTTCAAACATGTATAGGTGAAATGAACATGAAATGAATAAGTCTTCTGACCTTAACAATAATCTTCTACTAAACGTTAGGGAAAAACGCAAGGCTAGGTACTCAAACCAAATATATAAACTCGTACGTTGTCTCAATGTCTGGATCAAGATCCACGACAACGTTATTTTCTCAAATCGGTTGTTGTGATCGTTTTACTGACCTACAAACAAAACCAAACGTATTACACAATCCTAATAGAGTAAACCATTTATTCACTTTCACCCTTATTACAATTACGCAAACCTCTTAATCATACATCCCCTTTTCGACTTAGTCATTCAACCATATCTGACTTTAGTTATTCAAGGACCCCTTTTGGCCAAACCCAGACTCTTTTAGACAATGACCCGAAAATCACAAATGCCCTTTTAGTGCAGAGGTCGATGAAAAATGTGGGTATCGAGGGTGAGTGAGGGTTGAGTTGGCAAACCAACCTCTTACCATAAGTCAACAATATGTAGCATTGTATAGACTCATAATGAGTCCTCTTGAAAGTTAAGGTAACATGTAATCACACACAGATCAATACGGTCTCAACACCTTCTTTCTATCGGTATGGCCCCATCTAAAGTTCAATATTGTGAATTTTATTTCAGTCGAGAACAATACTACATTGATATAACTCCCTCTAGGTAGCCTCTATAAGTTCTTATCAGACCAATCTCTAAAGATACTCATGTAAATAAAAAAAAGCATGATAATTGACTATATTTTCAGTCTGATAACATCGACAACGTTCTTCCCTCAACAAATGATTCCCTACATAACACATGTATAGGCAAAACCTTATTAATCTCATGTGGAATGGAATCAAAAAATTGACAGCAATCAAGAGGTTACGATAGCAAGATGGACCACACGGGCCACATTCCTTCTACCTCTACCTTAGTAGAATCGGAAAATAGATATTGTAAGTAAGTTAATCTTTTGTGGGGTTTTCATAAGAGTTGTCTTAGAATGGTAGATCACACAGGATCCTCACCCTTCTCATCTTCTCTTTCTTTCAGATGTAGGTAAGTGATAAGGGAGAGCGCACGGGGTTTCACCTATCTTATCACCGCTCTTCATTGAGTGACGTCATTTAGTGCTAGGGTAGACCCACGAAATATACTCCCTCTACTACCATATTTTTTTATCCTAGTCTGTTGGCGATAGGGCAGACCTCCCGTGGCCTCGCTCCTATTACCACCTTCCTCACTTAAGCAGACTTAGGTAATAAGACAAGCCTCACAGAACCTTACTCCTTTTATTATTGTTATTGGTCAACTCCTTTATAAACCCCCCTGTGTCTTAGATCAAATGGAGGTCTTAGAGTCATTTGGGCAGACCACACAGGGTCCACATCCCAATTAGTTTAAATCAAAGGAATTCATTACACAGTGAGTTTAACTCACATGGGAGCCCTCACCGAATCAAAATCAATCAAGTTATTGGTTTAGCTCATACAGGAACCCTCACTGCACCGCTTTGTAAGAGAGTTTAGCTCACACGAGACCCCTCACCTCTATGACATCGTGAAACACCTAATGAGGATGTTCAAATGAGAACTCTCACCTCACTACGTGTTTCTCATAAGACTCTTCAACTGGCTCTTGGCTTGAGTCATTTTAACTTAGAGAAGGTGAGCGTTAGTTAAGGCTTTTCGACAATATTATATAGATACATCTTGGATTAGCCAATCAATAATCCCAAACATACATAAACCCGTGCAATTCAATAGCTTCCGTAGTAATCTTAAACCTCATCAATGTTATAAGATACTATTAAGCAGGGCATGACTTTACGAAGTCCACATCCCCATTGCCTCATATACCCAAAATCAACACACACGGTGAGACAACACATGCAAGCGTTTATCATTCTCACCATGTGTTTTCATAAACATTTTGCCACACACAACTCACATCAAGAATTAGTCAAGGAGATTGACACACATGAGACCTGCATTATGTCATGCATTTGCACTAGAAGCAATACAAAATCATTTCAACCATTGCTCATACGTGCATAATATTTTCCTAGCTCGGATTTAATCAAGAAGAAAACTGCAGATTCATATAGTCAAAATCAAATGTATGCATAGTAATATGGGGTAGTTCATACAGCCTGATACAAGGGTATATATGAGGCGATGGGGATAAACTCGATTATACTAACACTAGTCGGCTCGATTTGTACTTGGGCAGAGCTCCTACACCGACACTTTATTTATCTCACTTTCTTCCCTCTCTCGTGACCAAGGTCATCGCCAAAGTACGAGCAGACCACATAATATAACATAGTCCACCGCATTCACTCACTCGATTGGGTACGAATAACATCCTCTCTCTCGACTGGCTGCGAACAGCGTTGTCGGTGCGAATACCCTTACAGGGGTATCCGCCTGGTTTTTGCAAGTAACAAAAAAAAAAATGGTTTTGGTTTAGAATTTAAGTATACCGCGCTAAGCGCGGCTGCGTCTGTAATTGCGTTGACTGGGTGGTTGACCACAATAGCGAGTGCGTGAGCGCGCAGGTTTAAGGCGCCCGTGATTCTTTTCTGTTGTTGATCGTAAGAGTCGGCTCGGACCTCGGTCGTTTTGCTTGGTGATATTATTATTTATTTATTTTTGATTAAGCAGGAATTAAGGATATTTTCTTTTTGGTACATTTGGCCGAGTGAAGCGCGCGTGCGGAGAACGACCCCGACGACGGCGCGACTTCGTGCGGTGAATTGGGAGTGTAGGATGGCGCGCGGGGAAACTATGGCACGGTAAAAACAAGCCGGCGCTGGCACTGGGAGCCGCACAGCCGGTTTTGTCGGGCCAAAGCGCCGCACCGCACCGGCTTGTATGGTACTCTGCGGGCGCTGGTCTCAGGCTTGGGCTTAGCCCTATAGGTTAGAACATTGGACTGCTACGCGGCAGGCGCGGGGATCGAGGCCAACAGCATGCGGCTAAGGAGCGAAAGAGTGCGACGGAAAGGCTTGAGGGGTTGATGGGCTGTGGGACTATCCCCCTCGCCTTTTGCCAATGGATGTAATGATGGGCCCGACCCGCGCCACTGGCGAGGAGCCAGCAGCTCCCCTGTTCCTGTCTGAATATTTATTTTGCTTATTTTGTTCTTTTTATCTTAGTTTTATTTTACTTCATTTTTTTTATTTTTTTTTACTTTTCCCACGGTTATTGGCGGCCCCGTCCTATTTTGGGGCGCGGTACCGTATCAATGCCTGACAAGCACTTAGAACCGAGGAAAAAGGGTGGAGTGACGAGCCGTCAGAGGTATAAGTCTGAAGGAAGTACTCAGCGGCCGGTAGCTTTTGCAGTAAGCCAAGCTGGGATAGCGCGTCTCAGCACCGTGCACTGTGGGGCGGAACGGTTTGGTAGCCAGAGGTATTACACACTCCTTAGCGGATCTCGACTTCCATGATCGCCGTCCTGCTGTCTATATGAACCGGTGTCGGGGTGGTGTCTGGGCTAATGATGTGTTTTGACTCCTACCGAGCCCAGGCGGAAGAAGGAAAGGCTGCTGGCATAATGGCGGATGGACCCGGACGCGGGTGGGCGCCATGTGCATGCAAGTAAGGGAGTAGATAGCGCAGTAGGGGGAAGGAGGCGCTACGTAGCAGCGGGAAACCGGTCGGGTGCTGCGGAGCCTTGACCACCGAGCACCAACGAGAGGTAGCGCTGCGGGGAGAGCGGAGTGGCTGGCGGACGAACGGGGACGTGAACCTGTGTCAGGCGTTGTGGCAGAAGTTCGCAGCGGTGTTGCTGCGCACGTCGGACTTGGGCATAGGGGCGAAAGACCAATCGAACCGTCTAGGAGCCGGTTCCCTTCGAAGTTTCTCTCAGGGCAGCCGGAGCTGTTGAACACACCGCGAGAGCCACTGCTACCGGGCTACTACGCGACCAAGAGCAGCGCTAGCCAAAGAAAGGGAGGCAGAGGAAAGCGAGACGGGGAAGAGGATTGACGGAACAGAGTGTGGGGAAACTAAGGCTAAGGAAAAGGAGATGAACCTGGCGCGAATTCGCGCCGGGTACATTCGAAGGTTGGCACAACGAAGCTAACGAGGAGATGAGCATGGCGGGAGGGTGAGATCGTGAATCCACCATTCCCTATCGGATTTCGGTGGGGGGAAGTACTAATCCGGGGTTTTTGGGGTGGGCGACCACAAATCTGAGGCCGGAATTAGTGTTAGTAGAGCAAGATTGGAGTTAGTAAGGAGATAGACTGCGCGGAGTGATGGCGGAGGCGGAAGAAGAAGTGGGTTCATACCGGCGAGTGACGAAACAGGGGTTTTATGGCCAGGCGACCTCGATGGTAGCATTAGATTTAGTAGAGGAGTAGCAAAACAGAAGGTTAGCAGAAAAGTTAGTGCGCGGGAGATGGTGGATCGGAGGAGGGAA
>BFEA01000275.1:778255-794951 GCA_003427395.1 Chara braunii
TTATGGAGAAACATAAACTCAACAACATTTGCTTGGGCACTACATCCAAATTTTTTACCAAATTTGAATTAAAACTCAAATACAGAAAATAAACACTATGATAAAAATAAGAAAAAATAAAAAGAGAATTAAAATGAGTGAGTGTGCTAATACCTTTTCGACACCGCCATCTTTGCCGATTTTTAATTATTTTTTGGAATTTACAAATGACCTGAAAATTTACAGATATGTAGTTTACATAATCAATAACTCATTAAAAAGTTTTCAAAAAATAATATTTTTTTTTAGGCCCCGAAATAAAGTGAAAACAAAAAGTTAAAAGTGGAAAAAAATAAAATAGTGAGTGGGCGAGCACGTTTTGACACCCCCATCTTTGACGATTTATAATGTTTTTTTGGCTTAGCAGAATGACTTCAAAATTTATAGGCGTGTAGTTGACATCATAGAGAACTCACAAAAAAACATTCAGAAAAACAAAGTTAGTTTTAGGCCCCGAAAACGTTTTTGGCGGGGGCCGAACCTGGAGGTGTTCGGCCCCCGAACGGGACCCCGAACGCCCGAACGTTCGGGGGCCAGCCTAGGGGCCCTCGAATGTTCGGTCATATAACCCTGCTTGTGAGGGTATTTGTCGGATATTTTAAATGCCAGACGCTGTTCGACTCTTTCGCTGGATTGAAGGACTTGATGAGACTGACGTTGTCAAAAGTTTATTCAGACTTGACCTGTGACTGAGAGATTAAAAATTTTCAAGTTTTAGCTCTAGCATCCGAGAATAAAGACAGTGGCTGGTAGCGAAGCCGCAAAAGAGCGCAGACATGGAGCGACTAAGGTTAAACCTATTCTACCTAAATTAATGTCGCAGCCGCGCGATTCAGAGCCTAAAAAGGCTAAAAAGAATGGATGCGTTGGGTATAGGACCGCGATGCATTGGGAAAATAAAGTTTTTGGGGTCTACGGTGTCGGCGCGAATACCCTTACAAGGGTATCCGCCCTGGTTTTTGCAAGTTACAGAAGAATAGGTTCGGTTCGGAAGTCTGGGAAGACCGCGCGAGTCGCGACGATGTTGTGGTTGGAGGTTTGACCAGAGGGTCTAGGAGTAGAGAGTGCGTGGGCGCGCAGGTTTAAGGCGCTCGTGATTTCCTTTTCTTATTGTGATTATAAAGCGGGGGCGGGCGTTGGTCGCTTTGTATTATTGTTTGTTTATTCTTGATTAGACTAGGATTTGAGGATAATTTTTTTCCCCCTTTGATTGGTATGAGGCATGCGAGCGTACGGGGGACGACCTCGACGGCGGCGACGATGGGGACAGTGTGACTGCGGTAGGGTTTGGCACGCGGAATGGTGCGAGTGGCGACCGTGGTACAACTTTGGTAAGTCGGCGCAAACGCTGGGAGGCCGCGCGCACGGTTGTAGGCGGAGATGAGGCTCATGCAAATTTCCCCGGCCCTGAGCGCAGTGCCGCTCCGCGGATATTAGCCTCAGGCTTGGGCTTAGCCCTTTAGGTTATAGTGTCGGGTTGCAGCTACGAAGGTTCAAGGATCGAGGACGAGTGATGACAGCATGGGAATATCAGAGCGGGGCGAGGGGGGCCGAGGGGCTGAGGGCCCAGCAAGGCTATTCCCCTTTATTTTACCGTTGGCGGTGTTGGAATGGTGCTAATGTTTTCCCGTTCCCCGTTCGTCACATTCTGACGCTTGGAATTTTCCTAAGTATTTTACTATTTAAAGACATGTTATTTTTATCCTTATGCCCCGACGCTCCTTGATTCGGGCGCGGCGCCGGGTGTAAGGACCGCCATGGCAGTCGAGGACCTTGAGTGCGCCCCTTTTGATTGTGCTCGGGAGGAGTGGCCCAGGGCACTAGGGAGGGGGGGGGGCGCAGGGCTATAGCGGCTGAATGTATGGCGCCCGGTCCATTTTTCGGCCTTCAAAGTTCTCATTTGAATATTTGCTGCTACCACCAGAAGCTGCACTGGGCCACCTAGGCCCGTGCTTGGGCCATACAGCAAGGCCACACCTTGACCCTGCTTTGGTTGCCCATACGGGATCTCGCCGTTGGGGGTTCGGGGCGGTGGCGGGTTCACCTGAGCGAAACGAGACAAAGAAGGCCGTGATGGAACTCTGGCGGTAGCCAGAAGGCAACGAGGCCGCGAAGATTTTTTGAGGCTTCTACCTGATTGCCAGGCTGATCGGCGCTATCGGACCACTGGCTGCAGACTACGCCGTTCGGTAGCAGGAAGGGACGGAGAGCCGGTGCAGGGGAAAACACAAAGGAGTGCGGACGAATTTGGATGGAGAGGTGTGGTGGGTGCATGCGGGTAGCGAGTAGGCCGCGGTCGGAGTAAGTGCAGACAGGGGGGGTGACAGCGGTAGCGAGAACCACAAGGCAAACTGCCCCTCGGACCAGCTAGAGGAGAGGGGCTCATCGAGTCTGCTGGTGGCTAATCCCTTCAGGAGTGTTCCCTCAGAACTACTGGAGCTGTTGGACCAGTATCGGTCGCTGCGAGGCACTCTGCCTATGGAGCTGCGCTAGCCGAGAAGAAGAGAAGGGACGGGCGCTAAAATGACGAGACGGGGTAGGAAGGCGACGGGCAGCTGAGAACAGGTGAACGAGGGGGGAGCCGAACCCGGACGGAGAGTCGCGGCAGGAGGCGGCGGGCGTTCTACACGAGGGGTGAGGTAGGGAGGAGCACAGTGGATGAGACAGAGATACAGCGGCTGCTGGGCGCCACGATAGGCAGCGGGGGAGGCCGGTAAGCGGAGCGAGCGGGGAAAACGACAGGCGCTGCAATGAGAGGAAGGAGAGGGGGACGAACGGGGACGCGGGGTGGACCGGGTACATTCGGGGAATTGCGATGGAGGAGGGGCATAACGCATCCGTTGCGGGACGGATTTGGGCAGGGAAAAAGGCGTTCCCGGGGCTTTAGCCCCGGGCGATTCCGATGGTGAAGGCGGACGGGCAAAAGGTGGAGTGTGGAGGGAGGTAGAGGTGAAGGAGAGTGTGCGGGCTATGGAGGATACGAGCACAGGCGGAGGTGGGGGCGGAAAATCGTAAAAGCCGCCCGACTCTTGATGGAAATGAACGGGGCACGATCTGAAACAGGGGTTTCAGAGGTAGGCGAAACCAACTATGCAGTTAGATCTGGTGGAGGGTTAGTAGGAGGGAAGGTAGAAGGAGACTGTGCTGCACTGAGAATTGGCAGAGGTGAAAGAAAGGGGGGCTGAACCTGGCGCGATTTCGTGCCAGGTGCATGCGAAATCGAAGAAAGAAGGAAAACAACCATATTACGCTCATTTCTGAGCGGTTCGGAAGGGGAAAGTGTAGTAGCGTGGCTGATTGGGGGTGAGATTGGGAAGGGAAGGACTCAAAGTGGGGGTTTTCAGCCATCGCGAATGCGATGGCAGGGTCAGTTTGGAGGGAAAGTGGTGTATAAGGGGGTTAGTGGGAAATACGGTGCGCGCGGGGTAGCGGAAAACGGCTATGTCGAGTTGGGAAAGTTAGAGAAAACCCACCCGATTCTTTATGAAATCGGGTGGCACTTAGTGAAAGGGCTAGAGTGAGATTCTAGAGTCTTATGAGTTGGTTAGTGGGGTTAGATTTAGGAACGGAGTGCTAGTTTTTATGCGACGAGAAAACAGGCTGCATGGAGCTAAATAAAGGGAGGCAGTAGGAATGAACCTGGCCGCGTTCTAGCGGAAGGTTCATTCGATTTTGCTCACCCTATAATCGGAAGTAGTAAGGCCAACTGCACCACGCTTAGAGAGAGAGAGAGAGAGAGAGAGAGAAAGAGAAAGAGAAAGAGAGGCTGGCCAAAGCCGGTCTGGTGGGGATACGTCCCTAACGGCCGATAGAGGGGGCTGGCCGTGCGCTGTCAGTTGGATGGGCGGCTACGATGGAGTGCTTGGCCGTGGTGAGCATGCGGGGGTGAGCATACGGGGACGATCAGAGCTGTGTAAGCTTCAGCTTGGAGGAGGATGCTGACCGGGGCTTAGAAAGGAGGGTGCAGTTGGTGTTTGTGCTCGGTCTGCCTATGGAGCAACCAGCTAGCCACGCCCTTAGTAGGCAGAAAGAGGGGGGGGGGCCCTTGTGGGAACGAGCCCGTCACAAAGTTGCAGTCCCTTCGTCGCTCGTTTCCTGTGGAAGCCGCTGGTTAGCTCAGCTGCAGTCCTGCCACTGCAGTTGCTTTATTTACCATATTGTCGTGCTTGCTACCTTTCCACCGCGCGTTGCCTACGCAGGTCGTTATGTTTTCCAAAATTTGAGGCAAGGCGCGCGAAGCGTGCACTGCTCAAGTATATCTGCCTGGAGCCTCGTGGCTGCAGTTTATCTAGCGAGTATTTGAGCCTTGTTAAGGAGTCGACAGTGCGATTGAGGAAGGGTGTCGAGGGGTTCATTACTGTGGATTGAGGAGGCGGCAAAAACGGTTGATCTTGGCAGTTTGATCTTGGAAGTCTGACCAAGCCATTGCAAGTTGGCCGCCACTGCGGGGCCGTCAGGCGCACCAAGATAACAAGGTCCTCTCTTGCGAGTCTGAGTGCACCTCCCTTGTATCTGAGAGGCTTAATGTTCTTACCCCTGCCCTTCTTGCTCTAAGTCTAGTCTACTGGTTCTGAGAGGAAGGCGGTAGGCAGGATTGCAACCCGTAATCCGCGCCAAGGCCTCTGTGGGAGGTTCGCCCCACCGATTGCGGGAGCTCTGCCGGAGCCTAGGCGAGACTCTGGAGGCAGGGTATTGGAAAGTAACCGTTTGCTTTCCCTCTATATACCCTGGTATAACCCCTATCTGTGCCCCTTGCTATGTTTGACTGAGTATGTTGCATGCACCCCTATTTTGACTTTAGCTTGACTGGCAGGACACCACTCAGATTAAGTAAAGGAAGGTGTGCGCAATCTCAGTTTCAATTTTTGTTGATTGCCTGAAGGCAGATTGTGAATACAAGGGGTTGCATCTGGGGGAAGGGTGAGTGAAAGGTGGTTTTGCCTGAGGCTGACAGGGTTCTATGGGGTCAGACCAGTTCCATAAGATTGGACGGTCTGATTGCTCTGAATTGTGGGGGGTTGACTATGGCTGACTTTTCAGGGGTCAGACCTGTACCATAAGATTGGAGGGTTTGGTTGCCATGTTTGGTTGGGGTTTGTTCTTTTTTTTTTTTTYTTTTTTTTTTTGATCGAGGAGGCATGAGTAAGTCCATAAGATTGGACGACTCAGCCCCTTCCTGTTTTATTCTGAGGGAGTAATTCTCGCTGAGGGAAGGACATGTCCATAAGATTGGACGGTCTGGCCCAATGCCTCGCATATGCTGGAACCCAAAAGGTTAAATTTTGGCTATATTTTATACTATCCTATTTATGAACAGGCTAGTCAGGCATGGGTTCCATAAGATTGGACGGTCTGGCTATAGCTTATCATGAAATAAAGAGAGTATAACTAAGAGTATAATTGAAGGTAACCCTGGGCAGGTTGGGCCTTGTTCTAAGATGAACGGCTCAGTCCTATGCCCAACTTTTGAACACCAAACTCAGAGAGGTATATATAATTTGGATATTAAACAGCTCAGGGCGACTAAGCCTTGTTTCTAAAATGAACGGCTTAGTCATATGCCGAAAAGGAAGAGAGAAGTAGTTGTGCAACCTGTTCGTGTATACTCAATGGCTGAGTCAGACAAGTTCCATAAGATTGGACGGCTTGGCTTTATGCCCTATGTAAGCTGGGTGGGTATAAGGGAATAAAGCATCGAGAGATTACGAACTATTGTTTGTTCAGGTATGCTTTGGGTTGGTGAGAGTACTTACCTTTGTGGTTTGGCCTCCATGTGACTGAGTGAGGCTACTACTTGGTCTGAGTTTCAGTTTGACAGGTAGTTGCTTTAGAGGCTCGCCACGTGCTAGAGCGATAGACGTTAGTCTCAATTCCTGCATTTTTTTAGCCAAGTTTTTTTTCTTAGATCGATTTTTGCATTTTTTTGGATCTTTTGTTATACTTGGCTTTGTATAAATCTTGCAAGCTACTTTCCCTACGGGAAGCACTGCCGAAATTTCTACAAATCCAAGGAGTTAGCCAATTGTTGACTTCCAAAGTTCAACTTGTCTAAAGTTTATATATGACTTAGTAAAAATCTGGAAAGTCTTCTTTTCTAAAGGGAGTACTGCAAAAATTTTTGCTAATTCAGGGAGTTGAACAAAATTGGACATTGGAAAGTCAAAGACTATTTCTGTTTTCATATTTGGGCTGATATAAATTATGAAAAGGCACTTTTCCTTACGGGAAGCGCTGCCGAAATTTTCTTGATTTAGAGGAGTTAGATTATATTTTGAAAGGTCGCGATTCTGGCGATCCACCCTGTATAGGAGAGACTCTGCCAAGGTCTACCTTTGCTTTGGGCACTGTTTGAGGGTAGACTTAGGCTTAGTTAATTAGGACGATTTGAGTGAGGTCGTGATATGGGGATTATTCTCCATAAACTTATAGATTTAGTCGTGGGCATTGACCTATCTTGTGTTACAAGTCATTTTGATCGATTTGATTCAGGACTTGGACTAGTTTCAACTTGATCCTATGAGAATCATCTTCTGTTATCACTGACAACAGGTCGGTTGCGGATTCGTCGGCTTACAATTCAACTCCAATTCACTCCTGCCACTCAACGTAAAGGCTTTAACTTTGAGATTTGAATTGTTTTGTTGTGTTTTTACCCGGACTTTATTGAATGGCCATCCAACAAAAGTACTGAGTATTTATTTAAGAGTTGCACGAGTGAGGCTTGTATGGCTAAAACGAGGGGTATGAGTGCAGGGAATGGTTGAAGTTGACCCCGTGTAGTGCGTGGACTTTTGGATGAATCTTTGATGTGATTGCAGGTATGGTTGTGGTTCGGCTTCTGGATGTGACTGTCTGCGATTACATACATATATAGCTGAGAGGAGCCCCATTGTGACTGTGAGAGGTGATCGTCCTATATAAATAAGCCTTGTATACATATACTTATATGTGCCTTGGGTATGCGCGCAACTTACTGAGATCGTCCGCAAGGGTTAACCAGGTTATGATTTGAGAGAAAAGGGAGGTCCCCTTTTATCCTTTGCGTCTTATAAATTTTTATAGTCGGACGTTGGTCCTGGGCCGGGATTCAAGGTCCTTGTCCAGGACATCTCAAGCTCTAGACTCTGAAGGGAAGGAATCTGCCCCCGTGCAGAGCCTATTTGCCTTGCCTACCGAGACGCTCAGACCAAAGGCCCGAGGTCTCGCGGCGGCTGCATGACTATTCCTTCAGCCGTGCAATGTCGTGAAGGATTAGACCCTCACGACACTTCGAGTCTGACACTTGAGTGTCAAAAGCGGTACTCGGATCCACGAGGGACCGCTTGATTATGGGCACTACATAGTACGCCATCACTACGACTGCGTACGTTCGCTTGCATTGCGAGTCAGTATGATTTAGCCCTGCGTCCGCGCGGTTTTATACCAAGTCTCCCGCGCGACGCCTATCCGATTTCCGAGTCGGAAAAGTTATGGGATGGCTACTAAGGGGCTAGGAGCGTTGTCGCGTTGTTTGTGTTGTGTCGTTTTGTATGTGTGTGCGTGTGTGTTTTATTTTGTGTTCGTAGAGTGGTGTGCGCGTGGTGTGTGGGATGCGTCATAGTCGACCGATTACGAGCCGCGCTTGGGACTTCAGCCCCCCAAGATGTCGGTTCGTGTGCGGGTCCGATAGGCGTATTACCGCGTGTACCCCCTATGCTACAGCGAACGAGAAACGCCCTCGAGTGGTCCACCTCTGCGATTGCAACCGAGTAGCTTTCGTACTGTGGACTGGTAGCTCGGCGGGATACGCCCACCGAAGGGAGGTGACAGCTCCCGTAAGGTGGAGGTAAGTTGTGCCTCGCGTAGGCCCTATCCTGTCGTAGGGGCTCGCGAGAGGTATGGTTGGCGCACTCGGCCGGAGCGGCCTAAGGAAGCTCCATTTATGTGTTTGCGGCAAGGTTGGTCCAACTCCTGCGTGACGCGGCCGAGAGGGTTCCGCGTTGCCGCGTGCGGTGCCGGATCGATGCGCCCGACAACGGGGTTTGACTCCGGGCCAGGGGGCTGATGCGCTCGACAGTGTGATTGATTTATGATTATATTTTGTTGAACTTCTTGAGTCAATCAGTGTTGTCTGGTGATAGGCTGACAATGTGACGAGATGGGCGACACAACACATTTTGATATAGAAGCATCAAGATAAAGGTGAAAGGTCCTCCTTGGGCGGGAGGGGGGGATTAGCGTAGACCGTAAGTGAGAAGTTGCTTCCCTATTCGAGAGACTGATGGCAGGGTGCAAAATGACCTCACGATGGCTCCCTCCTCGGTGGTAATCGATTACGAATATATGCCCTCGATGTTCCCGACGTAAGTAGGCCTAATGTTGGCAGTTCTAATACCGCCTGTCCTCGGATAGTTACTATCGTTATTGTCTATTTGCTTGTTCCACTTCTTTGTGCTTCTTGATTCTTAGCAACCAGATTGGTGCCCCTAAGAGTAAAATGGGTCTGTGTTGTTTCTGAAAAAACAAAAACAAAAGTCCTGATGCGTATGTGTGGGCCGGAAGCTGACTTTAATGCATTGCAAATTCAATTGTGCCCACGCATCCGTACGCATAAGAAAGTCAAGAAGAAAAACGAAGAAAAAAATTGATAAGATTGTAACTATATTGCTTCTAATTTTGGCATGTCTATGCGCTTCTAAAATACCGAACTGCAATGATAAGATTCAAAAACGATTATTCTCACATGCCGACCTAGGATCAGACCCCTTAAACTTCAATTAGAGTTAGGTTCATTCCCGTGGCCCCAAATTAGGTTTTGATCTGAATGATAGGTATTTCCGCAAGGTAGGAAGCTTCGCTCATCACATCACCATGTTTAGGTTACCCGCCCATGTGCCTCCACCAAGTTCAGGTATATGGTTCATTCACGCTTACAAATAAAATGTTGCGAAGTACCTACCCCGACTCATGAAGAACAAGAGGCAGGATAGGCAACACTTGTGGTTTCGTAAACGAGTGCGGTACTAGTAGCACTTTGTCCAAGTCACGTCGGACGGTCATACCCCATTTGACGACTTGTATTTTTCTTTTTTGAGTCTTGGTTACTCCAACAACATCGAACACTAGGCAACACTGTGACTTGGCAACCCTTCACGTATTTTTTCATGTCTTAGAACAGTGCAATATTCCTCAACTGTATATAATCGACGTTCATCAAACCAAGGTTGAGTCGGCCTTGAACTTTGCATCTACTGATGCATGCAGCCACGAATATTTCCAAGTAGTATTATTTGAATTCTTTTCTTAAATGGTCAAGCAAATGAGCAACTTGAGTAAGTCTTGAAACCACTACTACACTTAGGTCTTGTGGCGCTTTGTTGTGTGTCAAACTTTGTCGAACTGCACCGATGCATAATTTTTTCTTTTTTGGCTTGTGCCACCAACTACTATAGTCTTGTCGTACCGAACCAAAAGAATTTAGAAGTTGGCAATGTACTATTTTTTACAAAGTTGGGGCCTTGTACTGCCAGTCAAAACTCTACATCTACTCTGACATCCATCCACAGGAGTTAGCAAGCACTTGATATTTGTATTTTTTTTGCCTTTTCTTCTTTTGGGGGGGGAAGTCGAATGCTTTATTTTCCAAAAACAAATATACCGAGGAGGCCAGTTACAATTCAATTAGGAAGAGTACTAAGGTCATTACCCAACTTCGATTATGAACATGTCGGAAAAGAAAAATATTGCTACAGTAACACCGTACACTCTCAACCTCTTTTCGTATATGCGACCAGGGATCCTCATGCTAACTTGGAAAACCCATTGCTCGTTCAAAAGAAAGGAGCACCAATTTGGTTTGCGGCAAGCACAACAATCGATTGAGAAAGATATTAAGACCAGACCAACGAGGCATGAAAAGTCATGAAACATAACTACCAAGAAGAAACTTAGTTAGTGGCTATGAAACATAATGACAACCTTAAAAAAATTGTGGATAGATCCTCATAAGATCTATTGTTATCTAGATGAGCATCTGAACATGATGTTGAAGTCATGGAGGGCATAAAATACAGTTCACAATGAAAACCTCTCAGTCAATTCACAGTCTCTTACTTACCTACAAATTTCCTCCTCGTGAATTCTTCAGCAACTAAGTCAACACACCAGCAAACCCAGACGCACTACCCTCAACACCCTCGATCAGCCCCGCAAAACCCGATCTCCCCCCTCCATGCCCTCCCTTCCTCCCTCAACACCCCTTGCTAAAGCCTGATCCAAGGAAGGAAAAAAAAACAAGACAAGCAACAATGATTATACAAACACTCAGTCTGTGAGAGCAACTGTAACAGATTTTGGTAAAGCCCTGTGAACAGAAAACAAAGTTGAAAACCTTACTTAAGCAGCTATAAAACTAGTCTGCAATAATTTTTTAGCATAAAGGAAGACAAATCTCAATCCTATGTGGTAACTCTTGATACTCTCCATTAATTGCAAAGGTCAATGCAATATGTATGCAAATAAATCAGTGACAGGCTCGACATAATTGCATTAACCTAAACTTCCCTAAAGGAGCGCTGGACATGGTTGTCGACACTTCTAATTCTCCATAGAATTAAAGTCGTCATAAACTATGAACCTGATGTAGGACTCCGTTGTTACCATCCCCTACACTAGGACCAAAGTTTATATTCACTTCGAAAAATAAGAAAAATTAAAATGTACCCTTAAAATTTTAAACATCTTACTAAAAAAAAAAACATCGTTTATACCAAGAAAGTGTGCCAACTTCATGGCTTGTAGTCAACAACCTCCCGCCTTAAGGAAATCAACATTTCAAGTTATAATAATGTACATTTCAAGTTACACTCGTGGGCCTAAAACGACCCCAATCTTAAACAATCAACTATATAGTTCCAACCAGGGTAACCGGCATTCGGGACAGGCCGAACGCCGAAACCCGAACGCCCGAACGTATGGGACCCCTTGGGGATGCGTTCGGCCGTTTGGGCCAAACGCGGACAAAAAAAAAAAAAAAAAAAAAAAAAANGTCATCAAAAAAATATGAAAAACAGATATGTTATGGAGAAAAATAAATAAAACAAGCTGTGCCTTAGCATTACATCCGAATTCCTTACCAAATTTGAAATAAAAATAAAATACGAAAAACAAATACTAATAATAAAAATAAATAAAAATAAAAAGAGAATTAAATTTAGTGAGTGCGCGAGCATGTTTATGACACCGCCATCTTTGGCGATTTTTTATTTTTTTTTGGCATAGCTAAATGCCCTGAAATTTTACAAATGTTTAATTCACATAATACAAAACCCACTAAAAACGTTTCAAGAAATAATTAAATTGTTTAGACCCCGAACTAAAGTGAAAACAAAAAGTAAAAGGTGAAAAAATACGTGGGCGAGCACGTTTTGACACCGCCATCTTTGGCAATTGTTTTTTCTTATTTGGCTTAGCCAAATGACTTGAAAATTTACAGGCATGTACCTCACGTCATAGAGAACTCACAAAACAAAATTCAGAAAAACATAATTATTTTTAGGCCTCGAAATAATTTTTGGCGGGGGCCGAACGCCGTCAGGTTCGGGCCCCGTACGGGACCCCGAACGCCCGTACGTACGGAGGTCTGTCCGGGGACCTCCGTACGTACGGGCTGGTGACCCTGGTTCCAACCATCATGCAACTGAAGATCACCTTCTGTTGACATTGAGGTCAAGATATTCCGTACTGTCCAAACTTTTATGAATTAATATAATTTATTCCCTCTTTTGTTTTTCGACTTCTTTCAAAAAAAAAAAAAAATCTAGTCACAACCTATACTTCACTGGACTATGTTGTTGTTGAGCATCCAATCCTCATTTCTAAAAATTTTAGCAATGTGTGCCTTCTTCATGACCTCTATAACAATGTCTCTACATACCATTGCCACTTAACCCCAACCCTCCTTTAGGCTAGCCGCTCTTGAGGGTTTACCGTAAAGGACCCACCCATCCGTCCATTCCCATAGAGGACGAGTCCAAATAGTTCTGTGAAATTTCCACAAAATCCAAAGCTCGCTAGCCCAAGTACGAAAAAACTAGAGGTGAGTCATGGATTCTCAACCCCAACTACAACGAGCATAAATAAAACTCATACCAATCCACGTAAGAACAGAGACTGACAGATATGACCACCTCCATGGACTAAGACTACAAAAGACTAGGTTGTGATACACAACCTCAGGCCCCTCGTAGTGTCTTGCAGAAGTAAGGGCATGGATCAAAGTAAAAGGGGTTTGGCCGAGGATTTTGGACGGGGGATTGAACCATAAGGATAAAACCGGGGTCTTTGCTTCAGACCCAATGCAAACAGGTCAAATTGTTGGTGCGATCTATTTTGCGGTTAAAATGATTTTTATTCATTTTTTAATTTTTTTTTGGAAATATCGCAATAAAATTTGCCAGCACATACATTTTCATTTTTTTTAACCCATTCCTTTGAGCGTGAAAAATCACTAACGTTATCAAGTGACCTAGCTCAATTGGTGAGGCACGCAATTGACATTAAGAAGGTTATGGGTTCGATCCTTATAGCCGCATGTGACACTCTTAATACCATCCAACTTAGATAGTCAATGAGATCCTCCTTGTCGGTATTAGTAAGCTCTTCAACCAACGCGGGTGTCAGTGCGCGCGTGAGTGGGTTATGTATGGTGTGTGGGAGAGTTTTGGTTTTAGATACTATTGTTACTCGATGGGGGTGGGGGAAGATGAAAAAGGAGCCACAATGCTCAGTCCTTGCATTATTCGGGCCTCCACTGGTGGTCCAACCCTACACCCTAAACCGTTGAGGCAAAGGGGCAAACATGCTTTTACCTCCCTCCTCCTTGGGAGTTAACCTACCTTTCATGAAAAGAGGTAAAAAACTACACTTGCAGCGGAACGTTGTATAGCCTTATGAGTAGTGGTAGGTGGGTAGTGAAAGAGAAAGACATGTTCCATGGCATGGCAACAAGCAACTGTCACATTTTTAGTTTGAAAATAGATTCAGACCTAGGCTACTAGAGTGGCCTGGGGTCACTTGCCCGGCCGGGCCAAAAACTAAAATAAAAACATTATTTTTAATTTTTAATTTTTATTTTAATTTTGGTGAAGAATTTCGATGTGACCCTGAGGCAAAAGTTGTTCAGTTTATTTTTCTGCATAACATAGTTTGTTTTCAGAGTTTTTGGTTTCTTTTTGTTTTTTGTTTTTTTTTGTTGGGACCTCCTTGCACGGGCTGGCCACCCGGCACCCGGGCGGCCCGGCTGGTAGCCTAGCTTCAGACACGATTTCGCAACTGTTCTGTCAAACTGAGGAATATTGTGAATGTATACAAACTAACTTTCGGTTTGGGTGAGGATGTGTTGTATTCGAGGGATTCTTGAATTGAATTTTAAACTAAAATCGTGATTGCGCCCTAGTTACCCCTGAAAAATATGTGAGGTGAGATAAAAATATATGTAGTTGTCCCCCTAAGAGGAGAAAACAACCTAAAAATAAAATAAAATTCACTTGTGGCAGCGCGTGGTGGACGCGCGCGGAGATGGTGAGAGAGAGGAGAGAGAGGGAGAGGAGATGGACACACACATGAAGCAACTGCTGAGTGGAGGTCCAGTCCGGCTCAATGAACGAACGAACCACTGAATGAATGAACCTGCCACCCTGGACCTAGGCCGAAGTGATATACCGGCCTGGGTCCAGTAGCGGAATAACCTCGTACCGGACCAGGGTCAGGCCGGCGGCCTGAAACTGGTCCGGCCTCACTGCCGGGCCGGAGGGATACCGCTCCACGATCCTCGGACCTGTAAATGGATCCAGAGATACATCAAAACACGCTATCCGCTGAAAGAGCGGGAGCCCAAAAGGAACGGCCGAAGAAAAACAATCCTAAATGCGRAGCGAGCTCCATGCAGGAAAAAGGGRTGCAATGCGRACTAAGCCTCAAGCCTAATCTATACAACAATGTCTGGTCTGAGTCGACCCAAAAAGCAGAAAAATGTCTGACMTGTGTCGGCCAAGAAAGAGAAAAATGTCTCATGAGCCAAGTAGGCTGAATATAAATCAACATCAGGGCCCTAAAGGCCAAAGAATATCTAAGCCAATGTCCTACGTCGAAAAGAATGTGGCACAATCTCACGTGCCCTGTACACAATGCACAATGCCTGAACAGAAGAGGAAGGAACTCAGTCGCATGGCAGAGGTAGGAATAGGGGGGKAGGCGGCGRGTACAACTCTTAGAGTAAACTCCAAGGGGGCGCTCGCACAACCAGGTAAGGGTCATCAGGCTCAGGGGGGGGAGTAACAGCACGACACCGGGCTCAATGGAAACCATCAAACGGGCACCACCAGCTGAAAGGGGAATGACACTCACACAAGGGAGCACGCATAGGGTGAGCCTGGCAGGAGAGAGGGCTATGCCGGCATAGACATGTGGCCCAAGAGCCGCGAGCAAAGAAAACGTACACTCCAGAGGAGGGCGCGCAACATAAGGTAAGGCAGAAGGGCGGCAAACGGACACACCCACATAGACAGGGGAAATAGGGGTCATCATGCGACTGGAGGGTAAGGATACAGGGGCATGATGAGAACTCTGTAGCCGAAGAAGTGAAGTAGTCCAACTGATGAGTCTCCAGACTGAAGTCGAATCGAAGTAGCCAGGATGAAGTAGGAGTAATGCAGAAACCAAGTGGACGTCCAGAACAACGCGACATGTACTCTGGTACTGAACAGAAGCACCGAGGTCGAAAGTCGAATGTTGAAGTCGAATGTAGAAGCCGAAACCGGGAGCTGCTGCGTAGTGTCCAGGAATGGTAAGAGATAGAGGGCATATGGGGGGTAAGGTCAGTCACGATATCGAGAAGGAAGTCGATGGGTACGCTGAGGGCGAGAGGACTCAACTGCAACAACAGGCGGAACCACATCCACAGGGGAAGGAGGACCTGAGGCAGGTACCGGTGGAGCAGGAGGACCCATCGGTGGAGGCGGGGGGTTGTAAGTGGTCGTTGAAGTAGATGGGTCAGTAAAAGGGCGAGAAGTGGGGGGGGATGATGATGAAGGGAAAGGGTGAGCATGGTCGTAAGCACGCACAAAAGTCATAGCATGCTTCAGGTGCTCAAGAGGCTCCCACGTAGACTCCTCGTCAGGGTAACCCTTCCATCGAACGAGATACTCGAGGTGGGGAGGATCACCATCAGTCATACGCCGAGACGCAATATCAGAGACGACAAACTCCTCGTGACCTTCAATGATGATGGGAGAAGGGCGAGGGTAAGGTCGACCGTGAAACTCAGGAGGAGACCGTCTGAAAGGGTGCAAAAGAGATACATGAAACACATCATGTAGGTTAGCGCGATACATGGAATCGGGGAACTTCAATTTGAAGCTCACTGGACAGTCATGAGTGGGTCCGGCGGGTGCGAGAATGGTACATGGTCCGATATATCGACGTCTGAATTTTCGAAGTGTGTCGGCTTCGGGCTGGAAGTGACGTGCGTCGACAAGGACCTCATCACCAACTTTGAAGGGATGGTCAATGCGTGAGCGGTTGGCGCGGGTCGCCATGCGAGTCTGGGAGTGAGCAATGCTCTCTCGAGCCTTGCTAAGGAGCGCATCCATCTCCTTTACCCACTCATCGAGCGCTGGGCATTTGGTGTCAGGGTGAATTTGGGATGGACGGAGGAGATCGGATGGGACACGGGGGTGATATCCCAGGTCACAGTAGTAGGGGGACATGCCGGTGGCGGGAGAGATAGCGTGGTTATAAGCGATCTCAGCATAAGCAAGATGAAGATCCCAATCAGAGTCATTCTCAACAAACTTCTTGAGGATAGTCCCAAGAGTTTTGTTGGTGACCTCAGTCTGTCCGTCTGACTGGGGGTGGTTGGAGGAGGAAAGGCGAAGCTCGGATCCATAAGTCTCATGAAGTCCACGCCAGAAATGAGAAGTGAAGCGGGGATTGCGATCAGAGACAATGCTAGTGGGGAGACCATGATGAATGGCAATACGGTTAAAGTACAGAGTGGCGATGTCTTTGGCTGAACTAGCATACTTGCAGGGGAGGAAGTGAGCATGCTTAGTCAATCGGCAGACAACAACAAAGATGGCATCGTGGCCTCGTGGGGTAGGGGGACGAAGTGGGCCGATGAAGTCCATAGAGACGGAGGTCCAACACTGGGTGGGAATGGGTAAGGGTTGAAGAAGGCCGTAGGGAGGGTGGTTGGGAATGCTGGCCTCCTGGCAGGTCCTGCAGGTGCGAACGTACTCTGTCGTGAAAGGACGGCGGTGCTCCCAATAGTAATGTCGGTAGAGTCGGTCAAGGGTCTTGAGGATACCGAGATGACCGGCGGCACGCTGATCGTGACACTCAGCGACAGCTCGAACACGAAGCTGGCCGATAGATGGGACACATAAGCGGGGAGTACGGTTACCTTGGCGACCAAGCCAATATAGGAGTCCAGAGGGGTCGAGCTGGAAGTTAGGGATAGTCTTGCCGGCCTGTAAGTCAGCGTAGATGGACTGAAACTCAGAGCACTGGGGGTATGCCGACCGATACTCATCTAGGAAAGCGGGGTGGATGACGGGGAATGAAATGGCAGAGAGCTGGCGATCATCGCACTGAAGATCGGGGCGGCGAGATAAGGCAT
>BFEA01000275.1:828007-853453 GCA_003427395.1 Chara braunii
TCTCTCTCTCTCTCTCTCTCTCTCTCTCTCTCTCTTGTGTTAGCTCTTAGTCTCATTGATTTGGCTACCTTAGGGCTGCGTTCCCCGCGCCCACGCGGTAGACAATTGAGTGGGATGCAGTTACACTGCCTCGAGAGCAGGGGGGTCTGAGGATTTTGGATCCTAAAAGGAAAAATAGGGCCTTGTTGGTCAAATGGCCAGTTCAAGGGATGATGGAAAGTTCAAATAAAATGTGGATGCAACTTGCGGAGTATATATTAAAAGGGAATGGGACTTGTCCCAGAGCTCACACGTATGGCTCTGCATGTTAATGCAGTCCTACAGTACGAAGCGTCCTAACTCTAAAACTTGGAAGAATATCTTGTTTGCATGGAACAAGTTGCATCCCCATTTATTGAGAGAGCCATCCACGTTTATGGAGGTCTGTAACCAACTCCTGTTTGACAATGCTTTCATCAAACAGGACAATGGATCTGTCTTCCCAGCGGATGGCTCAACCGGTTCTTTTGGGCAAGCATGGATCAAAAAAGGAATTTTGCAGATTAAGGATCTTTGGGACTTTGAACAGAATGGGTGGTTATCCAAGCAAGAGATCAGAAGAAAAATTCCTAGACTACGGTTGGTAAGCCAATGTTGAGAAATTAACAAGTGCTGTCCCTTCTCATTGGATTTCCCTGTTGAAGAATGCTCAGTCAGTTAAAAAGGATACTTGGCTTAGATCTCCGGATGGCTCCAGAGTTTGGAGGGTGGATGGCCAGGAGGGAACAGCAGGTTACAGAGTTCAAGTCTGGATTGAAGGCACTCATGGGAGAGGTCAAGGTCCCCTGAGACTCGAAGGAGAAAAGTTGGTGCTTGATTTAGACGGTCTCACTGAACTACGTGTTCTGGAACAAAAAGGCACCAAGAAGGTACCGACAGTCACACTGTTGGGAGAAACAGGGAGCTTTAAAGTCGAACCTTTATTGTACGGTTGGGGCAAGTGTCGGTCCCATCTAGTGGAGGACACTGCACTGATAAAGTAAAAGCCAAGGGTGGGAGTGGCAGTACAGAGGTCGCAGGCTCTTGACCCTCCATCATCAAAAGCAGCAAGGACATACTGTAAGGGGCAAGAAGAGACAGGTTTAATGCCACAATGGGACAAGCTGTGGAAGGCGCTGAAGAAGTTACCGTCACAGAAACAGGCCAGCTTGATCTGGCAGCAAGCCCTACAAAGTTGTCCCAGTGGCGACTTGGCTGACAGAAAAAGGGATGGACATCTCTGAGATCTGTAGAAGATGTGGCCGGGAACGGGAAACCACTCAGCACCTCTAGTTGCAATGCCCACAGGTTTCTCAGGTATGGGAATGGTGGAAGACACAATGGAAGAACCTAGAGGATAACACAGTTGAATGGTCTGATGAATGGATCTTACACAGCTCAACTGTTGCTACGACAGGATTCACTGTGGGATGGGGCTACCTAGCCCTAGTATGCAGGGGGGTGATAATGGAGGTCATCTGCTCAGCAAGGAATGCGAAAGGGTTCGGCAATGAGGACATGGTGATTCATAAGCAGAAACAACAAATACGGCAGAATATTCACCTGGCCATTAGAGCTGACTGGGAAAGATGTCTCTTGTCCAAAGGCAAGGTCAGCAGTTGGTTTTGCAGAACCTGGGCGTTAAGGAACTAGTTGGCCATAATCACACAGGAGGATAAACTGAAGATTGCTCCCTGGCTACTCGGGGGAGAGGTGGGGAGGTGGACAGGCACCGGCTCTATTTAGGGTCTATTGAGGCCCGTTAGTACTTTAGGTGCCGGCTCCCACAACCCCCGAAGGAAAGATCTCCTTTTTGCTTCGGTTCTGCAGGATACATATGAGTCAAGGACTCTACTCAGAGTAGTGTTGCGCTGGGAGGTTTTAGGACGAGATTTGTTAGCTTAGGCCCTTAGGGTCCTAGACCCCTTTTTACTTGGGCTTTAACCCCTTTTTTTGGAGAGCTTTTGAACTGGGACCCGTTTTTCAGCAATAGCCGGTTTCAGGTGCGCAAGAAGAGGATAATGCGAGCAAATGCTCGTAAGCTAAACTGGCTGAGGCTGCCAGGATAGCTCCGGGTCGAATTTGTGAGGTCCCCGGCCTCGTTCCAGAGATTTTTGCAATAAAAGGACGAATGCTTTCCGAAAAAAAAAACAAAAAAAAAACTGAGATAAGCCCGTTGGTCGAGCGGGATTTGTTTGATGTCGCTCTCTGAAATTTTAATTTTACACTCTAGCAGCGTTCGAGGACTTACCTGCAGCCAGTAGCCAGCGCGTGCATAACTGGAGACATCGGGCCTCGCTCCACTACTGTCGACATGCACAAAAGACAAAAATCATGGCGATGTATCGTTCCATGTTCTAGCCGAAAGATTCGCTCTCGTTTTGCATTGCACATTGAGAGTATTCGAGAGCGTGGCCCATTGAGAGGGTTCCTTGCAAGATTCGAACCCCTCCTTCATGGGCTCACGGTCGGACTCTCATTTTCGAGTTAGAAAAAAAAAAACTCTACAGCCGTTCTGCCTACATACCTACAGGCAGATGTGGGGGAGCAGGCACACAGGCACTTGCCTAGATGCCGGCTCTGCCTGTGGACTACAGGCCTGCAGGCTGCAGATGCAGCCGTTGCAGAACCTGGTGGCAGGCAGTCGTGCCAGGCGGGCCGGCGTGCAGGCATGCTCTGTCGGTGCCTCGCGGCTTTCGCAGGCAAGATGGGCACCGCCGGAGGGAATTGCGACTGCAGATCTGCGTGTGTGCCTGCTAACGGCTCAGGTCAAGCCCGGCTAGGTTATTGGGATTATTGGGAAACGCACGTGGACTTCGTTTTCGGCCAGGGGGATGCTATAAGAGAGTCCATTTTCGACTGGTCACGTCTGACCAGGACACAACCGGTCCGTGAAAAACTGGGGCGTTATAGCTTTTTCCACCGTAGTCGCCTAGCGGGATGGCGCTTTTTTCTTCTTTTCGCACCGCTAACGCCCGCTCTCCCGGACGCACCCGCCTCCCCGCCGGGTCCGGCAGGTTGCCCGCCCCATCTGTCGTCTGTGAGGTGGAAGCAGTCAAACGCAATCTATGGCTCCCGCCGTCCGTTGTTAGCAGATCTCAGGGCGCGGTGTGTGGAAATGGTTTCACCGCGCACACACGCACACGGCACCAGGAAGAACACGCCTAATAAAGCGCGCAGCGGCCGTGGATTCCCTAGATCGACGGCTGAGGAGATGCACCATAGTGCAATTCTAGCGCCGATGGAACGAAGCCCTGTCTTTGTCTGGGTGCGGATGTGCGTTGATGGGGGGAGGACAGCGGCGTCCCAGGGCGGTTTCTTGTCGCATTCCTGGGTGCTCTGCCGGTTTCCCGCCGGGCTGGTCGGGACTGCAACGTACGGGGCAACGATCCTGGGTTGGGCTGGGCGGGGGCGTCGAGCGTCCCGACCGAATAAGACCGGCGTTTGTCTAGTGAAGGGCTACCTACGCAGCTTGATTGATAGCAGCTGTTTGTCGTCGGCGCTGTCGTTGTTGCCCGTCGTCATCTGTCCTCTCGCGACGTACTCTCGGCTTCTTGTGGTTCATTGCCACAGGCAGGCTGGCTTAATCAGTGACAGTACATGAAGGCGTGAAGGAGACTACCTGCACGAGACGAGCACACAGGCAGGTATCACAAGAGTACACAGGCAGGCAAGCACACGCAGGGAGAGAGGCAGGCAGATACGCGCTCAAAGGCTTGTGGTATGGCGTTAAACCCTCAGCTTCAGGTCAACGGCACGCCGGTGCCTTTCATCTCTGAGATGTTTGTGCTGGCGCGGGAAGGGATCGAGTTTCAGATCGATAATATTCTGAGGTAAGTAACGCCAATTTCCTCTCTGGGCAGTGATCAGAGGAGCTAACGAAATCGGTTTGTCGAAATTTCTGTGTGTCACGTGCCGTCGTCTCCTCCTTATTCCCTTCGTCCTACCTTCATCTTCCAACCAAACTCTTACTACGACTCGCATCATCATCAGCATCATCGTCACCCCACCTCTTGTATTACCTATCATCAGGACCACATCTGGTGTGCTGCCGGTGCGACTGAGTACTACCGCTTCACGTCTTAGGCGCTCTCCAATTTGCTTGCGCCGTCTGGTAAGTGCTGGTGAGCGGCATTGGGGGGTGACTTGGGGTCTCGCCGCACAGCTCACCAGACTTCCTTTTTCGTGAGGTCGGCGTCGGCGCACCAAGTCACCAATCTTTTCCGATAGTCAATTCGTTGAAGTAGACGGAATTTGGGTTGGTGAGCGAGAACTCACCACCAACCCGGCCCGTACCGTAGTCCCCGCCTGCAACATCGTCTTTTGGTAGGAACTCTCAGCCACGCTTCAGATTGGTGAGTTTCACACCGGTCCAACTTTTTGTAGGTGCAGTCTGGACGGATTTTTGTGTTTTCTCCCTTCGTCTCTAGCCTGACATATAGGGATACGATCCTGCGAGAAGGGACGTTTGGTGAGGTGGTGGGGCCATGCCTCGTTTTGGTGAGCGAGTTTGGACGGCGTTTTGGCCGTGGTGAAGACGTTACCACGCATTTTTAAGTTGGTGAGGTGCGGCGAGGCACTTGGTACACTTTTTTTTTTTTTTTTTTTTTTTTTACACTTTCTAAGAAGCCGCCGAGCAAACACAGGTGGGATGGTCACACACGTAATCAATCGCTCGTAGAGCTTTTATAAAACGATTACAATTGTCTATTAAAAAGTCCGTTGATCGCCCCGCGGATGCTGCACGCGGGTCTCCGATGTATCCTCTCTCTTCATGCCGCTTTCTGCGCGCGCCGTACGAGCGAGAGGATGCGCGGCTTGATTGCGCACTGCGCCTGGGTTAGGAAGAGGAAGCGAATTAGTCAATTACTATTGGTAGTACGTTTTGTGTTTCGTCTGATCGGCGCCCTGGCTAGCCCTTCTGTGATGGTGTTGATCGTACCGATTGCCAATTGCATCACCAGATTGGCGAGTAATTACAGTCGTCATGGCGGACTGGACAGGGGGACGCCCAAGGGACATATTATGTTACCATATCTTACTAATTTTCTACCTGTGTCTCTTAGCACAGTTCCCTCCTTCCTCTATAGTATGGGAATTTATTTTATAACTGGAAAAAGGGGCGTGACCAGGGCGATAAGATGTTGTACATCTGGTGTATATGTCTCAACTGGATGGTTCATCATGCTCGGCGAATCTTTGTCGTGTGAAGGCATGGGGAGTAGGAGAGGTAGGATGTCCACGAACTTGTCGCCTGGTGGGTGGCCAGAAGCTAAACAGATCAATCGATGTACAATTCCCGCCTGATTGGGAGTGATAACGTTCAGAAGTAAAGCTTTGAAGTGTGGAATGCTTTTTTCCTTCTGTCTTGCGCCCTGCTTTCTTCTTGTAATCTCCTCTCTTTCTGATACCCGGCCCGAATCAAAGGAAGGCGTGGGGGGGGCAACGACTATTGAGGAAGGGGATCTGTCATCATGCCTGCGGAGGACGCGCGCGCATCGTGAAGCATGGCGATCTGAGAACGGTAATTACTCAGAGAATTGGGCGAAAGCGGCTTACAGAAAGGGGTCGTCCAGTGTCGATGATCGAGTCTCCCCGGTGGAGGTGGGGTTCGCGCGCCGTCGCCGGGTCTTCGGGAATCAGTTGTCGGGTGGGTATCGGCGTAATTTTCTGCTGTGACTGGAGCTGCCGTTCTTGCACGTTAAGCCATCAGGTACAGGATTTGCTGCCTTTCTTAAGGATGAGAGGTGAGGGATTGAGGGGGGGGGAAGGGGGTGGCGCGGGTCGAGGACGGGCGCAATTCCTCGATGGAGAGGTGGATCGGGTAGGGAAAGAACCTGCGGTGAAGTCGACAATCGTGCTCGTTCGCGTAAAGGTTCCTTCCGGCGCACCACCTTTTGTTTTACGGCCTCGTTTTGTTTACGCATTTCGTCTTTCTTGCTGCTGAATTGCGTCACGGTTCGATGGGGAGAGGCGTTTTGTGGGCGGAGGGGTAGGAGGGGTCGCTAGGACTCCAGATTCTGTGACAGGAAGGGTTTACAATCGTGCACAGTCACGCAATTTTCGTGATGCAAATTTTTTATTTTTATGGGTCTCGCGCCCAGAAACAGCTGCTCTGCTGTCTGCTTCCGCGTCTTCTTTCGAGAGTCCGGCCGCTGGGGATCGTGTTTTTTTTTTTTTTTTAATAGAAGGATCGTGTTTTTGACTGTTTTCACGGTACTTTCTGAATTGCGTTAGTTCTCGAAGGGGTCCTTGGTGGTGCGATTGTGATTTCGAAGAAACATCTTGCTGCTTGTACCTGTGCTATTCCCTTCCTAAAACCCCGCCTGCCTGAAATTGAAGGGAAGAGAGAAGTGTCTACGTGCAATCGGCTGATAGAGCTCCGGTTGGCAATCAATTGGAGGAACTGAAGGGAAAAGAACCTTTGCGGCTAATTAGCAGACATATGCAGGGCCGCGATTGCCGTTCGCTTAGTCTGTGTGCTGGGGTGGGTGGTTCTGCTCGCTAGGGACTGTGAATTGGATTCGCGCGGGTCGCTTTTTCGGACCGCAAGCGGACCTTGATCAAATCAAAATTGTACTTAATTGGAGCGTTTCGTAGGGGCGCAGTAGTTTGCCGAGAATCGGAAATGCTTGTCAGGCAAAGCTATGGAGGAATTGCCTCCTTCTGTGGGGCGTCTGGAGGAGGGTCTGCGTAGTCTGGAAGATCAGAAGTTATTAGTATGATTTTGATTGATTGGCGTTTGGGTGGCGGAGTGAGCGACGAGGACGAGGAAGACCTGGTCCGCCAGAACAGGTCCTTGGCAGGTCGCTCTGTCGCTTCGGGAGGGCAGGGGCACGAAGAGGAGTGAGGTCCTTGCCCGTTGATCGAGAAGTGCGCTCTTCTATAGTCTTCGCACTTGCTCCTCACCAACACCTTTCTTTACTGAGCAATTGGGAAGCTCACTCACTAATTTACTGAGTAATTGGCTACCTTCTTCCCCCGAATGCAACGTACGGTCATTATAGCTGAATCTAGACTGAAAGATGCCTCAAATACAGATATAATAACCGTACGTTGTATTCGGGGGAAGAAGGTAGAAGGGGTATGGCGTATTTTACCGCTTGCCCATTTACAGGCGGTCGAGGAGTCTGTACCTGTCGTGATTTCTCAGCGAAAATCTGTTGGAAAGCTCTGACCTGTCTGGACTTGGACTTGTACTTGTACACCGTCAAGTAGCCCGGGGGCGCGGGGCTTTTCCTCGTAATTCTGTTGTTGGTGGAGTGAGAGCTGTGGCAGGAGGAGGTACAGGAGGAGCTTGTCGGGTTATTTCACGCAGAGAATGCGAAGGAGGACGGTCTTCTATTGGCAACAAGGAATTAGGGACGAATTGGCCAATTCGAGAGCTGGGGCTCTCATATTGACAATTGATCACAACCAGGTAGTCAGCCGCCAAGAAGGGAATGGGAATCTAGAGGCGGGCTGAGTGCGAGGGTCCGGCGAGGGCGTGTAATTGCGGTGAACCCAATGAACCGTTTCATTTTCAATCGTGCAGAATTTCAACTTGGAAAAATTCAAACGGGGCCGATCGCTGCGGTCGTCTTGAGGCCTCGCGCACAGGGGCTACCTACTGTAGGTAGCGCTACTCAAGGACGAAAGGTGGGTACCGCTGCACAGTGACAACCCCACGCTCGCTGCGCTACCACATTCGCTCCGCATTTCCGCCTATGAGCTGTCCTCTGAGAGTAAGTGCTGAGTCACGAGGATAGGATCATCCCTCGTGACGCCAGCGTTAGATCCTTTTCTCTTTTCGTTTTGGGGATTCGAATCTCAATCTGCTGCCTCCAATGTTTTGTACGGCGATTTAAAAAGACAGGTACGTTGTGCCTTGAATTTTTTTTTTTTTTTTTTTTTTTTTTTTTTTTTTCTTTTTTTTTTTTTTTTTTTTTTTTATTTTTTTTTTTTTTTTTTTTTAATTTTTTTTTTTTTTTTTTTTTTTTTTTTTTTGTGCCTTGATTTGTTGCCTTTACGCCAGAATTTAAAAATTGTAGAGCCTAGAGAACGCCCCTAAGCTGCTCGAAATGCTGCTGTGCTGTGATTGTCCGACCTGTCAGTGCAGAGGCCATAGAAAGAAGATAGAATAAAAGCAATTGCCGACAACACATGCCTTTGAACAAGAACAAGATAGTGATAGCATTCCGGAACCACGTGTGCCATTCACTGAGCACGTGCTTATCCTCAAGATGCAGAACCCGCAGATTGTCCAAGCTTCATGTAAAGTCTGTCACGTCAACAGGCCGGTCGATCGGGATGGATTCTGCTCCTACTCAGTTCGAGCCCTTGCCATCTGAGTGGGAGGAGGTGGGAGGAGATGTGAGAGAGACGGGGTGATAGTGCAGGCACATGGTAGATGGATTTGTCTTTCACCAAGGGAGGTTGAACAGACTAGCCTTGTGGGATGGTGGGGATCATCCACTCTCAATGTCGGAATCGAGACTCAGGTGGCTATAAATGAAAATAGCCGGCTATAAATGAAAATAGCCAGTATGTCGTATGGTTTTGAGCCCCTTGCTCCGCACCGCTCTCCAAGTATGACAAGGTTTGGCGGTCTTGATCTTCCCGCTCTTCGCTTCATTTCCCAGGCGTCCTTTTGCACGGTCACACGTAGCAGTAATGTTTTTTTTTTTTAATAGGGAGGTCGAACTTTACGTTTCTGTACGTATGTATGTAGTCGTTGAGAACTGCCCGGTGACTCGTATGTATGTAGTCTCATTGGCTATATGTATGCGTACTTCCTAACTGTCGTCTTAGTTTTACCCTCTCATCATGAGGTCATTGAGAACCCTTGTATGTGTATAGATATATATGCGCACGTCTTGTTTTGAATAACTAGGTTGGGCTCAAGGACGTATGTGCGCACGTCGAATAAGTAGGCTGAGCTTAATTACTTGTGTGCGCAAGTCGGTGCATTCGTCTCTCTCTGTCTCCCGTGAAGACGGAAAAGGCGCAAGTAGTTCGGAAATTGAGGCACGGTCAACGGGAAGGCAAGATCTGTTAAGTACGCAGATTCTATGGGCGCGTCTGTTGCTCCATTGTTGCTCAAAAGCGGGGAAGCGGGAAAATTATGTTAGTGCACTGGGTTTTAGCGCTCAAAAGCGGGGAAGCGGGAAAATTATGATAGTGCACTGGGTTTTAGCGCTCAAAAGCGGGGAAGCGGGAAAATTATGATAGTGCACTGGGTTTTAGCGTTGAATTGACAAGTTATTTAATTCAGTCGGCTGGCAAGTACAGTGTCTAATTTTTCCACCTAAGGAGTTTCTTGGAGTATTGTACCCGGCCAGATTAGTTTACTACGGTGTGTGCTTTCTGTGTTATATCGTGTTCACGTACTCATATTTGGAATTAGTGTGCCGATCATCACCGTAATTTACGCCGAGATCACCATAATTTACGCCGATATCACCGTAGTTTACGCCGAGTAATGCCTGATTTGCACTATCTATCTGTCGATCGACCGAATGTTTTCGTCAGTTTCAGTTGGATCCCCGTCCTTTCCGAACGGAGGCATCCCAGGGGAGCGATCGCAGCAGCCAGTCTCCGAATACCAGCTATACAGTCGAGATTTTGCCTATTCACTACTGTCTTTGTCTGTCTGTCTGTCTGTCTGTCTGTCGGGGTGAAGAATGCCGTTAGTGTTGTACGTCGCCATACTGCACTTGCTTATTACTGTAAGTATCTTCATGATCGCAGTTAAACTATGTGTGACACTGTTTTCGTCAGAGCAAAGTGAAGTAAGGAGACGGACAAAGAAAAGCTCGCGGGCAGAGTTCACACGCAGTGGATCTCTCAGCCAGAGACATCGTGAGACGTCGTGGGATGAGGATCAGCCAGCGATCGACGGACGCTTTTAAAAGAAAACACGTACGTCGATTGCTGGCTCCGGGGTGCTCCCAAAAAGGGAAAAAGAGTCACTCAGCAGCGCCCAAGCTATCGTGATAGATGCGTATCGGTTTCAGTTACTATGGTAATGTTTAAAAGATTGATGGTTGGGTTTTTATCGTTTCGAAAACTGTTTAGAGTGCAGACGGAGGTAGAACCTGTGGCTCCCTCATCGCTGTGGTGGTCTCTGCTATGGTTGCAGAAAGACTACTGTAGCCTTTGCTGTTTCCAAAGCTCGGAGTTGTGTGGTGTGTGTGTGTGTGATTCCCTCCTAGCTATCTTCTATCAATCGTGCAATTGGCACGGTACTTGTCTAATGCAGTTGGAGGGGGAGTGGCCTGCCGGCGCTGTGTTGAAGCTGACCGTTGCCCAGACTCTCGCCTGTGTGTGGCACCTTTCCAATTCTGGGAGGAATCACGGTGTGCACCTGGTCAGACTCGGCGGCTCGGGGAGTGGAGGGTCGGTGGTGTTGCCTGTGATCTGAAGTGGGAGCTTTGCAAGGTGGTATTTAATGTGCAAGACTCTTCCATGTTTTTTTGTTCCTTTCTCTGTTTTGTTGCCTTCTATGTTTTTTTGTTCCTTTCTTTGTTTTGTTGCTGTTTGGTCCCACCACGGCTGTAGGAATGCCAGGACCTTTCTCTGTTTTGTTGCTGTTTGGTCTCACCACGGGCTTAAAGTCAGAGCAATAATGTAGCAAAGTTGGATGAAACAGAGCTTGTTCCGATAGACCGCTTGCCTGTGTCAGATGACATCGTGTGCTGTGTAATGACTCGACAGACGATCGCAATCCCTTCCTCCATGCAGGCGCCGTGATCTGTTTTTTTTTTTTTTTTTTTTTTTTCTCCCTCCCTTTATGATCTCAATTCTTCGCCATGGTTGGTATGATCGGATACCCCTGGAGGCCGTTTTTACAGTAATTGCCTGTAGAAACGCAGAAACGCAGCACCGTTTTTTGTGCTGTGCAACGACTCGACAGCTGCAATGGACGAGGGTCACCCCTCGTGTCATTGTCGTCGTCAACGAACCAACGCTCTGGTGATGAACTACTGAGAACTCCGGGAAAAAAAGGAAAATCGGTTGGACATGGCACATGCATCAATTTTTGTTGGTTTAAGAGTGAGGATTGTACGGGGAAAAGTAAGAAAGAGCGGATGTGGCTGATCGGAAACGTTCGTGTACGTCTCGGGATTCACGAAAGACCGACCAGTATTGACTGATAGAAGCGTGTTTCCCCGTTCCGTTCTTCGCCCCCTGATGGCTCTTGAACATGTGACAAAATGTTTCATGGATGTTTCGAGGTTCCGCGACTCAAACATCTGCTTGAAGCAAAACAAACTCTATTATCTATCATTGATCATTTATTACATGTGGGTGTTTTTGTCGCGTGCTCTTTAGCGCTTGAGTGGCTGGAGTGCTCTTCACTAAGCTATTCCTCTCCGTTGAAGCACTTCCTCTCCGTTGAAGCAATTCTCCCCGGTTTACTAAAACTTTCTGGAATTTTTTGTACATCACCTCTGTGCACGCTAAGGTCTCTCGATGGGTGGCGGGGGGTCCCGGGAGCGAAGTATTCGTTGGGATTGTCTGGTAACGGCCCCCAGTGTAATTTACTGATAATAACCTTTATCGGACGGTTGGAATTGACGAGCAGGCATCGTGAATGATATAGGAACAATAGAGGGAAAAGTGAATGACCACCGGTAGGTAGTCTGCAGCATCCCTGAATAGTAGTATGAACTAGAAAGTGGTGGCATGATCCCAACCTATCAATCGATTGTCTACTATGGTAACGATTTCGTGTCCTTGTTGCACCAGTTAGTCGAGTCGACCAATCAGTGGAGGACTCGGGCAACCAATCAGTCGAGGAGTCAGTTTCGTCTGCTCTCGTGAGCCTCGTCCGGGCTGGTTGACTTGAGAGCTGTCAATGGAAGAACGGATTAATCTCTGCCGTTGTGCTGCGGCTTATCGACCAGTTTTCTTCCAATTTGAGCGACTACGGTAGCCGCCATCCATCGCTGTCTTGGGGATGATTGTGAGTGTAGTGGCAAAACGCGCATGCATTGTTATTGGGGAATGATGGTAAAGCTAGATCCCCCCCCCCCCCCCCCCCCCCTTCTTCTCTGTCTCAATCATTTATGCTTGTCATCCTTGCGCAGCGGCCATGCAAAGTCTTCTTTCTCTGTATCGTTTCAAATTTAACGGTTGTCCGAAGGACGATAAGCTCAGACTTAGCTGTCCGTTGGGAAGACATTTTCTTGTCGAGGAAGGTCTGCGTTAAGGAAAAAGCTGAGCCATGGAAGTGGTTCTCCACAGTCTCTCCCACGTTCCTTTTTTTTTTTTTTTTTTAGTTTAACTATCATTGGCGCGAGAGCACCTGCTAGCAGGAGTTGGTAAGAGCATGCTCCTCTAGCATGCCTTCGCAGGGTTGATGGCTCCAATTTATTGGTGGGGACTCTGGGAGCTGCACCTGCTGGAAACGGGGTCCAGCGTCCCTTCAGTGACAGGAGCACGGACGGTTTTCAACAATCCAGCAAAAGAATGCACAGTGGGGGGCAGCATTGATTACCGTCTCCAGGAGGGGATTGACTGACCCCCCTTCTACACTTTCCTTTTCGAGGAAGGTCTTCGGTAAGGAAAAAGCTGAGCCATGGAAGTAGTTCTCCACAGTCTCTCCCACTTTCCTCTTCAGAATAGTGTACATCCGTTTTAAGTAGGTGGCGCATGGGAAAGTGAGCAGAACGAGTAGTAGTGTTATGCTGGACTTGACTTGCCGTATGGATATAGACGTTGATTGGTTAGTTGTTCCCACGTGGATCGTTTGATTGGCCATGAGCTGTAGAAGCATTACACATCCTACGTCAGTCTCGCTTCCGTCCCTATGTGCCCTTCACGTTTTTGTACGTAGGTGATCTATTGGGCGGAAAGTTTTCCCTTTGTAGATATATCAGGAAAATCTTTTGTGTCTCCCTGGTGTCTTTATCCCCCATTTTCTACATGGTGGTCTTTTGTGTGTATGCGTGTGTGGTGGGCCGCCACTAGTCTGGAGGTTCATCCCGTATCACTTATTCGGAGAAGGTTCTTTGTTCGGATTAAAGTTCCTTATATTGGAGTAGTTGGTTATTGATTTTACTTCTCCCTCCCTTTCCCCTCTCCTTTCTACTGTGCATGTGGTCCAGCCGCATTCGTTTTGGAATTGAGAAAGCGGATTGCAGTACTGCACAGGGGGACAAGCCAGCTTTCGTAATATTCGTAAGCACATTATTGCGGCTGTTCCCTCTGCCACAAGATGTCCTGTGCAGTTGAAAAATAATACTGTTTTGTACCATCTACAAGAAGGTACTAGCACTTCCTTCTCGATCACACATGTAGGAGTAGAAGAGACCATCTTGACACTATGGTTGATTGATGGAGGGAAGAAATGGTATAGATAGTAACGAGAGAAAAAATGTGGACATGCATACGAGCCGCGCATCATTCCTTGGTTGCAATGAGCGGGTGCTCACCAATTTTGCGTGAATCGTGTGCTCCTGTGCGGTGCTCCCTCCACCTTGAGGAGGAGAGTTGAGTAGCAGAGTTCTGGCACGACGGCTGACAGTAGGAGCGAGCTCCGACAACTAACCGGGTGCTACCGTCTTCCCTCGAACACAACGCACCCTTCTTTTGGCTGTATCTGGCCGGAAATATGGGTTGTATACATTCATTTTTAGGGTGCGTTATGTTCGGGGGAAGACGGTAGTAATGGGGCAGATTACGGGGGAAGTAAAACAACGACAGGTTGAATGAGCTCCATTGCATGTACGTGGTCGTTGACCCAGATCTTCTGGGATGTGAGGTAGGGAAGAGATGAGAAAGACGAGGAGGTTGTATTTTCTTCGTTCTTTTTCTCATAAAAGAGCGACGGCCGGGAGGAGATCTAGGGCCTCGCTCCACTACTCTATACTCTCGAAATTTCAAGAGTAAGGCCTCGCTCCACTTACTCTAGATAGGTGCTCTCGAAAATGCCCTTCGAGAGCTGTCAGAAAGCACTCTTGAAGGGCACTCTCGAAGTGTCTAGAGTGCCCAGCCTGCGATGACATGCTTTTCCAGTGTCATCCCTCGTACCCCCGCTCCGACCATTTTTTTTCGAGAGTGCGCCTTGTGTCCCGACCATTCAGAACAGGGCGGTGCTGTCTTTTAGTGCAGCCAGAGAGCTCGTCTCATTCCGCCACTGCATCTCGAGCAAACCCATCTAGAGTAAGTGGAGCCAAGACTCTTTTTTCGAGAGTTTTGCACGTCTGACAGCTCTAGGACTCAAGAAACTTTTCGCGAGTTGAGAGTAGTGGAGCCAGACCCGTAATAGTTGAGCAGACCGGGGCCATGTATAATAATATCAGAATTATTTTATTCTGGTCATCTGGTTCTGTCTGGATTCGAACTTGGGTCTGTATTTCGACGGCTCCTGGGTTTATCAACCGAGCTACCTTCGTCCCGCGAATACAACGTATGGTCCTTACAGCTGTATTTGGGGGAAGAAGGTAGCCTCGATAGGTAGGAGGTCGGTTTTTTGTATATTCCGGGAGGGGTTTTGCTTCCTGTTTTATTCATTTTTGGACGGGATTAGTTGGCCCTGGCACAATGATACATCATTAATTTTATGCCGTGTGGGGTGGTGGTTGGTCAGTGAAGCTTGATTGAAGGTCGAGTGTGGAGCTCCGCCCTTCGCTCATCCATCTCACCTTGAAGATTTCCCAAAGCTTGCTCCAAGTTCCCAAAGCCACCTTGAAGATTTCCCAAAGCTTGCTCAAGTTCCCAAAGCTAGGACTTTTCCGTCCAGTACTGACGGGATCGAAGGGAAAACCTTTTGAAATGAGTCGGGTGGAACATGCCAGCCTGTCTGCATAATGTGTCGAGGTTCCTTCACCATGCAGATGCTGAAGTGCGGGCTGTTTTCGGAGGGCAGGAGAAGTTTTTGCTTCAGTTGTTATTGTGGGCATCTTGCTTGCCGTGCAGCCGAAGCCAGTTGCGTGAAGCTGTGATGCTGACCAACGGTGCGTGATGCTGACCAACGTTGTTCACAGAGCAACGGGAAGAGGAACATTTGATCACGTAACGAGAACGGGCTGTACTGGTTTGATTATTTCTTGTGAAGGGGATTTTGAACGTGTCAATGTGAATCCGTGTCAGTGTGAACTTTTTGTTTTTCCCCTCGTGAAGAAAAGGAAAGATCCATCCGTGAGCGTCTGAACTTCTTTTTTCGAAAAGAAGATTCTCAAGGGGCGGCTTTCATGTGGTAAGCTAATGGATGCTCTCGTTGGAAAAAAGAGGGGATTCTTGGCTAAGTAGCTGTCAACCCTTGTTTTTTTTATATGGTCGTGGTGTATGAAGTCAAACTTTAGGACTCGAGTTGTCAATGATCACGGTGAGGTGACTGAACTCGGAACTGTCATTTGAATTGACATGCGTGGATCCTGAGTGAGGGTTGTGTGTATACGTGGTCCATGTATGTGTGTATGCGTGGATCCTGATTTTGCGCATGCAAGAGACTATAGTGACCACTCTGCTGATTATGCGGCATGCGAGAGACAGAACGGGTAAGGAGAATATCGAGTGAGAGACGTTACCTGTGAGGAGTTACAGTGTGCTCTGATGAAGCAGTATTTTTGCGGAGTTACAGTGTCAAATTCAACCACCCTGTGGCGCTGTGAAAGTCTGATAAACAGGGTGTTCCATCATGATTTTCTGGGTTAGACTCTGTTAGAGGTTTTGGGACCAATGCATGCATGAATACTTTAAGAGGCAGGTAGGTCAGATTTCTTTCTCGAGAGTGGCAGATCGGTTGAATCAGAAGTCTGTGGAATTCTGAGGAAGCCTTCCATTTGCACAATTTTGGAAAGCCTTCTGTTTGCCCAATCTCGTGGGTAGTGATGGCATGCAATTTTTTTCTTTTTCATGGTGCCGAGGAGAACACATTTTTTAATGCATGCATGGATACTTTAGAGGCAGGTAGGTCAGATTTCTTTCTCAAGAGGGGCATATCGGTTGAATCAGAAGTCTGTGGAATTCTGAGGAAGCCTTCCATTTGCACAATTTTTGAAAGCCTTCTGTTTGCCCAATCTTGTGGGTAGTGATGGCATGCATTTTTTTTCTTTTTCATGGTGTCAAGACAACACATCTTTTAAAGTTATGTAGCCTCAAAATTCCGTACTAGATTTTCAATTGAACACCTGTTCACGTGAGTCTAAGCTGCCTTCCAGGGCTCAGAGCCTGCAACTGCACGTTTCCAAAGTGGTGTGCCACGTTCGCTAGCGGGCCAGGCCCGAATAGAAAAGCTCTTGCCATATAAACCAGTAAAAGTCGTACTCTAGTCAAGATAGGTTCCAGCCATAGACCCTGCGCCTTAGACTCTACTCTTAGATCCTAAAATCCCCTTGGTGTCTGGATGGGTCCTTGTTTCTCCAGGTGGGTAGTGCGAAGTACAATACTGAGGGAAGATGATAGCATAGTATAAATGCGGCTGTCCCCCATATAAGAAGACAAGCCTGCTTTTTATTGTAAGTGAAAAAAAAGAAAGGGAAAAAAAAATGAAATAGTAAAATCTGTGTAGTCTGCTTCAGGTGAACTGGCGGTTTAAAGTCTTGTTTATGATACTAGTTATTAAATCCAGCTTGTATGGCTGAATGGTACACCCATGCAGACAATGAGTCTGAATATTGAAGGAATCAAGTGGGTTTTTGTTTTTTTTGCCCCCGAATCAGGTGGATTCTAATAAGATGTAAAATGCTTTTTCTTTTTTTTTTACATATAGTAATCGACTAGAATTTGAAACCATGGAAAAATAGTTCTTTTTCCTGTCAACAGATTCCTCCCCTCCTCCCCTTACCCCCCCGCAACCTTGTATCTAGATTCAGTGGGTTTGCTCCACTGGGTCATAGGAAGGCTGCTACGGTGTTCTGCGGCACCAGAATCTGGGAATGTGGTGGTGCCAATTGCACCACAATTCGGCCGCCCCAAAAATAAGAAATAAAAGAGACACAAGGCAAAATAGTATATCAAAATGACTTCTGGCATCATCGAAAGGGATAGGGGTCAAAACTTCAATCTGATTTGCATAGACTTACTGAAGTGCCCTCCTAACCGTGCGAAATAGTTGCCCATTACACGGCTCACTAACTTTTTGGATGTAATCACAATGGCAATAGCAATCACGGCAGTCGGGCTGCCCAAATAGAGTGCGTCACTCCACTGCACAGTACTTTTTAGTTTTTAAATGTATTGGGACCCGGCAGTGGTCCCGATACATGGAAATGTTGGATCAGTCCGAATGTATCTGGTCCACCAAGGCTGGTCGAGATACGTGTAGGAGGTTGTGTATTGGATAGAGGACGAAACTATAGATTGCACAGCATTGCAGTAAAGTGCCATGGTCGTGCCCAAAAATTGTTCGTGCAAATCTTGTGCAATCAGCTAGTGGGGCTCCAGGTGATTGCAGCCTCCTTGGGAATGGTCCTTTTTGAATCTTTTGTTTTGTAATTGATCTAAGCTTCAAGGCATTCTGGTTGTTGTCACTTGTCAGCAATTGCCTGGGATGACCACGAAGAGGAACTGAGGCCTTCTGACCTCGGTTGTGGGACATGATCACAATGGTCCAGCTACCTTCTTCATGAGATGCCCGGTCATTATCACTGCATCTAGACTGAAAAGTGCCCCAAATACAGATATAATGACTGGGCGTTATATTCGGGCGAAGACAGTAGGTGGCCGCCGAGTTGTTTGTGGCATTCTCAGGCTTATAGTCCACTTACAGCTATAATGACCAGGCGTTATATTTGGGTGAAGACAGTGGGTTCGTGGAGTTGTTTGTGGCATCCTCAGGTTTATAGAGCCCAGTTACAGCTATAATGACCGGGCGTTATGTTTGGCTGAAGCAGTAGGTGGCTGAGGAGTCGTTTGTGGCATCCTCAGGTTAATAGAGCCCAGTTACAGCTATAATGACCGGGCGTTATATTCGGGTGAAGACGTTTGTGGCATCCTCAGGTTTATAGAGTCCAGTCTTGGATAGCCTAGTACAGGAGAGGATCAACAGAGTATATGTTAAAGAAAAAGATGATGTGGCGGCTCACCGCTTTGCATCTTGTCAAGGGTTGCAGCCCTCCTGATGAGCTCAGCAAGAGCTCAACCAACATTTTCCTGCAAGCGTTCCTTTAGTCCTCGTCTCTCCTGCCAACAATTCACTGGCCCATCGGGTGCCCTGCGGGCCAGTGTCCCTTGTTTAAATAGTGCCTCATGAGATTCCTGAAGACAGTAAAGGATAGGGTGGGGGGCTGTGATAAACTGTTCTGTTGGACTTGCACGAATTTGGCAGGAGGCTGAGGCTGAGGGCCTTGTTCCACTACTTGCCAGATTTCGAGTTTGGTGATTTGTGCAGCTGTTGTTCCACTAAGGACCTTGTTGGACACACCGTCACCGTAGAGATCCTTGAAACGCAAGAAGGAAGAGTCCCAGGACCTTGTTGGACACACCGTAGAGATCCTTGAAACGCAAGAAGGAAGAGTCCTTGGGGGGAGAAAATTGATTTTCGACGATTTTTGGCTTTGTCATTCCACATGTCCATGACAAATTGTTTCGAGGATGAACCCTTTGGGAAGTTGCTATTTTACCCAAAAAAAACAAAAAAATTTAAAAACGAAGAAAACATGTTGTGCTTCAGGCTCACAACCAAGAGGGTGCCACCGGGAATCAAATTCGGAGGATGCCCTCTCAACTCCGGAGCATTCGTCCTCAGATGTTTTGAAAGAACATTTTGCAAGGTTCTCTCAAATTCTTGAAAGACAATATGGATCCGTCATCTTGAAACTGAAGGACAGATCTTTTGAACTGTTTTCACCTTTTTTTTTATGGATTTCGTTTCAAGGACACATGGAACGCCGGGAATCGTTTTTCCGGGAGTGTCTAAGGAGACCCTAATGCGGTAAACTAGTTACTCACTCTCATGAAGTCTGTACTGACTTTGGGAAATTGTGCATGTTGAGCACCAGCCACAGAGCTCGAATTTCCCCGCTTGCCATGGTGGTCTTCTAGAGGGAGGTCCTGGTGACCCCTGTATGAAGACTCTTTTCGTTAGTATGAAGTCTGGCTGACATGTGGGTGGAAACCTATTTTTTCCATTTGTAGTACTCGTGGAAAATGTGTGTTGAACGGAAGTACTCAGTGAACCGTAGACAGAAAAGTGGAGGCCTTTATAGAACCACCAGTACCTTTCCGGGGCCCAGCTATTTTCCTGAGATGCGCCGGGTAATGCGGGTGGCCGGCCTAACCGAAATGGCTGGCGGTGCCAGCCAAAATGAGTCCAGCGCCGCCGTGCCCGTGGGGGTTCGGTCCTACCGGACCGAAATGGCTGGTGGCGCCAGCCAAAATGAGTCCTCCGCTGGTGGATGTGAGTGCTAGCAGACCGAAATGGCTGGCAGTGCCAGCCAAAACGAGTCCTGTGCCGGTTCGTTTTTTTTTTTTTTTTTTTTTTTTTTTTTTTGGTGCGCAGGACGATGTGAGGCTCAGCATCTATAGCTGAGAAAGGTACCGGTGGTTTAACATTGTTCCATCGGGACTTCCACAGAATCATTATGTACAGTTGCATCTACCTGGGGCCACAAGTGAAGCAAATGAACTGATGTACTGAGTAAATTGTAGACTGAAAAAAGTGGTCAAAGCCTGAGGCTTGCGGACATTCTTCCATCGGGATTGCACAGAAATACCATCTATAGTTGCATACACCAAGGGACAAATGTTTGAAACGAAGGAACTTACGTAATGAGACGGCAGAGATAGAGAAGAGGTAGAAACCTAAAGGTAGTATCCTCATTTTATTTTATCTTGTTTTGTTCCATTTCCTCTTTCTGAATTGTCTTCTTTTTGTTTTTTTCTCCCTCCCTCCCTCCCTTCTCCTTCTCCCTGCCTCCCCCTGGCAGGGCGTGGTGGAGTGGGATGTGGTGGTTTGAGGTGGTTGCATTTGCTATCATCTTCAAACCGCAGTCCAGGTGGGAGTGACGTGGTCATCATCATCATCATGATCATTATAGATCGTTGGTATGGTGAGGGTGGAAGAAGTCGGTGTCCCTTTTTTTCCTGCCTCTTTCTGGGAGATTCTGGCCCTTTTTTGCCATCCACTTGCAGTTGCCCTCCGCCTCCTCGGGATGCTTCTCCTTTTCCTTTGAAGGAGGGAAGTGGAAGCAGGTGACCGATGAGAGTGGGAGGCGAAAGATGGATGGATGGCGTGAGAAGGGAGGCATTGCATTTCGAGGTGCTCCCTCCTGGTCCCCTTCGTCTTTCTGACCCTCCTTTCCTCCTCCCCTCTCCCCCACACTTCCCATCGCTACTACCTTCCCACGGAAGAGTCAAAGGAGAGAAACGGGCAGGAGGTGAGGGGGGATGGAAGGAGGTGGGGAGGGGGAGGGGAGGAAGAATGGATGGTGAGAGAAGGGTGATGTTACGAGAGGATGGATTTCAGTGTTGGGATGGGAATGATGGGGGCAGGATTGGTGTGTGTGGTAGGATTAAGGAGAGAGATTGGTGGGAGTGTGGGTATGCTAAATCGCCACTGTCTCCAAGCCTCTTTTTGCTGAGGTGGATTCCCCATGTGCACTAGAAAAAAAAATGGCGTCGTCTTTTTTACCCTTTTGGCTGTGCTATCTTGGTCCGGTAGCACTGCTCATCCGAAGTTTTTGAAATGTCACGTTTTCGATTCTTGAGGTTGCCTCGAAAACATCATGCTGTCGAAGGAGCAGTGATCGGAGAGGGTAGAGACTTCGGTGAGCGGTCCTGTCACTGTAGCATCACGGAGGAGGTGGATGCTGGAGTGCAGATAGAGGCAGGGTATAGGGTTGTGTGCTCTTTGGTAGGATTTTGAAGGGTTTAAAATTTCAATCATATGGGTCATTGTGTTCATTTGTTCTTCTATCTCGGCTTGGTTTTCTTCGTGGCTCAATTTCTTTCTGCGTTTTTGAGGTGTGACGCTCCTGTCACTGTAGCATCAGGGAGGAGGTGGATTCTGTAGTGCAGATAGAGGCAGGGTATAGGGTTGTGTGCTCTTTGGTAGGATTTTGAAGGGTTTAAAATTTCAATCATATGGGTCATTGTGCTCATTTGTTCTTCTATCTCGGCTTGGTTTTGTTCGTGGCTCAATTTCTTTCTGCGTTTTTGAGGTGTCACACTCTGTTCGTTGGTCATTGTAATTAGTACTTCGTCAATTTGTCAGATATAGGGCCTCACCACACCACTCGAGAATCTCGAAAATTCGAGAGTTGGGCACCGCCACACAGCCTCCCGAAAAAAAACCCTTCGATGTCTTCGAGCTGTCAGAACGCCAGTTTCGAGGGCCCTCTCGAAGCGATGTTTGAGCCCAGCCTGCAGCTTCGGGGTTTTTGTGATACGGCCCGTCGGTGCTCGAGTTCGTGGTCCATTTCGAGAGCTGTCAGGCCATTTTGGACGGTAGTGCGCTGAAGGAGAGCAGCGCAATCTCGAAAGCAACTCTCGAAAACGCACCTTCTTCGAGAGGCGGCAGGTGCTGGACACGCTTCCAATTCGAGAGTTAGCTCTGCCACACAGCACTACCGAATCTGGCCGCAGAGAGCATCCACGTCCGAGAGGAAAAATTCGGGTGTGCCATGTGGAGAAGGGCCTCTTTCTCTCGAAAACGGCCTCTCGAAAAGTTCTGACAGCCCTCAAATTTTTTCGAGATTTGAGAGTGGTGTGGTGAGGTCCATAGAATGAGGATTTGGCATCATCCTTACTCTTATAAAAGCAAAACACGGGGCCCACACGAGACCCTCCTTCCAATGTTGGGAGCACTTTTTGCAGGGGCGGTCGAGTGGATCAGGGGAGGTGCGTCAGTTGGATTTTAATGTTTGAATACAAGTACATAGTAACGATGCATCGACGAGGAAAGTGAGAATGAATCTTAGATCCACAGTGTGTTTGTTTTTTTGTTTTTTTGTGTGTGTAGAGCCTCGCTAAACTACTCACCACATGAAGAAAGAGAGAATGAATCCTTTTTTTTTTTAAAGGCTAATTTTTTTAAAGCCCAACCAATTCAATTACCTGTCTAATCTGGATGAGATGGCCTTTCAGGGATTTTTATTATCGTTATTATAGTATTATTATGGGGGCCCGAGTTCAAGCCTCCAACGAGGGAACATGTGGAGGCTGCACCCGAACTGCAGGTGGGAGATACTGGTCAGGGGTCAGCGGGTAGCATCAGGACCGAGCTTTCTTCGATGAGCCAGTCGCTGTGCATCCCCTCTGGTTCCCTCCCCCTACGAACATCAGCAGTCTGTGCTCAATGCCACTTGGGGGGACCAGCTCAGTTGGTAAGGCATGCAAGTGGCATTCAGGTCTTGGGTTCAATCCCCATTGGCCCCATGTACCTTCCTGAGCAAGCTTGGTGCCTGCCACCTAGAGATAGGTCGTTGGTCCATTGAGAATGAATCTTCACATAGAACATGGAAAGATACACCGTGTTTTTTTTCCTTTGTTTTGTGCGCGCATTTGGCCTCTCCGCTCACCAGATGAGGAAAGTGAGAATGAATCTTCACAAAGAACATGGAAAGATACACCGCGCCGTTTTGTTTTTGGCATTTTGAGGGGAGGGCGCCACATGGGAATGTTGGAATACAGGTGCATAGCGACATGGGCCTTGCTCCGCTACTCTGCACATGCGCAAAAGACAAAACTTATGGCTGTGTATCTTTCCATGTTGTAGTGGAGGATTCATTCTCATTTGGCTCATTTGGAGAGTAGAGGCTCTAGGCCCATAGCAACGGTGAGGAAATACACCGCCGTAGTTATTTTGTCTTTTGTGTGTGTGTTGGGTCTTTCTCAACTACTCGCCAGATGAGGAAAGTGAGAATGAATCTTCAGATAGAACATGGAAAGATACACGGTGATGGTAATTGCTAGGTTTGCTAGGTTTCATGTGCCTTTTTTTTTTCCTTTTTCCCTGATTCCTTGGAAGTGCCCAACGGCTGCTGCTGGCTGGAACTGACTGTGCGCTTCTACACCGGGGCCCTGCGTGTGCTGCCCCCTTCATGGGCATCAGATTGTTGAAATGCATTTCAAGATGGTTCTTGATTTCCAATGTAATCAATTACTCAAGAACAAGGACCATGCCCGGTGGAAAAGGGCAGACCAGCGACTTACAGAAGTATAAATCAAGAGGCAGCGTCCAGCCATTCATTCATTCCAGCGTGAGCCATGCGGAAGCGCTGCCCTAGCGTCTTGTGCAAGGTGGTCTGCAGATGCCCGAGGACTAAATGGGCTGAAGGAAGATTAGAGTATCCGTAGCTAGTAGGGGTTAGGCGGCCATAGCCGCTGTAGCCTTAGAGGCAGAATTCAGTGGGTGTGTGTGTGTGAGTGGCTGATTGTATGTGCGTGGGATATTCAGGATGGTCCAGAGTTGAGTGTGTGCTTGGACACAGTGACGAGAGTTGGGATGTACAGGCGTTGATGCGCCATGCCTGTTGAAGTGAGTTTGCATCTGAACTGTGTTCTCGGTTTCCATATCTCCGAGCTTTGAGTGGGCACTTGGCCCCAGTGTGAATTGCCATCTGTCTGCATGTATGCAAAGTGAAGAAGAAAGTGAGTCTGATTGCAGGTAGCCTTATTCACAAAAAGTTTGTGTTCAGAGTTGTTCAGGTAATCAATTGGGTAGAACCTTGTTAAACCGCCAGTACGTATCCCATAAGTTGACCTCGGGACCGGTGCGCCAAGCATTGGGGATGTATCTGGCTGGCGTGCGTGCCCGGGGCCCATCCTCCATGTTAACCAGCGGGCAATTGTTTTTTGCCTGGGAAAGGTACTGGCGGTTTAAACGTCATCATCCATCTGTCTGACTGACTCGGACATCATCTGGGAATGCTTGTGGTGTCTTGGTAGATTTCTATCATACGCCTGTCTGATGTCATGTGGCGTCTAGTGGTGGTAGCTGTCTGGGACAATCATCACACTTAGCATTGCGACTTTTGCCTGATGGGGACACTGGACCCCTTTTCCAGTATAAGCTGATGCCGGGTCAGGGCCCTGGTATCATCTGTTTGTTTTTGCCGTTTCACACACAAAGCCTTGGGCGCTGCGCCCCGTTTCCCTTTCCCCCCCCCCCCCCCCCCGAAAAAAAAAAAAAAGGAACAAGTACTTATGGCAGGGGTTAGGATAACTGTGGGGCAGAAGGAGATGGGAACCCCATGGGTTGTGAAGGGGATGCTAGGGCAAGCTCTACATGGAGATGGTAATGAGTCAGTGGGCCAGTGGCTGTGACAGCTGGCATGAACCATGGCTGAACTAAGATTGACATTGCCATGCATCTTGTAGTTCAACCTCCAGAACATTCTCTGGGAGCTATTTTGTTCCGGCGTGGCAGCTAACGTGCCACATTTTCTGGGGCTCCGATAACCTAGTCTAAAAGGCTGGCACCGCCAGTCTAAAACTTGGTTCGGCGAAACTTGGCATCGCGGTCAGGCTTCGGTGTGCTTGTGGTTGGCAGGGGTGTCGACACACGATGCTGGGGGGTGCGGAGCATTGGTGCAGTGAGGGATCATGGCTGGAGAGGTCACAGGCTGGGCGTTATATGTCAGAGTGGAGGGGATATGTCCTAGGAGAGCGCATGGCCGTCGAGGCCACAGAAAGCCAACTTGGTCGCTCGTTGGAGAGAATTGAGTCTATTCGTGGTACGATGCTAATAGATGTCCACAATCAATTCACCAGGCGTTTTACTTGTGACCTGACGCTTCACCCAGGTAAAGTGAGCTGGGGCTCAAGTGAAGCGCCCTGTGTGACACTTCACCCAACCTCAGCACGGATATTAACGCATGATCCGGTGTAGCCAGACTGCATGTGTGGGCTAGCTGACGGTGCCAGTTGGACTTCAAGCAAGCATTATTGCAATGGTGTCCGTCTGTTTGCTTGCGAAGACACAAGAAGTCACAGTGTCAGCTCATCGGGAATTGAACTGTGCCTCCACCACCAGAGAGGTGATTCGCTCAAACGATTGCCAAAATGGGGTGGTGTCACAGTGAAGCGTCAAGTGAACCAAGTGGGCGCTTGGTGAAGCCTGTTGTGTGACACTTCACCCACTCTCAGCGTGGACATCACTAATCCATGATGCGCTGTAGGCAGACTGATATGTATTTAGAAAATGTGATACACAATTGCAAATGATGTAATACAAGAACAAAGAAGAGATGAAATTTTGAAACCAAAGTGAAAAGAATGTGGAAGTGAGCTGATCCGGCCTTCTTTTTGCCTTGCAACCTCCCTTTCTGGGATTTTAACTCCTGTTTTATTTCTCAGATGCTCTCTTTCTTCATGGCCTGCTCATTTTTCTCACTCACTTGCCTTGCATCCTCCCTTCCTTCTGGCATCTTACCTCCTCTTCGCTCTCCAATGTGCTCTTTCTTAACACCATTCACCTCTCTCTCTCTACCTCTCTCCCTCTCTCTCTCTCTCTCTCTCTCTCTCTCTCTCTCTCTCTCTCTCTCTCTCTCTCTCTCT
>BFEA01000275.1:859253-873090 GCA_003427395.1 Chara braunii
GAGAGAGAGAGAGAGAGAGAGAGAGAGAGAGAGAGAGAGAGAGAGAGAGAGAGAGAAGATGGTGTAATAAGCATCTTCGTTTAAGTTGAGTGGTGATGTCGGTCAGGTTGTATCATGAAGTGGTTGAACGTTGTGAATAGGCTTGGTCTTCGCATCTTTTGCACCTTAATCGTAGGGAGGCCTGTGGAAATTGTTTAGCTTTTGAAGAGACCAGGAGACGAGTGGGTGACTGATACTGTATAACGTCTGGGTAGCTGCTTTTTTTCCCTCTAGACAACCGTTTGTAGCCCTTACTCTTCCTCTTATGATGGAAGTGAGGCAAAGTCTTGTTTCCTTGGTACATTTATGGCTTTCACCGTCCACTTTTTTGTCAGGAAGACACACGGATGTATGCAGAGTTGCTGCAGATCGATAGCAGACACTTTGCCTTCAAGTCAGGTCAGTGGTGTTTTTTCTTTCTCCTTCTGCCTGCCTTCTAAAGGCCATGTAGACAATGGCGAGTTCCCCACACATCGGTGGTATGGAGGCTTTGTGTGGGACGCTGCGTGATGACGGTGAAGTTGGTGCTTGACCTGGTGATTTGCCAAATTTTGTCTTGTAAATCATATTTCTCGAACTCTGGATTTTGACGCGTAACTTCGGACCTGGTGAGTTCTTACCTGTACATGATATGTGTATGCTCTGGCCTATTTGGTTTTGAATTTGTGATGCGTGTTCCTCGATTTCACATGTACCATTATACACTACAATTGTTAAATGATTCTGTTCTTTCAACAATCGGCGAACCGAGCAGAGAATGAATGGGAGCATGAGACTGGCAGCGCTGTTGGGTACAAGTCTAGGTGAGTACGGCCAACTGGCTAGCACAGAATTGAAATGCAGTTTGAAGAAATCCCTTCTTAATGTTTGTGGTGTAGTCTTAAGTCTTTTGTTTGTGGTGTAGTAATAGGGACATGGCTTTGCACAATGTCAAATCCCGAACTCGGATTCTGGAGGGATACTGCATAGGCATGGGTTCTGGAGGGAAACAGCATAGGCATGGGTGGTAGTGTTGCGTGCTGCCAGTGAGCAATTCACTGTGGCTTTACTGATGTGGGAGAGTGGGTTTGCCGATAGGCATGAGTGGTAGGGTTACATGCTGCAAGTAAGCAATATGCATATGTGGAGTGAGAAAATCTCGTTAGTCTCTCTCGGGACATCCCTTAAAATTGGAATGATGCAGAGACTGACTGAAGAGTAGCATGGCCCGTGCGCACAAGGATGACACACGTAAATTGACAAATGGTCCAAATCTTCCAAAAAAAAACGAAAAGAACTCGTTTAGTGGCTAGCCTGTCTGCTGAAAAGAAGAAGGAACAGATTGTCGACACTACTGTCTTCCCCCGAACACAACGCACCCTTATTTTGGCTGTATCTGGCCGGAAATATAGCTTGTATACATTCATTTTTAGGGTGCGTTATGTTCGGGCGAAGACGGTAGTGATATAGAACGCTAGCCGATGCGGATTCAAGTCGGTGTGGAAACTTCTTATGTCACAGGAAAGTGCATACCTAGTTGTAGTCGGCATCGCCCTCGTTTTGTATGCTTCCTTTTTTTGCCTTTCCTTCAACTTTTCTTGTGGATATGGCCCATCGGGCCACATTTGAAGGGAAAAAAAACGAAAATAAAAATAAAAATCTTGTGGATTGGGGACCGCGGACGGATTGGGGACAGCGGACCTTGCTCTGGTGTTCAAGAGGTAAGGGCGGAAGCTCTCATTTCTGGAAATGCTGCACCCCGAACTGGGGGGGCGGGAGGTGGTTGTTGGGGTCTGTTAGCTCTCCGTGATGGAAAAAGCTTTCCATATGTTTCAATAATGTTTGTGCAATGACAGTGCATAAACCGCCAGGAGTGCAGAACTTATCCTGCTGCCTCTAGCCTGACCAGAAATGAGAAAAAATACCTGGGCTGCCCAGTCTGAAAGGTGGGGCCTATTGGGTCACAGCAACTCTGACTGACAGATGCATCATCGGTTTTGTGCCGCGAATTCTTTTACAGTGGAACCTACATTTCTGATTTCGTTTTGGGGCGTATTCATCAGTTGAAATGAGAACTAGGGAAGCCGTGGCTTAGCAGAGGAACTAAGTTTTGCTTGGGGGGGGGTGTTTTTTGTTTTCAGATCTCTTTTTCTTTAACTAATCTATGTCCTTCTCTCAATGTAGTAGTGTACCCTATATATATATATATATTTGTCACAGCCCCTCGTTTGTTGTCCTCTTCTCCCTCTCTGCCTACGGTTTACCGGGCAGTTCTATTTGAGGATATATATATATTTGTGACGATATATATATATATATATATATATATATATATATTTTGCTTTTCTATCTCACTCATCCTCTTGCTGGCACAGGCCAGTTTACTTTTCTGCTGGCAAGTCTGAAAATGCAAGACATCCGTTTGGCGTTTCTGCCTGTTATGGCCAGGAGAGGAAACCTGGTACTTTTTCCCTCTTCCTAGCATCAAAGACACCTGATGATTCCAGTAGTGGTGGCCGGATGAAATGCAGCGTGGGGTCACTGCACCAGGTCTTCACGAGTATCTTACGATGTTTTGGCGGTACTTCATGTTTTAAATCTTTTGGCTGAACGGTCGCGTTTGGGGAATATCTGGGATGAGTTCTATTCCTCTCCTTCCCTTCTTGTGTCTATCTTATTTCATTGCCTTGTCTTCTTCTTCTTCTTCCTCCTCTTCTCTTTTTTCTTTTCCATCTGCGTGGACATCACTTGACAGTCGTGATTGCGTGAAAGGCTATGCGTCTTATCGAGCGTTTCGTGCCATAACCACCGTACAGATAAGATTACGGGAGTGGCTGCGCTACTCCAATAAGGGTAGTCCTTGGTATCAACCTGCTCTTCACCTATATTCCCATCCCCCTCCCTTCCGCCTCTCTTCACCTAAGAAGTGACCTCGGAAAGCAGGTGGATGAACTGCGACCAGAGATGGAAAACTTAAAGAGATGCAATGAGGAGGCTGCCCAGCTTTGGCGTAACGAGGCGCTGGTTCGGGAAACAAAACAGGGAGTATCAATTTGGCGACTAGGGAAGGATGGGCTTCTACTTGTTCACGTTTGATGCGAACGCAGGAGGGAACAATGAGATGACGTGCGGAGCTGCTGGATCGGCATGAGCGACGGAAGTGCGATACAAGTGAGCTGGATCCACTGAAGCAGATGGTTGGTTGAAGGGACGTATTCTTTTTTGCACTAGTACTTCTTATTGCTCCACCATGCCCTGCCATAAGTCGTTTTTGTTGGGTCTTCTTAAGAACCCATCGACAAGGACTTCCCTCTGTGATTAGGACCTGCAATGGATGGTACGGCTGTACATGGCGATCGCCGATCAGATGCTTTAAAGAGAAAAGGATCAGATGCTTTAAAGAGAAACGGACTAGGTACACTCTGTGCTGAGTGTTTTTTTTTTTGTTTTTTTTTTTTGGAACAACACCCCCACCAGTGTTAGTGGTGCTGATAAGAGCAGACACCACTAGCACCTGGGGAGCGGCTCCATCTATTGGTGGGGAGCATCACCTGCTGGAAAATGGGTCCAGCGTCCCATCTTACATCAGACTGAATTCGGAGTATTGATCAGAAAAACGATTGTGAGGGATTTCTGCCAGCATTGATCACCCGAGTCGAGTCCCCAGTGCTGTCAAACGGAAATTCGGTTTCAATGTGCAGGTGCGGTTGGTCGTTCATGTAGCGTACGATACGTGTGTCAGCAAATGTGCTGTACGGTTGATGTGTGGTAAGTTAGCACGGGGGATGGATGTGGTGGACTGTGTGAAGGAAAGTGTGATTAGATGAACGAAAGTCGTATGGGTGAAGAATCGAAGCATTGGGGATATTCTGTTGAACTTTCGATCGGTGAGCAGACAATCGAAACATGTCTGTTGTTGCGAGCACATGGAGGGTACTTTTCCTCGAGTTGAGAGGAATATTTGTTTTCGGTCGTCAGGCGTGGAATTTCTCCTGGCTTTCTCAAAGAACTCTGGGAATATTCCTCTCACCCTTCTCTCTTGACCTCCAGGGGAACTCTCGTCAAGCATGGAGTGTCTTTCTTTTACTCGCTCCCGTTCTTGCCAAAGCTGCAGGTGAAGGGGTAGTGATCGATGGCCGAGAATGTTTGACCGAGCATGGAGGGAATGTTTGACCGAGAAATGGTCTGTTCGTGCTTCCATAGAACGGGTGAAGGGGTAGTGATCGATGGCCTGAGGTCGGATGAGGTAGTGTCGGGGAAAGAGGGGCTTGGAAAGCGGGTAGGTGGTTGTCCAATCAATCACGATGCTGGAGACACTTTCTTCTGCTGCCCGATGGTGTATAGAGGGAGCATGGACAAGCTCTTCTTGACTAGTCGAGGCTTTGACGAGGTTGGCGATGACGAGACAGTATTGCAGCAGTGGGACGTTGACTACAAACAGGAAAGCTTCAAATGCTTGGGCAGATGGAACGGGAGAGGAAGGTTGGGGCAGGTGCCTAATCAGTACCAAAGCATAAGGACGTTACAAGGTGGAGACAGATCTGCCCAATCTTTTCGGAGTGCAGTGTGGTTGCGAGCAAGAAGACAGCTTGAGCTGTCAATCAGCTCCTGTGGGAATTGCCTAGCGAAACCAATTTTAATCTTAGGAGCAAGACCGACCTGGTGCCGACTCTGAGGAAGATCAATAATGTGCTGGGAAAAGGAGAGCGGTTTGTCAGTGCAATTTGCTGCAGTGCATGATTCAATCCTGGTAGCAGTAAGGTGGGTAGTGGACTTCTGGACAATTGAAGTTTCATATCATGACTAAATCCTAATTTCAAGATAAGCATGGAGCTCTGTGGATTAGTACTAGCTTGTGCTGATTTAATCGACAGGGAAGGGTGCTAGACTAAAATTTGGCAAAGCTGAGGTGGGGCGGGAAACAGTGACACTAGACTCTGTCATTAAACTACCAGTACCCCAGGGGGTCTTAGGCCCCCTCTGGGGAGGCTCTGACTAAGATGCATATGGACCCGCGCGGTGCACGGATGCGGCCACCACCGCAATGGCCTAAAAATGTGGAGTTACTGGTGGTTTAAGTTTCTCTTTTGAGCTCGAATGTACCTTCTTTAAGGTCTGTGACACGGTACTGAAGCAAAAAAGAAGGGATCCCAATGGGCAAGGCCCTCCAGTCCCGCACTGGCTTCCGTCCTCAGCGCTTACAAGAAGTTCTCTCCTTCTTGACCTCTATGGGCCGGGATCGGCAACTGGTAAAGGGTATCAGAATGGTGGATGATGTGTCTCTCCCTTCATTCGTTAAAAAGAGCAGGATGCTCTATCACTAGGGAAGGCAGAAGAAATACTGGGTGTGTTTCGGGAGTGCTTCAACAGTAATTTGACGTTGTAGCCAACAAATGATAGTGACTGTTGGGATTTTCTCGGCGGTGTGAAGGTTTTGGAATGGCTGTGGGGAATCCAATGTGTAGCTTCGCAGAAGAACCAGCGGAATTACTGTGAGGAAGGGTTGCTCTTTCAGAATTTACAGGACTTGCAGCAAACGTCAAAAGATGGCGGTAATTACTTCATGTTTACATAGGGTGAAATCATACACCACAATGAAGGGAACGGAGGCGGGCCTCCTGTTTGCCTTGAAAATCCAACTCTGAGAGCGAGGATTTCCGGATAACTATTTTGACAATGGATTGACTACATTTCAGTGAAGTTTGCGGGGATCACGGGGTTCTGACGCTCATGGGCTGGGAGAAGCAAGAGGGTACGAGCAGAAAGGCTAGGCAACGGGCAATGTCAACTAGCGCAATCTCAACTTGTGCAGAGAGGGGCGGGGTCAACAGGCATGGCGGAAATGATGCCCTCCAAGGGCAGGTTGGGGGCAGGGCCTTTTGGGGGGAGGCTGCTAGTGTGCTAGGTAGGGGCATGGGGCGGTGGCCCCGAGTAGTACTAGGCTCTCTCTCTTTTCTAATTTTTTTTTTTTTTTTTTTTTTTTTTTTTTTTACAAGGCTAATTCTTTAAGCCCAACCACTTGAATTACCTGTCAAATCTGGACAGGACGGCCTTGTCTAAGATTTTCATCTTTGGTTTTTGAAGTTTCCTGAAATCACAGTAAGGTCTATAATCGACAGTCTGTTTCTTGGACAAATGGCGGTCTAGGAAGTGGGCGTTATTTTCATACTATATCGGTGGTGCAATGATAGTATGTGTGACGAACCGTGTTTTTTTTTCGGTCTTGAATCTTGGCTGTTCTTCACGGCTGGTCGACTTTCGTGTCCTATGCTGTCCCCCTATCCTTGTTTTTGGTAAAGATTTGCACTCCGTTTTTGTGCCTAACTTCAGGTTTCTCTGGTCCTTTCGGATTCAATGGTTTGCTATTCAGCACTTATTCTGAAACCTCGACGTACTGTGACGCCCAACCTCACGCCCAGCGCGACGTCCTGATCGGATTGGGAGTGGGCACGAAGGTTGCAAAACAAAAAGGGCGTGTGCCAAGGATTTTAGGAAAGTGGGGAGAAGGTCCAGGTCAGAACTGGGATCTCCCGTGCCACGGTTCCGAGGACAGAAGTGCAAGAGGTCCAGACGAAAAGGGCCTTTTTCAGTTCGTGGCTTTCATGGCTGGGTATTCAGGATGGTCGGTTTTGGTGCCTAGGATGGGGCCATATGCGGTGTACGGGAGGAATACGATCGATATCTCGTTGCTCAACAAACGGTCCCCATGGAACTTGTATATCTCAGAGTCTGAAGTGGATGGTTTCAGCTGAAAGCGATAGTCGTGATGCTTAGCCTCAGTACAACCCCGTCAGATGAAGCCCGACACCCTGTAAGGGTATTCGTGATCCTTTAATCGAAAAGGGACACCGAACTCCATGCTACGAATTCACAGTATTGCTGCCATTCCTATCCATGCAGAAGGGTACCAGTAGTACGGCCTTGACGGGCGTAACTTGTCCAAGCGCGCGTAGACGTGATGGGCGTTTTACTGGACGGGCGTTTACTGGCCGACTGTAATGTACAGACGTGGCACGAAATCCGTTCACAAAGCAACTCGAGGTGACCATCTTTTGGCTTTTTACCACTGTTATGCATGCATCCACATTCTTCAAACATTTAGTCTTCCGACGCCAGGAATTATGCATATCAACTGGAGAAGATCAGGCCGCAATTATCGCACACGACATTGTCCGTAACAGGAAAAAGGTAGGAGAGAAAATCCAAAGAAGAGGGATTCACACAATCATACACAAGTCTGCAATTACAAAAGCAAAAATGATGAAAGACGAAACCAATACTTTTGGAGAGCCAGGAGAGAAGTCCCCACACACCTCAGCACCCCACTCGCTCTCACTGCTTCACCATCCTCTTTCGTGCTCCGATGCAGGTAGTCCGTTGTCTCGCACCTACCAACAACTCGGACCCCGCCTAGCCCGAGTATGCACGCGCGGTTCGCCCATGCTCCACAGTCCGTCGCGACCACATGTCAACCCCCCACACTCGCCACCAGCTTGTCGGATCGCCCAACTCTGAGCTCACCTCTTTCCATGCTCGTACTTGTTAGCAGATCCTCTCGATCTAGCTAACTCCCCAAAGTTTTAGATTAGAGACCGATTTTGTCCCGCTTGCGAAATTTATAGCTATTAGCATTTGTGCGAGATAGTGAAGATTACGCTGAGGCAAGGGTAGAGAGAAAGAAAGGAGGTGCCTACGGTCGGCATGCCTGGTCGGCGGTGTGGGCACCACTCTGGCCAATGAGACGAAGGGGAAGGGGCCGCACGTTTTGGCGCGAAGAGAAGCCTAGAGGGAGAGATTACATTTACACTCACACTCGCCAAGAACGGAACAAGAGGAAATCATAGTTGAGATTTGCGGCGGGAATAGAGTGCAGGACAGGGTGCAGCAAAGCGCACGGGAGTAAGGAGCATCATTTGATTACAAAAAAGAGTACGATGTCCTCAAAATCCTAGTCTACTTAGAGTCCTAATTTCGAGTGCCCGCGCGGTCTCCCGCATTCTTTCCAGAGAGTTCAAAATTCAATAAGATTCCCCTGCGCGATGGTCGTGCCCAAACTCGCCGAAATTTCCCAAAAAGAAGGAAAACGTTATGTCAGCCGTTAACCCTGTGCTCGCTAAGGCATGTCCTGACACGAACAGCTGTGGGACCAAGCTCTTCGCAAAACAGAGAAAAAAGAAACAAGGAATGGGGGCGTTCATGCACTCAGGCCCATCTGACCACCCCAAGGTTCAATAGCGCAGAAAGTCGCGCCTATCAGAAGACAGATCTTCAAAGATTTCCCCGGGTGGTAGCGGTGTCTGCTCGTATCAGCACCCCTATCACCAGTGGAGGATGTTTTGTTAAACCACAAGTACACCGCCCAGGCAAAAGAAATTCATTGACGACGACTCATTCCGAAAAGATCGGGGGTCGGGGAAGGGTAGGCACGCAAAAAAAAAAAGAAGAAGAAACTGCGCCCAAAAAAAACAAAAACAAAAAAAAAACTGCAAGTTGAGATGAGGTCGGGGAAGGCCTTGAAGGAGGTGTGCTCACACTACAACGCTCAGGAACGAATCTAACTGCACCTATGGCTTGTATTAAGGGGGGGGGGGGGGGGGGGGGGGGGGGNGGTTGTATCTTCTTCTGTTTTTTTTTCGGCTCCCTGCCAGCGAGGCAGGGAGCAATGCACGGACTTCTGACAACTTGTGAAAGAGGGCATATACTCAGATCCTGTATCTAACCGGCTTTTGTTGTTGTTGTTGTTGTTTTGCTTTTCATTTCAGAAAGGAACCTCTGTGATAAACGCGGGGCAGGGAACAGTGCACCGACTTCTGACAACTTGTCAAAGAGGGCATAAACTCAGATTCTGTATCTAGCCTGTTTCACGTCCATATTTTGTTGCTTTTTTTTTTTGCTTTTCATTGCTGAAAGTTACGTCCGTGATGGACAAGGAGCTGTAAACGCCCTCACTGAGGGCATACTCTCACACTGACCCCTGATTCTGTATCCCACTGCTTTCTTGTTCATAGCGTTGTTGCGTTTTTTTTTTTTCGGTTCTTTTCTCTTTTTCATGTTGTTCGTTTGGGAGTACGAGAAAAGAAATACAACGGGACCCAGGCTCGGCAAAACTCGGTGCGCAGTGAAATTCAGGTTCGTTAAAATCAGGTGCGGGTTGAAGCAGATTTGATAGTCGCTTTTGATCATCTCTCCGTTGCCATCCTGTCCTTCGTCGCTTTCCTGGGCACGTCCGCCATCCCACTTGATGCAGGCGATTCGGCCCCCATCCTCGCCGCCCAGCCAGTCCCCTGAGATTTGTTGGATTATTTGTTTTATATCTTTCTGAGCTTGAAACAGATCCAGCCGATTTTTGACTTTCTGCCATTGCGCCATAAGTTATTGGTGTATATATTGTTACGGTCCACACCACTCGAGATTTGGTGTTTTTCAAGAAAGCCTCGTTCCACCCCTCCCTAATTACGGCGATTTGGAACTACGAATGTTTCCACATTTTGTATCTTCAGGGTCTGGCCTAACTTTTCAAGTGCGAACTAGCCAAAACGAAGAAAATCTCAAGGGTGCCGCACTGAGGATGGGAGCCCAGAGGAGGATTGGAGACATTGATGTACGGCGGGCACCATACTCGGTGGGGCTAGGCCAGCGGGTAGTGGGCGCTCTGCCAATTGGATGGGTGACATAAGCAGCCCCTAGGGGAAGATGGGTGCTCAGGGGTAAGAACTCTAATGGCCATATGCCCGACAAACAGTGTGCCATACAGTTGTATCCAATGGGATGCTGGACCCGATTTCCAGCAGGTGATGCTCCCCACCAATAGATGGAGCCTCCCCGACGGTGCTAGATGTGTCTGCTCTTATCAGCAAACCTAGCATCCCTTCGGGTTGTTCTTCAAAAAAAAAAAAAGTGAGGGCTGGACCCTAAAAACTGCATAAAACAAGGATTTTGTTTTTCGGTAAAATTGCTTAAATGCCCTTGAATGTTTAGGTGTTTCATCAGATACCCCTAAAAGGTATGGGTATGGTGAAACACCCCTATGATATTAGTGAAACTTTGAGAAATACCCCACTTGCCAATTGGACCTGTCATCTTTTCATATACCCCTACTGGGCCCTGGGCAACTTGCCTATATGCCCCGGTATCTGAGGTCGTTGGACCCTGCAAATAGCGAAAGAAATGCATGAATCCCTGCAGCCCAGTCCCTGCAGCCCAGGGCCAGGACATATGGCGAATGGGCGTGACAGAGGCAGATGCAGAAATTTGGGGCATTTCAGCGTACCCCTGTGTTTTAGGGGTACCTAACAAGGGACCCAAAGTTTTAGGGGTATTTCAACAATTTTCTCTTTTATTTTTTCCAGTAATTTTCCACGAACCACAACTGTTCCTTTTTTTTTTTTTTTTTTTTTTTTTTTTTTTACAAGAAACAGCCCGAACTGTTGCTTGGGGTGCTGATGAATGCAGACACCTCAAGCACCTTCGGGGAGGCTCCAATACCTGTTGGAAATTGGGTCCAGCGATCCTATTTGCAATATGGGAAATGAATATGTCACAGATTGTCAACCATTGTTTGAGACCTTACTATTTGTGAATTTGTGGTGTACTGTCCTTGTGTCTTATACTGTACATATGGAGTTGCTCTCACAATAGTGTGAAAAATGTGAGGTATGTCATGTGATTTTTCCGTCGGATTTTGTGCTGTTGTTGTTGTAATCCTTGGGCTGTGGGCTGTCTTCGTCTGTGGTCGTGGTCTCGCTCCCTCTTATCCCATGGAGCTGCTGATAACACCCAACCCAGTCTTAGAGGCCTCTAACCATTCACGCAGCCCAATTCGGCAGCTCCCCTGTAACATGCGTGTATCATGCCTGACCCATTTGAACCCCGTTAAACCCTATACCCTCTTCCCCTTAAACCCTCTTATCATTTCTGATCTCGGATTCTCTGCCTAGCCACCCCCCTTTTTTACTCCCTGTGCCCTTGCCCTTCCCCTCTTCACGAAGCGTTGCCTGTCATCAGCACTCGAGTCTCTAGGGCGACATCTCAAGGGTTTTGTCTAGGGGCTGTGAAACTGAAAAAGGGGTTAGGGGAAATTAATTTCCACTATGAAGAATCTTCGCTCCATGTGAATGAGAGGCCGCCCTTGAAATCGGCACTCTTGAAACGAAAACACCCTACGGCCCCGTTTCACGGGGAGCTGGTGAGGGACGTGATATCCTGCAGTGTGGCCCCTGGACGAAAAGATGTTCGTCTTCTGGCTGACCCAGTGGTATGTGGGACCGCTGCTGGTACCATCGTCCATAACGTTGTTGTTTTTTTAATTCAAAATTTCCTCCGCCATGGTATCTTGCGCCGGCGGTGGTAATAGCCACAGGCGTTCGCTCCTTGAAACCTCACTGCCTTTGGTCCTTCGTGTATGTGCAAGCGTTGCAGAGCTATCCGGAGTCTTCAGTGTGTCGTCGTCGGCAGCAGCAAGAGGGGGTTCGAAGCGGAGGTTGACGGGCAAGCTGTCTTCGGTCCTTCGTGTACATGAAAGCATTGCAGAGCTATTCGGAGTCTTTAGTGTGCAGTCGTCGGCAGCAGCGAGAGGGGGTTCGAAGTTGAGGTTGATGTGCGAGATGGACGTTGGTGGCATGGCAGGGCGTGGTGAGGAAGGTGGGCGTGGAGGGCTGACAAAATGGGAGAACCGATTGGTAGTGACAACCTTAGTGACAATGTCCAACCACATTCAAACGACGAATGGGTTGAGACAGCAAGCGGCGAGAAGACTTGGGGCGAGGGAGGCCGTTGTCACACAGGCGATGGTGGATTCAGTATTCTCTGCCATCGTTCGGGATGCGCCTTTCCTCATGGCTAATTCCATCTTTGCTGGAATGTTGCCGAGGGATACGTCGAGGTGGTGGGTTAGGAGGAGGACAAGGGGACCGGGCAAGATCTAGGCATCAACGATGATGCGTCGGAAGACTATTATCACAGGAAATTGAGGATGACGAGACGTGCCTTCCAGGAGATCGCCGCCGCTTGTGCACCCTATCTTCATCACCGGCTCACCCACTACTGTAGTCCTTTGCAGCTTGAATAGCTGGTCGCGTTCGTTTCTATAGATGGGCGTCTGACGAGAACTTCAACAGCGCGACGTCTTCCTTCGGCATGGGGAGGTAGTCTCGAATCAAGGCGGTAAAAGATGTTACGAATGCCATCTTGTCGCCATACCCCGACAAGCTACTCATGCCAACCGGTCAACGGTTGCTCCAAGTTACGAGCACGTTCACGATGAAAGGCTTTGCGAACTGCTATGGTTGCATGGGTTCCACCCACATGTATGTGGATAAACCCGCTAATGTGCGTCCAAGAATTACTACAATCGCAAACAACAACACTCGGTCATGGCTTAAGTGGTGATTTGGACAAGTGCGTCATCGACGTGTGTGCCGGGTACCCCGACAACATCCACGACGTGAGGGTGTTGTGGAACTCCTCGTTATGAGGGTGTGAGGAGGTAAGCACGTTGTTCACGACGGAGGCCGTTACTCTTCCCAGGGGGGTTCGGACCACAGGGTACGTGGTTGGGGACAATGGCTATGACCCCTTGGCATGGCTCGTGGTGCCTTATGGCGGAGTGGTGCAGCGCGATGATGAGGCGTATTTCGACATGTGCCACAAGATTCCAAGGAACGTTGTGGAGAAAGTTTTTGGCCGGTTAAGGGCATGTGGAGGTTATTCCTCGAGCATCACAAAACGAACATGGATAACATGCCCCAACAATTTTCCACGGTTTGCATCGTCCACAACCTGCTCATCGAGGTAGGGATCGACTTCGACCAGCGTTTGCTAATGGAGAGAGACGCAAACGGGAATAAGTAGTCGATCGATCTCAACATGCATGAACCCACGGTCCCGGTGTCTGAAGCGGATGAGAGTGAAGCGGCGTTGGACTTGTGTGCGGCACTCACTCGCTGTATGCGGCTCCTCCGCTAGTAGATGTGACAATCTCTTTTGTTGTAGAGCCCTGGCACGTGTGAACACGTGGGACTGCATTTAGGGTTAGATGATTTTCAAGGACCGTGTAATCGATAGGGATGGCGATTTCGTGGTCATGCTCGACACATACCAGTCGGAGGTGGGTAGTTGGTTTGTATGTTTTATTCGGGGTGCACTTTCGTCATTCGGCGAAAGCAATCAATATTTGCACGTGCAGTCTATTCATGTTGTTTTGTGCATTGAAATGGTTCAATTTCCTTATGATGTGCATGCAAACCGAGTGTCTGGATGGTTTGGTGCTCGAACTGTGAGCCTTGTTAATTTTATGTTTTCCTTCTCCGCACTGTGGTTGCCAATCAAACACACGCAAAGTGGATGTATACCTAATCTCATGTTGTTTTTCATTTACGATCGCATACAACATACGCCCTTGTCTTGCTTTCCAACAATGTTGAGGTTAATCAAGTCCCTTCGTTTCGATTTTCTGTTTATCTCTCCATTTAGTGCTGATGTCTGTTATACATCATGAATCTCGTGCATAGCCACATCACACAAACACAACGTGCAATAGTTGATGGTGAACAACAATTTTGGAAAATATATATATATATATATATGAAGAAGAACAGAGATGCCATTTACATAGGTCGTAGGGGATGTTACAAAACATGATGTGCAGGTGACAGTTTATCGAACGAAAGCACAAATCGGCATGAAACTTGATATTTTCAATTGCAAATCGAAAGCACATTTCATAGGGCTTAAACCTTGGATTCCTTCCCTGCTGCTGTCGGCAGTCCATAAACCTTTGTGGGTCTCTCTCTCTCTCTCTCTCTCTCTCTCTCTCTCTCTC
>BFEA01000275.1:884884-917539 GCA_003427395.1 Chara braunii
CCACGGAAGACCACGAGCTTCCTGAGCAAGGTATGAGCAGAAAAGAAAAAATGAATATAGACAGAAAAGAGTCAGAGGTACCAAGATCACAGACGGGGAGAAGAATAAAACCAGTGATTCCTCTAGAAGCAGCGAAATTCAGTCCCCCGGCACAGCACTGATGCCAACTTCCTATGTAGCCACCTGTTAACCAACAGGCGGTCCAGAGCAGACCCATACAGATATTCGGGAAAGTTTTTGGAAAAAATAAGAAAAAGGAAAAGAAAGGGAAAAAAAAAAAAAAAAAAAAAAAAAAAAAAAAAAAAAAAAAAAAAAAAAAAAAAAAAAAAAAAAAAAAAAGGGGAGAAATCTAACAAAAGATCAAGCAACGACGAAAAAAGCCCCTCAGAGGCCAGTTACCCTTTCATACGTGCCTGAATGGGCCTAGCCAAGCCAGCGAAAAGTTTCCCCCAGCCCGTCAAAACAACCACCCAGTGGTCCCACACCCCCGCGAACTTTCTTGAGAACGTCTTCAGGCTGCTGTCAAAACAACCACCCAGTGGTCCCACACCACCACTGGACTGTATGCTGTTCTGCGCATGGACGCCCAAAAAAAACCAGCAATGAACCAGGAACAGACGAAAATGTGCAAACGAACAAAATACCCGGTTTCCGCGGCTGTCCAAAGGGTGTGCTCTTGAACTCAAGTGACCTCCAGGAGGGGACTTGAATTCAAGGGTGATTTTGGCTGTGCCGCCCTTGGGACGCAAAAAAGTGGAAACAAAACAGGCCGCGCTAAGGGGGGGGGGTGTGGAACGATGATTTTTTGCATCGCTCTGGAATTCAAGTGGTGTGGAACGAGGGCCTGAGCCTGTGGACCACGAGCCTCCTTCAGGCTCGGCACAACTCAGCTCGCCGCGAAGTTAGCGACCGAAAAAACAGGCTCGGTAGCAAAACCTGGTGGTATCGAGCTCCCGACGGCGGGATGTTTGGAGTCGGAGGGGAACGGCGAGGGCGTTCGCAGCTTCGGCGGAATCCGACGTGGTCGGTCGGCCGACGTGTGCCATGATGCAGCCTGCAGGACTGTCATATCCCGCACAGATTCCATGACGAACGCCCCCGCTGCCTCCGCTAAACCCTGCGGCCTGCGCAGAACGGAATACGGGGAACGTCCCGCCGCACGTCCGAGGACACATAGTGATGAGTGAGACCCGCCCGCTTGTGAACAGGAAGGAGGAGAGAGGGCCGGCCTCTTGTAAACATGGAGGAGTTCAAATGGGTGCCGCCACGTAGGAGCTGACTGGCACACAACCGACGTACTGAGAAAAGGAGAGAAAGTCTACTCCTTGTTGCTGTGAAGTGCTTGCTACTCTGGCGCAGTGGTTGAGAGACTGACTGTCGCACAGTCGCACACGCCGCGTTGCCACACTGTAAAGACTGCCGATGTGCTTCCGGGTCGACGTGCACGTGCACGTGCACGTCGATGGTACAAACATACAGTAAGTAGCCGTGACGTTGTGTTTCTTAAGATCTATTCAGCAGCGCTCTCGACCCATTGTCGAGTGAGATATAGCGAAGTCAAAAACGTGTATCTCGACGACAACCATCGTTGTTCTCCTCCTCCTCCCTCTTCTCTCCTTTCCTGCTTCTTTCGTCCCCTCCTGTCCTTCTTCTGTCCCCTCCTCCCTCTTCCCTCTTCCCTCTTCCCTCTCATCCTCCGTGCTATCGCGATGACGGTGTTGCAGTTCAGGTAGTGGGCAAGTGATAGCCGTGGATACACCAGCGATCATTCATTCATTCAATCAATCAATCAATCAATCAATCACTCACTCACTCACTCACTCACTCACTCAATCACTCAATCAATCAAGAAGTCAAGCGCGCAAGTAGCGGGCGAGTGGGATGGACTCGAAGAGGAAGCAGCTGCAGGGGAGCAGTACTTCGAAGATTCCATGGCTGAATGGATCTTTCAGTTTCGACGACTATTTTACCTCTCTCGCGGGAGAAACGCTGCCCATCATGTTTCAGGATGAGGACGATGATGATGATTGTCTTCTTGGCGGGAGGGATCATCAAAGAAACAACAGGGAGAGCCGGTCTGTCGGGACGCAGGATGACTCCGACGGAGGAGAGCTGCTAGTGACGGAAGGAGATGGTCGCGTGGTCGGCTTTCCCGGGATGGAAGAGCTGCTGCCGTTGATCAAGGACGTGCTGAAGCAGATCGTACCGTTGCATCGAGAGGAGGAAAGCAAAATGGAGGCGTTGATGGCAGATGTCGGGGAGAGGGACCTCAAGCATAGGGAGACAGTCTCCACTCTAGAAAGAGAAACCGATGCGATGTTTCAGCGGTTGAAAGTGTTGGAATCGACGGTCACAAGATCGGGGAGAGTGACGGGGCAGATATGTGCCGAGCTCATGGCCGCAGACGCGGAGATGGGCGTCGCTCAAAGTACCATGAGACAAGTGTGCGACAAAGGAGGGGTGTCGCCTCTTCCGGAGGATGACTTCTATGATCATCAGATCTAGGGACGACCGGTCAGTGTACCATGAGGCCAGTGTGCGACAAAGGAGGGCTGTCACCCGTTCCTGATGATGACTTCTATGATCATCAGGTCCAATAACGGACGCTCGAGGCAATGCCGACGAGCCCATGGCCGCAGACGCGGAGATGGGCATCGCTCAAAGTACCAATTGACAAATGTGCGACGAAGGAGGGGTGTCGCCCCTTCCCGAGGATGAGTTCTATGATCATCAGATCTAGGGACGACCGGTCGGTGTACCATGAGGCCACTGTGCGACAAAGGAGGGCTGTCACCCGTTCCTGATGATGACTTCTTTGATCATCAGATCCAATAACGGACTCTCGAGGCAATGCCGACGTGGTAGTGGGGTTGAGCTGGCTTGGGAGGGGCGCGGAAGCGGGGAGGGGGAGGCGAATTGTGCGGCGGTGGCGGCCACCGAGCTCCGTACTCGTCCATTTATGTACGCTTGGCTTCGATCCGTTCAGCTGGCTTGGGAGGGGCATGGAAAGGTCGGGAGGGGGGAGGCGAATTGAGGATGGGAGCGTATGGAATGGAGGGGGGGGGTCAGAGGCTTTCGTAGGCAAGAAAAGAACTCAGTGCATCGGTTGCACTGGCACTAAGAACGCAGTGCATCGGCCGCACTTGCACTAATTAGCCATTTCTAATGAGCGGGGGAATTGTACATAAGGTAGGGAAAGAACTCTCAGTGCATCTAACCGCGGAGGACGGCCCAGTTCATTCAGGAGGTAAGGCCCGGGCAGCGTCGGACGGCTGGCTGGCCCCATTTGTGCCACGCTGGGCTGGGATTTTTATTCTAGTTTATTATGTTCTTACGAACGAATAATTGGGAGGTGGGGGATGATGAGGAGCGGCTGTTGATTGTTTACTTTTGGCGGGGCGGCCGATTCGCTGACATTTGGGTCGGCCGCGCACACACACACACACACACACACACACACACACACCAGGCGCAGTCTCTGATGGATTTGCCTGTTCTTGTCTGTGTTGATTGTAGTCTTGGCTTCTTATGGCAGGCGTTAGTGACTGATAGTGATATTATATATAGATGATTGTGTTTTTTTCGTGTGATGGTCATACTTTAATCGACTCCGAGTCGGCGTTTCTCTGGTTGATCTGTGATTGATTTGCCTCCTTTAATGGTGCGCGCTCCTATCTTCACCCGAACAGAACGCCTGGTCAGTAAAGTTTGTATTTGGGTCAACTTTCAGTCGAGATACAGCGATTGTGACCGGGCGTTCTATTCGGTTGAAGACGGTAGTTCCAGTTGACGCCGGTTGCGCAACCCCACAATACGTGCTCGAAAGCGCGGCTATGGTGATGGCGATGGCATCGAGGAGAAGTGGCAAAAACTGCGAGACGACGAGAACTGGCACTCCTCCTCGATGTCATCGCCATCTCCTCACCTCACCTCGCGGCTATGGCGATGACATCGAGGAGAAGTGGCAAAAACCGCAAGACAACGAGGTGAGGAGATGGCGGTCGCAAAGGGCAGCGGTCGCTGTAAGGAGAGAAGAAGCCGCTCGCTGCGGGACAAAAGGACTTCCCTCCACTACTCGCCAAATGTGAAAGCTGGCGGCTGTATACTTCCGTTCAAAAGTGGAAAGATGTAGTCGCCCAGTTTTCACATTTGCCGACTAGTGGAGTGAGGACCAAATGAAGAGAGAGAGAGAGAGAGAGAGAGAGAGAGAGAGAGAGAGAGAGAGAGAGAGAGAGAGAGAGAGAGAGAGAGAGAGAGAGAGAGAGAGATTGCGCTGTGGGGACGAAAGCCTTCTCCTATGCTCCGTAGTCCGTCTTTTGCTTCATGCAAATTAAGCCCTTGCTGCGCTGTATTCACTAAATGTGTTAAATGGGTGAGCCAGTGTAATGTTTAGCTACAACGACGGAGGGAGGGATACCCTCGCGCCATTCTCTCTCTCTCTCTCTCTCTCTCTCTCTCTCTTTCTTATTCGGTGGAACAGGTGCTCTCTCTCTCTCTCTCTCATTCGGTGGAACAGGTGCTCTCTCTCTCTCTCTCTCTCTCTCTCTCTTATTCGGTGGAACAGGTGCTCTCTCTCTCTCTCTCTCTCTCTCTCTCTCTCTCTCTCTCTCTCTTATTCGGTGGAACAGGTGGTGGAGCGAGGCGCTAGCTGGTGCATCGTCTCTTGCCGCACGATGTCGATCCACGTCTCTCGCTGCACGGCATCGCCGGTATCGTCTCTCTCCGCACAATGTCGCCCAATACGATTCGGGAAAGGCTCTGATGATAGCCATAGCGCAAAAAATGGAGCATTTTTACTTGGATGTGTACGCACGGACAAGCCCGTGGACGTCCTTCTTTTTTTTTTTTTTTTTTTGTTTGTTTGTTTGTCTTTTTTAATACTTTTCGTCGTTTCCGTGGGAATTACTATTTTAATACTAATTTAATCAAAGCCAAACAAGGTAAGCGTTCTTCCAGTCATCCGTTAAAATTGGAAAGATACATAGACGACGATTAGCATGATGGCTTTTGTACCAGGAAAACAAAACAAAAAAAGGAAACAAAAAAAAAAATGACGACCGTAGTACCATGTGTCCATCCCCATAGCGGTGATTTCGATTGCCTAACGGGTTGAAAAGGGTTAAGTTTTCAATTTTGAATTGTTTTTGTAATTTGAAAGGTTTTTCGATTTACGTATTTCGGTAATTTTCTGAGCGCGAAATTGTGTGCATAGAAAACGTGCCAACAAAAAAAAAAAAAAAAGAAAAGAAAAAAAAGCTGTCAACGCCACTGGCTGCTATGTCATCCCCAATGAGCGATGAAATTTTCGCGTTGGCGCCTACGGTAGGGTACAAGTTCGAATTCTTTTTTTTTTTTAATCGTGTTTTCTTTTTTTTATTTATTAATTCAATATCGTGTGGTCCGATGGACCACTGATCAGAACAGATACTACACTTGATCTTAGCCAAAAGGCCGAGAAAAGGTACAAGTTCGAATTCTACTAAGTATGTTTTCGAAGTCTAGCAGTGTCTTTTCTCAGTGCATCGAATACCGTTTTTTCTCTTTTTTTCTCTTTTTCCCAAAACACATCTATTCCAAAAAAATTCGCCGAGGCCGCGGACCTCACAATTCAACCATTCATTCTCAAGTTCTTTCCTGGCAGCATCAGCCAGTTTCGCTTACCGTCTTTTTTTTTTTTTTTTACTTACCGTCTTTCGACTGAGAGTCTCCAGTTCCCTACCAGTCCAGTAATTCCAGACACTATATTCTCAAGTCAATTCTTCTTACTTCTATCGGTAATCTGCTACGGTAACCTCCCATTGACCGTGCACTGGAGTCTCTCAGGTATTACCGATAGAAGTTATCAATGCACGGTCAATGGGAGGTTACCGTAGCAAATTACCGATAGAAGTTATCGTAGCAGATTACCGATAGAAGTTACCGATAGAAGTTACCGTAGCAGATTACCGATACAAGTTACTGTAGCAGATTACCGATAGAAGTTACCGTAGCAGATTACCGATAGAAGTTACCGTAGCAGATTACCGATAGTTCGACGGATAACAGTTCTCTTGATCGGTGACGACCGTGCACTGCAATACCACTTCAAACATATTGTGAAGTTTCTATCTTGGTTTCTTCACTCAGCGTACTCAGCTATTCCAGGAAAAAACAGAGACTCACCCGTTAGATGTTAATTACCTATCTAATACTAGTCCTACTTCCGCCGAATACAACGTACGGTCATGATAGCCGTATTTGGGGCATCTTTCAGGCTAGATACAGATATAATGACCGTACGTTGTATTCGGGGGAAGAAGGTAGTCCTAGTTGGGCATGGAAACGGTAATCTCGACCTAGCACTACTGCTATCTCTATTTCTAACACAAAAAAAAAAAAAAACGGTTTTCGATTTTTTATTTTTTTATTAAATTGAATACTCAGCCGGTTAACATCAGAGATATAACCCCGGGGTTAAGGTGGATTATAACACTCCCAGTGTAATCATAATGAGTTAGGTAGGGGATTCCGCAGATTGTTTTTGAGGGTTCAGCCTCCTCCTGATGAGTAGATAGATAGGTGAAACTCCGACGAAACAGTTTGTCACAGGCCCCCGTCGTTTGTTGTCCTCTTCTCCCTTCTCCCTGTCTGCCTACGGTTTACCGTCGGCAGCTCTGTTTGACGATATATATCATCACACGGATATGAGAGCGCAAAACCGAAAGAAAAAAGAAAAAAGAAAAAAGAATGAATTCGTTTTTTTATATCTTCTTCCTTACAACTCCCCCTGTTCAGAACCTCTTGCGTACATATATACATATATCGTCAAATATATATATTATTGTGACGATATATCTATATATATTGTAAATTCTCTTCCCGTTTCTGAATTGTCTTCAAATTTCTTCTTTTAAAGCGTGTCATGAGTGGAAGTTAGTCCCAGAAGTAGGTACTTGGAACAGCATAGAAGGTAGTAAAGGTGCTGAAGAACTCTGGCTTATCAGGCTTACGGTTGAGTTGTATGATCGGGTCGTGTTTTCTACTACAAAATTCGAGATTAAGTGTGATAAGAATTACGCAGTAGGATTCTGGAAGGTCGCAGTTAGAGACTTTCCGCAGGCGCAAGCCTGTAAGCGAAGCTGGCTGATGCTGTCAGTACCCCGGGTTGAATTGTGAGGTCCCCGGCCTCGAACTGTTTTTCATAAGGAAAGTACATTTTGTAAAAAAAAAAAAAAAAAAAAAAGGAGACTGTTTTCCACTATTCTTCTTCTTATGTTGTAATAACCGATAATATTTCTGTGAAAAAAACTTCAAAAAAGACGAGTCCAATTTTTCTTCTGGTGAAAATGTTGCATAAATATGTGCAGAGAAAAAAACCATAAACCCAAGCTCGTCGAACTGTCCTGTATCGGAGAAATATGGATGGATGGTCTTCGGGCGGCGAGATATCGGAAGCGGGTTGGCTTTTTTTTTTTTTTTTTTTTTTTTTTTTTTGACACGGGCCAAACGGTTTGAAATCAGATTACAGACACGACACCTGCGCAAATAAAAAAGATTCTCTAACAGTAAGAATAGAAACAAATCCATGGCTCTTTTTTCTTTGGTTTAGGCTCAATTTTGAATTTTGTTGTTGTTATTCTTGCGGCTCAAATTTTCTGGGTCGTTTTTTTTTTTTTTTTTCGCTCGCTCCTTAGAGATCTGTGTGATTCGATGGTGCTTTTTTTTTGTTTGGCTGGTCATCCTGGTGACGACGGCGAATAATGCAAAATGCAAAACTTTTTTTTTTTTTTTTTGTTGCAAAATGCAAAACTTCCCCTTTGCAGTTTGGGTTTTCGAGGATTAACTACTACCAGCGTGGATTTGAAACTTTGTGCTGAAATGGGATGGATGCTAACGCACATCGTCATGCCTTAAGAAGTGTTTGTAGAAGAGGGGGGAAAAGGGGGGGGGCGGGGGTCAGTGTTTGTAAACGGGGGGCCATGAAAAAAACAAGGAGGTGTTCTCTTCTTGGTCATGACTTCAGATTCTTTCGTGCCGTTTCATTTTGTTAGGTATTTCTTTTGCAAATTTTCTTCTTTCCAGCAATATCAAATTTGGCGGGAAATTGTTCTTATTTTCTTCTTTCCAGCAATATCAAATTTGGCGGGAAATTGTCCTTGATTGGATAGCAGGACGTCCTTGTTGGGCGGCAGGGGCAAAACTTTGATTACTGGGGGTGGAGACGATGAAGGGCTCTTGATTAGGTGTGGATGGCTGCTCATTGGTGGTAGGAATAACACCCTTGATTGGGCGCCACGTCGTCTTTATTGAGCACCCGTTGGTCCTTGATTGGTCGGCAGATGTGGGCTTGAAGTCTTCTGGATTGGTCGGATGGGGGCCAGGTCATCTCTTTCGTCTATTTTGCATTCATCGTTATGTTATGGGGACGAGGGGATCCCCTTCATACTTATTCTGCGTTGGTGTATCTGACACGGTCGCCTGCTGCTGGTCGTTTTCACCGCTGGTTCCTCCTCCCTCTCCCATATCCCTCTCAACTGTTTCATCTTCCCTCCTTCGCTTTCTTCTTTACTTCTCGTTCTCCTTGTGTATATTTCATCCTCCTCCTCCTTTGGGTTGCTTGTCCTGTTTTCATCCCTCCGCCCTCCGCTCGTTTTCTCTCTCCTCCCTCTCCCATCCCTCTCAACTGTCTCCCATTTTCGTCCCTCCCTCCCTCCCTCCCTCCCTCCTCTGGCCTCCCCTTACTACCTCCTTCCCCCGAATACAACACACGGTTATTATAAGCTGTATTTCTACTGAAACATACCCCCCCAAATACAGCTATAATGACCGTACGTTGTACTCGGGGGAAGAGGGTAGGCTGCCTTTCCATCACATCGCGCTTCTCCTCTTCCCTTCCTCCTCTGTCTCCTCATCTCTTTTTTCTCACCATCTCTCTTTTCCCTTATGTTGCCCCTATTCTGGACGCTCTCCTTCCAGTCGATATTTTCTTCCATCGCTTACCAATTGCGAACAAGAACGAATATACAAGTGGGTAGCGATATTCGTTCTTTTTTTTTTTTTTTTTTTTTTTTTTTTTTTTTTTTCTTAATCGATATTCGTTCTTGTTCCCGAGATCTCGGGAACAAGTGGGTAGTTGAATGGGAGTGGGCGTTTGCTGGGACCGATGGCATATTTTTTCGTGCTTCGCGGTCATACAACATCTCTGAGACTGGGTATTCTTCCCGGTGCGCACGTGCGCTTCGATCCTCCTCCCCTTCCTCCTCGTTCCCCCCCCCCTCCTCCGCTACCTCTTTTACAGAATCTGCACAGGACGTACGGTAATGGTAGATAGCTTATCTCTGACCATTCTCTACCTTTGTGAGATCAAAAGGTCCCTTGCGAGTCTGGGAAGCTGACATATTGCGAAATAATGGGGGAGTTCGAAACCCGCTCCATTCGGTCGTGTATGTATGGGGATGATCCCACCACTGCACTACACTACAATACAGCCCAATTACAGTGAAGTTTTGAGATCCCATCAGTTTTCGACGTTGTCGCGGCCGCCAAAATATTTTGCTTCAATTTCGTTTGGTTGTGCAGCACTTCCGCGAAGGGCGCAAATGTAGTTACTACAATTCTTGTGTAGACCGTGAGGGCTTCACAGCCTCGAAAAAGAGGGAGCAGTTTTTATTAGGTTTTATTTGTTTTCCGCTTGTCCGTTTGCAGCATTAGGAATGTCCGAGGAGCATAGTGTTGTGTGACATGTGGGTTGGCGGATTCCGTGAAAACGTCCGCCCTCTATAACAGCCCATAAAGAACTGCCGCGGGTCCAGGAAGACCACCGAAGAAGTCAGCCCTCATCGGATCCGGTTTCTCTTTTTTGCCCGACCATGGCCCGCCGACATCTTCGTAGTGATTTTTCCGACATCTTCATAGTGATTTTTTCGCGTCTTCATTCGTAGTGTATCGGTGGTGGGATCAGCCCCTATGTGAGGGCCTTTATTTGCGGACAACAAATTCTGTTTTTCTTATAAACGATCATGTAGGAAGCCCGAGTTCGTGTTTTTGCGGGGATTTGTTGCCGTTTTCACGGATGCGTACATAGCATACAGGTAGGTAGAGAAAAGGAGAAAGAGAAAAGAAAGAATTTGTGAGAAGAATATAATGTAGATTACTAGTTAAACAACACCTAGCTCAGTTGGTAAGGCTTGCAAGTGGCATTCAGGAGGTCGTGGGTTCAAATCCCCATTGGACTCATGTACCTTCCTGGGGCGTGCTTGGCGCCCGCCACCTAGAGATAGATAGACCACTGGATCCCCGGATCGGCATCTGTCTCTTATACACATCTAGATGTGTATAAGAGACAGGGGGGGGGGGGGGGGGTGGACCACCACCTGAGCCGAGGCACAGGGATTGGTCCTGTTGGCATGGTCCCTGATGCTACCGGCTGTCCCCTAGCCGGTATCGCCCACCTGCAGGTCGGGAGCAGCCCCCGCATGTTCTCTCGTGAACACGGTTCTGGCTGCTACGGGGTTCCCCCGTATGCCTACAATTAGTAGTGGTAGGTAGGTAGGTAGTGTGAGGTGAAATTGAGAGAAGAATGTAGCTTACTTAAAACAAACAAACAAACAAACGAACCGGAAGAAATGCCCGTGGGTCAGCTCTTCGGTCTGATGACGTACACGCAATCCAAAAACGAACACGACGCAATCCAAAAATGAACACGACTACGTTGATCCTGTTACAGACATTGTCAATCCGCATTCTATCGTCATAATCGTGTTTGGCTCTGGTGGACCCTCTCGTATGCATTCCATCCATCTGCCAGGCATGATGGCAGTCACGAGGACAGCCATACTTGGGCGGACACTTCTTCGTCCATCCAGACAGTTCGGTTCGCCAGATGGAGCTCCAACACCAACACGAACCCGGGGCGACGTCCCACCAGCAAAGAGGATTGAATTGAATGCCTGCATCTGGACGTTTTTGTCGAAAGGTGCAAAACATCGAGATTGAACTGCTTTTCTGCATCTCTGCTTAAAACTTGTCCAGATTCAGGATATATATCCAACCCTCTTTGCTAGTGGGACGTGCCCCCGGTCTACTGTTCAATTTCTTGTGTAACAAAATTGACCCCCGTTTCTAGCAGGTGCAGCAGGTGGAGCAGGTGGAGCAGGTGGATTCCTTTTCGTTTTCGGTCTGTGAAACAGGGGAGCCCAGTGCCCAAGCCTTATATTATCAATCGGTTACAACGATACCCACGCCTCTTCCCATTACGGCTGGAAGAGCCCTGGAACCACTGCTCCCAAGAGACAGGTTCCCGTGGATTCTTAGTGTGCCACAATGTACCACAATGTACCACAATGTACCACAATGTACCACATTAGTTGTCGTGAATTTGCCTTGGGGGAAAAAAACAACCGACAATATACCACGGTAATTATGAAGTTACTGATACGTGCAACATGAAGCTGATCCCGATGCGGCGGCGGCGGGCGGATTGGCAGGGTGTTCCTGTGGGTGCCGCAGCCACCGCCAGTACTGTGTATTGAGGGCCCACGGGGCCGTTATGAGAACCCTCTCTGAGAGCAAGGAGAGCAAATGTTACTTGGCCTGTGGTACCGAAGAAAACCGATGTGCCACTCCTACTGTCGGAGGCTCGGCAGGGGCCTGGCACATGGGCGTTATGAGCATCAGGAGAAAGGCAGCCAAAGGTATTGGTGCTGTGTCCCATTGACTAACATAGCGAGATTGTGTATACAACCACCTTGCATCATGCTACCGAAGCCCCGAATAAAACGCCTGGCCGTTATCGATGCATCTGGTCCGTAAGTTGACCCAGATACAGCTATAATGACCGGGCGTTCTGATCAGGTGAAGACGGTAGTTGGTGTCATTCAGCATTGCCTAAAGTGCCCAGCCATTATCGCTGCATTTGGTCCGAAAGTTTATCCAAATACGACTATAATGACTGCGCGTTCTACTCGGGTGAAGACGGCAGTTGGTGTCATTCAGCATTGCCTAAAGTTTGAACTGTAGGGTCTCTGTCAATGTCAGTTCCGTGGGGTATCGCGCTCACTGGCTCGTTCATTTTGGACCTCAAGAAAAAAATAATGCTTGCTCCTTGGACAGTGAAGAAGAGTCCTTCCTTTTTTTTTGTTTTTTTTGTTCATCTGCATCGTGTAGAGTTACCAATTGTGTCGCCATCTGCATGCAATTTGTAAATGATCATTCTAAAAATGTTCATGGTGCATCACACTCAGTCGCTCTTTCTCTTAGTCGCTCTTTCTCTTAGTCACTTTGGAGTCTGGACCTCCAATATATTTCCTCCTTGGACTGTGAAGAAAATATCTCTGTTGTCCAGTTTGGCTTTTTGTTTTGATTGCTCTGCGGCGTCATTCCCTGAGCATGGACGAAGTGACTTCCTGATCTGTCTCAGCTGCGTGGTGAATGTGGGGGGCCTGCTGTTCTGGTGGTGCTCTCTCTCTCTCTCTCTCTCTCTCTCTCTCACACACACACACACACACACACACACACGCACACACACGCACACACAGACACACACACACACACACCACAGGTGTGCACGTGCGCTTGCTTGCTTGCTGTCTCTCCGGACTGAAAATCTTTGGTGCACGGTGCTGATTGGGATCTGCCTCTACATGGACTTTACAGGAGATGCACTTAGACATGTCATACGTAGGGAGGGCTTTAGCGGCAATTGGAATTGCAATGGTTGGCTGCATGAGTCACAAAAGGGTGATCGAGGGTGTCAAAACGGAAAGATAATAAACAAAGCAAATTTAAATGAAATGAAATGAGATGTTGATGGTGGGGGATCAAGGGTTAGTGCATGAGTTGCATCGCACGCCTGGGTCAGAAGACTCAGAACCTGACCTTTGCAAATCGGATGTCAGAGTGAATAAATCTGCCACCGTCTTCACCCGAATATTATAACGGTAACTAGACTGACAATTGTCCCTAAATAGAGCTATGATGACCGGTCGTTCTATTTGGGTGAAGACGGTACGCTGGAGGTGGAGTTCACTGGCCTGTGAAGAGCTCTTACATGGCTGCCTATTTTAGGACTAGGGCCCAGTGCTGATGTGTTTGTGCAAAGAAAGCCAGAACCTGGTTGTTTTCGGGGTCAGGATCGGTGCGAACATTGCACTTCCAGGCTGTGGTCGTTGCAGCCTCTGACGGAGGACTCCTTACATGGTCTCTCGTTCTCTTGGAGCAGGACTACAGGGGTAGGGAAGATGGGAAGAAATGGAGAAAGACAAACACACAGTTTAGACAGCTACAGAGACATGCACGTCTGCCTTTTTCTTTCTTTCTTTCTTTTTGTGTGAAACATCATCTCCTTCTCCTTCTTCTTCTTCCTCTTTTTCTGTTTTTTTTTTTTCTTTTTCTTTTTCTTTTTAAATGCTCCAGTCTATTTGTGGGGAGCAGCAAACCGGGTCAGCGTCCCTTATAATTGGAATACATTGATGATTGATGAGAATTTGGGACAATTCTCGAACACTTCAAGATGATTCAGATAATAAGCTAGAAATTGATGCTGACTACGACGACGAGTGCTGGGGGGTGCTGGGGGTTGCTGGGGGGTTGCTGATAAGAGCAGACACCCCCTCTACTTTACCCCTTTTTGGATGGCCCCATTCCATTGGTGGGGAGCTGCACCTGCTGGAAAACGTGTCCAGCATCCCTTGACAACATCAACTCGGAGTCAAATTACAAAGTTTTCATGTGACCATGCCATTTTGCCCTTTGCGGGCAAGGTCCTAGCCTCTTAACTTGACATCTGCGTAACAGGGGCTCCCTGAGGGACTCAGAGGACAAATTTATGTCAACAGTGCGCTTTTTTCAACTATCTTTCCTCTGCCTGTTCCCCTGGGCCATTCTGTGTTTTGCTGTTGTTGCTGACTCCACACGGCACTCTTCTGTTGTTGCTGACTGCGCTTGGCGACTCTCTTGGTCAGCAGCTGACGCCAGCGCTTGCGGCATCCACTCCATGGTTGGCAGCCGGCCACAATACTCGGGGTATCCACACAGTCCCTCCCTATGATGCATAAGCCAACTGGTGAGCTCGCCGTTTGTGACGCCACCGTCCTCCCCGATGTCCCAGTGCCTGCTGCAGTTGGGGTCCGTTGTGGAGCGGGAGGGGTCAAGGGATGGGGGGGGAACCCGGGGGATGGGTGTGCAGGGGAGGGGGGAATGTGGGGGGTGGACAACGGGGCCGGGAAGTGGCTGGGGTAGGGGTTGCAGGAGCGGGAGAAGGGGGGGGGAAGGGAGGCGGGGCAGGAGGTTGGCTGACAGGCGAGCGGGAGGGTGGTGCATGGTCTGTTATGAGCACAAAGTTAGTCTGAAAGTGGGGGACCTGGAAATTGTGAAAGGGCCTCCTTTACCAGGTGGGCACCGTGGTCCTCCATGGTTTCCACGTGATATTGAGCCCGGCACCCAGTTGAGAAAAGATCCTGTGCCGGTCCTGCCATATCTGGCAGTAGGACTCCTGACTTGTCTAACAGTAGGGTCAGTCTCCTCTTGGCAGTCCCGTTTCATTGCTTTCCAGGATCCTTGCGTTCGGGAACTGATTTCCTCTTCTATTGCCTGTTGAGCTTGTTGTAATCCAAACTGGTGGTCTTTTCTCTTGAAGGAACATCTGGCTCTCCAGCCAAACATAAGGACCAGCAACCTCATGTAGGAGAAGAGGTTGGTTGCGAAGGCAGACCACTGCGCCAACAGGTGTTGGTTCTTGCTTAGCAGTAGGAGGCTGAGGTCCCACGGGATATGGAACTCTCTCAGCGAGTGGAAGGCCGCATCCCACCATTGCCATATTTGGGTAACCATCGGGCACGCCAGTAGGCAGTGTTCTAGCATCACCCTGGGTGGCGGTGATGCCCTGCCGCGATAAGAGCAAATGGGGGACAAGAGATCCTGCACTGCTGCCTCCCCACGCCCGTCTGGGTTGTCTCCAGAACGGATCTTGGGGCATGACTTTCGAGTACTTGGACCATGACAGGTTTTCTAGCAATTGTGTATCCAGTGGCGAATCCCGCGCCCATGGCTGGATCAATGTGTGAGTGATAGGAACATCCAGGCGCGAGGCACGGTAGCCCCCTTTAACTGTGTAATCCCATAGGTGCACGGGCTTTGGGCCAGGCAGCCTGGCGATCAGAAGAGTAGGCTCATACACATGGTGGCCGTTGTCTGAATCGCCCACCACTCTCCCCACCATTCAGTAGCGTCCAGCTCTTCGTACCGAGCCAGTTTTGAAAACCTGGCTCCTGGCAGCTGGGGCACATAACCTTCTAATGTGCACCGCCCTTGGACGTTGCTGTGTACCCGATATATAACCAGCGGGAGAGGGAGGTCTGCGTACTTGACCACCCAGTCACCCTGCTGGACCGTGGGGCCTGTTTTGAGACCTAGCTGCCAGGCCAGGGGGAGGGCCTCCCTCAGGTGGAGGGCCTTCTCTTCCACATTTTTGGCGTGCTTCAGTTTTCGCTGCAGCTGCTCCGCCGTAGCCCAGTCCCCTCTTACCAGATCCCATAGGGCACCTATGGTAAAACACCCTTCTTTGCCGGTGTGAGCCATGACGAATTTGTTGTTAAGGCAAAAGGGTTACCCGCCTCATCAAGGATGTAGGGGTTGCGAAAGAGAGGCTGCCTCCATATGCTATGCCATCTATTAGGCACTTGTGCTGGGGTGCTGGCTTGTCTGTGCTGGGGCGGCGCGGGTATGGTCCAGTGTTTGTTTGTCAGCCATTGGAGGGGGTGTACATGGGTGGTGGCTACAGCCTCTTGGGGCCAAATTAGCTATTTGCCGACAGGCCAACGGGCGCCATGGGATGCCATTTCCCATGAGCAGCCTATCGAGGAAGGGGGAAAATGCACCTTAGTATAAGCCCTGCCTGCAAGAGTAGTCCAAGACAGGGACGACTTGTATAAACGGCATGCGAGTAACTGGACCTTCCATGCCGATGTGGCCTCGAAATTAATCAATGACAAGGTTGGCTGGATCAATAGTTGCCTGGCTGACTTCAAGGCGTCAGTGGAGGCCGCTCATTATTTTTTTCTCATCCAACCAGTCTTGGTAGGAGTGGTGTCTGTGATTTTCCTACATGTCGCAGACAAGAGACAGATGGACAAGTGAAAATCCATCCGCTGTGACAGATCAGAGGTTAGGATTCATCCCTGGTCTCCCCCGAAGCAAAGTAAGACGGAGGATCAAAGAGAAGAGATGATGAGGGAGCACTTTTGGGTAGAGTTCCGCTACATCGCAATGGAAGTGCACGCCGCCTTTGTGTAAGATTTCGCACATAAGTACGACGTGATTGACTTCATTGAGCCTCCACCCCGGCATGTGGTCAAGCGGGACGGCTTCCTGATGCTCGCCATAAACCTGAATGAGGGTTGTATATTCTCCATTGACGATATCATCCGGTACAGTGTAGGTGGGAGGCTGTATAGGATACACACGGCCCACAAACACAGGCGATGGTGTGCCAGGTGCCAGGCTTATGGGCACTTGCACACGGACACTGTGTGTGAACACCACCCAACTCGTGCAGCACGTCCCACCGACAGATTCGTAAAGGACCCTCTGTGAAAGGGACAGTGGCACACTGTGGACGAAGGCCACAATGGGTGGGTATATGTGGGAGCTCCCGATGGGGAAGAGAAGGTGAGGGGCTGGTCATGGGAAGGGCAGGACCCATATAACCTGGCCCCGAAGCCCGCAACTGAATGGACGCCTCCAAAAACCTTAGAAGCCCATCAGGGAAAACCGGAAGGGAACCAGGGTGTGGCGCAGAGGGAGGTTGACAAGGAGGGCAGGAGGGAGAGGGGGAAAGAGCCCAATTGGCGGGTGATACTCAGCAAGCATACAAACAAGAGGAAGGCGGGAGGAGGGGAGGGCGCCCTTCAAGAGGATGATGGGACGAACCCTTTCTCCCTCCTGGCTGAAGGGGGCAGACAGTGGAATCGGGAGAGGGGCGGTGCATCCTATCCCAAGGGCCTAGGGGCTCACAACCCCTTTCCCCCCCCCCCTCAGGAACGGGTTCAACCGGAGTTGAGCAAGTTAATACGGAACGGGTTGGGCAAGGAAAGCAAGGAAACGAAAGAAAGAAGGAAGGGGTGCTCCTTGATAGGGGGACAGTCGGTCAAGGCGGGACTAATCAGCTCCTCACAGCGGTTGGGGGGCAGGAGGGGAACGGGAGGGATGCAGGACTATAAGGGGGAACAACGAAGCTGCAGCAACAAACTACCTCCGATGAGTAGTGGGCGACAAACGGAGGGGCACAATGGAGCAAGAAGGGTGTGATACAGGGGGATATCCCGCCGGGGGGACAGCATGGGGAGCTGGGAGCAGGCCAAGGGCCACGACACCAAGTAGGGGATGGGATTTTGGACCCGTTTTCAGAGACATTTGGCCCGCAACCTATGGAGGTGGACTCATTACCCAGCCCCCAAATGTAGTAATGGTCGAGGATCGATCAGACCCCGACAAGCTGCCGGGGGACCTGGACCTGGACCGAAAAGATGCAAAGGATTGCGGAGTGGCTGATCGACTCACGAGTTGGTAGAGTACTGAGACCAAACGTACGCCCAGCTGCACACAATGTTGGATGGTATTTCTACTTTGAGGGGGGCCCTCCTGGAGAGCCCCCTAGGACACATTACGTGGGCCGCAATCTTTCAACGAATCCTCTCAATCACATGAGCTAGGTTTACGCCACCGAAACTAAAGCAGCAGCCAGAGCCCCTCCACCCGGCCCCTCCGGGCGGGTTGGAGCAAGGATCCAAGGGGCGCAAGGAAGGATGAATGTCGTTGAGGATAAGGGGGATCTAGGGGGAGACGACCTGGTATCAAGGAGGATCAAGGTGTGACAATTGGTGGAGTGGGGCCACTATGAGCGCCCCCTGTCAAAGGCGAGGGGGGTGTTAGTGGTCCCCTTGAAAAAGGTGGAAGGAAGATGGGAAGTAGTTTTAACACCGGTGGAGGACGACCAACGGAAAGGGTGGGTGACCCTAAATGGATGAGATTTCTCATCAGAGGGGGAAGAACAGGTGGAGAGGGATGCCATCTTTAATTGGGAGGGAGAGGAGTTCATCACCCGAAGCTTTGCTGCGGGTTACTGGGTGGTGAAAAGGTTCGAAGGGAACCACACCCAAATCGCCGAGACTGACCTGTGTATCCTCTTCGACCCACAATGCACATTTGGACCTGTAAGATATGAAGGTCAAAGTTGGGCCTTTCTGGCCAGAGGAGGACGTGCTCAAGTGTTTGTGTGTCATTGCCCGGTTGAATATCCTAAGCCTGGACATATGGGACATTCGAACGTGGCAGCCGCTATAGTCCCCAACTTAGAACTCCTACGGTAAAGGAGAACAAAAGACAAGGCATGAATTATGTTGATACCTTTTATTGCAGGAACCTGACTTAAAGGTACTGTGTGAAGGTAACCGATTTGGACCTACGCTCACTCAGTGTCAATGGTCTGGCGACCCCTAATCCAAATAAGCAGCAGGGAATTTAGGACCAGCTGAAGGGGGTGTGAGGCAGGACATGGCCGGATGCGGTGTGTGTCCAGGAAACCCATCTCTAAGATAAGTCGGAACACCATAGGGCACACAGAATGGTATGGCCACACACCACATTTCGGGCTCACGCCCCGACCCTGGGTACAACCGACATTGCCGTATGACTCCCCCCACAATCCTGCATGCAGATGGTTCATTGGGCAGCAAATGGGGGGGATGGGCAATGGGTGTCGGTATTGGGAATACTAGAGCTGGAGTTGATCTGCATCTTGTGCATTATGGTTAGAATTCGGTAATAGAAAGGAGGGACTTGTTGGGTAGTTAGGGCGCTATGGTCCCGACAAACATCCCAATGGTCATTGTAGGGGATTTTAATGCGGCACTGGATAAATGGGTAGACCTCTGGAATTTGCAGGCGTCCCTTACCTACGGGGCATGAGCGGATGAACGAATGTTAGCAAAATTCTGTGACTCCCTATCGGCCATCGACGAGTTCCGCCACCTTTACCACAACAATTGTACGTTTTCAACTTTTCGTGCATTCAAGATAATGATCTAGCGAGGCAATCTTAGTCCTGTATTGACCTCATCCTTTTGTCTAAAGATCTGGAGAGGGTCCTCCAATGGCCGCTATCCTTCCTCGTAGCCTTCATCCCAAACTTGATCTTAAAACATGTGCGATAGTCCTGACAATGAGGAAGCAACAAGATCAAGGGCCGGGCTACTACAAAGTAAATACGTCTCCTCTTTTTAACAAGCAGTTTTACGTCTTAATCAAAGATGTGCGGCACTTCTGGTAACAATAGAAAACTCGCTTCGACTCTACACTCACATGGTTCAACAACAATTTTTTTTACCTTGCCAAGAAATGCAAAGATTTGTCTAAGGAACAGGCGACATAGAGAAATTGTCGAGAATTGAAACGTCATCAGCGGATTCATGAAGTGGAACAACAGGAATATTTACAATCACCAGGGGGTAAAGTTCAACATATCCAGCATCTAATGCACCAACTGCTACAATTTGCGCAACAAAGGTGGCATGGTCTCCTACTATGCAACAAATTATCCAACTCAACTGCGAGGCATCTATGGACACTCGTTCTATAGTATGACCATGACTTGAACAGGGCGGTCGATAATTGAAGCCCTATTTGATATGGATACAGGGGGGGATGTTTTGGCCACGTCCACGACACATTGCACCCTTATCATGCGGACCTTTTTAAAAAACCTCTACACGTCTTAAATTTTGAACCACAGGGACAAGTGCAGGGTGAGAGACCTGGATGATTTCCTATGTCACATCACGGGAATAGTGACTATGCAACAAAACCTCGATGATTTTCTGTGTCCATCACAGAAACTGTGTAATCCCATAGGTGCACGGGYTTTKGGCCAGGCCATTCCCACTCGTCTAGGTTGAATGGCAGCCTGGTGATCGAAAGCGTAGGCTCATACACATGGTAGCCGTTGTCTGAATCGCCCACCACCCTCCCCACCATTGAGTAGCGTCCAACTCTTCGTTTTAAGCCGGTTTTGAAAACTTGGCTCCGGGCACCTGGGGCCCATAAGCTTCTAATGTGCACCGCCCTTGGATGCTGTTGTGTACCCAATATATAAGGAGCGGGAGAGGGAGGTCTGCGTACACCCCAGGTGGAGGGCCTTCTCTTCCATATTTTTGGCAGCCCATCTTAAGCACGAACCTGTAAAACTATTACCAGGAGGTATGGGAGGAAAGGGATATGAGGGAGAAAGTGGGACAAGGGGTCTTGGCACTCATGTACAAGAAGGGCGATAAAATGAACATCAGGAACTACAGGCTCATTACCCTCTTAATAATGGTCTACAAGATGTTGGCAAAAACCCTTGCCAATAGAATGGTCGGAGTGTTGGAAGATGTTATAGGTCCAGCCCGTACTGGGTTCCTGAGCAATAGGAACATCTGGCAGAATATTCTGCTGGTGAATGAGGTGGTTAACCATCATCTCGTACCAGGTTCCTGAGCAATAGGAACATCTATCCCGTACCGAGTTCTTGAGCAATAGGAATATCCAACCCGTACGGGGTTCCTAAGTAATAGGAACAAACAGAACACAACCATCATCTGTATAGATTTTGAGAAGACCTACGACCATGTGGGTTGACAATTTCTTGATAAGTGCATGGAGACAATGAAGTTTGGCACTGCCTTCCGTCGATGGATTAACATCTTGCACAAGAACACCACCACCCAAGTAAAAGTTAACGGCAGTGTGGCCCCGCCTTTCACGCTTCAGCACTCGGTCAGGCAAGGTGACCCAATCGCCCCTTACTTTTACCTTATTAGAATGGAAGCCCTATCGACCAACCTGCAAAGTAACAAGGACATAAGGAGAGTCGGACTGGTAGGAATCCCCGAGGACGCAGTCCCGGTCTGGTCCATCTTTGTAGACAATTTTACAATTATAACGGAGGCATGCTCGCAAAACCTAGAGGAGATCCGGGCTTTGATGGACATGTTTACCGCTTATCTGATATGACAATCAACTAGGGGCATAAAACAATGTGGTGATGGCTTCACCACTAGTGGGGCAGGCCGTCGGAGGAGCCACGAATTTCATCGTTACTCCCGAGGCCCCATTGCGTGTACTAGGGGTCTCCTTGACTGCTAGGGGTAAGCCCGCTTCAAGCGATGATTGGGTAGTGACTCCGACGCGACCAAACTTACCACATGGAACAAGAAGCACACCTCATTCTTTGGGCGGGCATTAGTGATCAACAATGTGGTGCTGGCCTCCTTATGGTACAGGTTCATCTTATGACCTCTAAGTCGTGCAGAATCATGGACTTTAAGCGGCAGGTAGCAGCCTTCCTCTGGAGACGAGACAATGAGACCCCCCATGCGATCAGTAGGGTTGCATGGGAGTTAGTAATCTAGCCCAAAGCCAAGGGGGAGTTGGGTATTATTCACGCCTCCACACAGGTTCAAGCCCTCAACTTGCGTTGGATCAAATCCCTGATATTCAACCCGGCCTCCCCATGACGCCCCTTGGCCTTACAACCACTGCCCCCAAGACTCCCCCTTAGATAGACCCGCTTGTTTGGTTAGAGGATCGGTACTTGAGGATCCCAAGGTCGCACAAAGAAGGAGAGTCGACCGAGGAGTTTCGGATAGGTATCCTCAAGACATGGAGGGGACTATCGATCCCGAACAGACCCCCCCAAACAGATGGGTGGGACTAGAGGGTGTTGTTGACAGGATATTGGCCACAATGCCCACAAGACCCTCTGACAGAAAATATGTTCCGGCTGGGCAGACAAACTGCCATGTGGGCGATTTGGTGGCAAGGGTGCACCCTGGAGATCGAAGGGGCTTGAGTAGAAGACGGGGAAGCATCAGACCTGGTTAGACAGCTGGTGGTGGCAGACGAGTGGCAGACAATCACACAAAAAATAATTTTTGTGCACGCTAGGCAGAACATTGACCATCACTCGTTTCTGCATACAATGGTTAGGTGGCAACAACGGGGGACGGATGGCTGCGGTAAAATGGTTAATGGACATCCCCCAGGAGAGGCCGAGGGAAGGGGAGGAGGGCAGAACGGGGGAGAACTTGCCCAAAGACTATAAGCTATCTTTTCGGAACTGAGTGGTAATCGCCCTGGATTTCCTACTGAGACCCACAACCGACTACCCGGTTCCCTTTCCCCCTTACCCACTTGCCCATGTGGAACTAGAGCCAGGCGATCGCTAGGCCCAACACGTGGCCAAAACATCCCCCCCTGTATCCATATCAAATAGGGCTTCAATTATCGACCGCCCTATTCAAGTCATGGTCATACTATAGAACGAGTATCCATAGATGCCTCGCAGTTGAGTTGGATAATTTATTGCAAAGTCGGAGACCATGCCACCTTTGTTGCGCAAATTGTAGCAGTTGGTGCATTAGATGCTGGATATGTTGAACTTTACCCCCTGGTGATTGTAAATATTCCTGTTGTTCCACTTCATGAATCCGCTGATGAAGTTTCAATTTTCGACAATTTCTCTATGTCGCCTGTTCCTTAGAAAAATCTTTGCATTTCTTGGCAAGGGAAAAAAAATTGTTGTTGAACCATGTCAGTGTAGAGTCGAAGCAAGTTTTCTATTGTTACCAGAAGTGCCGCACATCTTTGATTAAGACGTAAAACTGCTTGTTAAAAAAAGGAGACGTATTTACTTTGCAGTAGCCCGGCCCTTGATCTTGTTGCTTCCTCATTGTCAGGACTATCCCACATGTTTTAAGATCAAGTTTGGGATGAAGGCTACGAGGAAGGATAGCGGCCACTGGAGGACCCTCTCCAGATCTTTAGACAAAAGGATAAGGTCAATACAAGACTAAGATTGCCTCGCTATATCATTATCTTGAATGCACGAAAAATTGAAAACGTACAATCGTTGTGGTGAAGGTGGCGGAACGCGTCGAAGGCCGATAGAGAGTCACAGAATTTTGCTAACATTCGTTCATCCGCTCATGCCCCGTAGGTAAGGGACGCCTGCAAATTCCAGAGGTCTACCCATTTATCCAGTGCCGCATTAAAATCCCCTACAATGACCATTGGGATCTTTGCCGGGACCATAGCGCCCAAACTACCCAACAAGTCCCTCCTTTCTCTTACCGAATTCTAACCATAATGCACAAGATGCCATATCAACTCCAGCTCTAGTATTCCCAATACCGACACCCATTGCCCATCCCACCCGTTTGCTGCCCAATGAACCATCTGCATGCATGATTGTGGGGGGAGTCGTACGGCAATGTCGGTTGTACCCAGGGTCGGGGCGTGAGCCCGAAATGTTGTGTGTGGCCATACCATTCTGTGTGCCCTATGGTGTTCCGACTTATCCTAGAGATGGGTTTCCTGGACATACACCGCATCCGGCCATATCCTGCCTCACACCCCCTTCAGCTGGTCCTAAATTCCCTGCTGCTTATTTGGATTAGGGGTCTCCAGACCATTGACACTGAGTGAGCGTAGGTCCAAATCGGCTACCTTCACACAGTACCTTTAAGTCAGGTTCCTGCAATAAAAGGTATCAACACAATTCATGCCTTGCCTTTTGTTCTCCTTTACCGCAGGAGTTCTAAGTCGAGGGCTGTAGCGGCTGCCACGTTCGAATGTTCCATATGTCCAGGCTGAGGATATTCAACCGGGCAATGACACACAAACACTTGAGCACATCCTCCTCAGCCCAGAAAGGCCCAACTTTGACCTTCAGATCTTACAGGTCCAAATGTGCATTGTGGTTCAACCAACGCAGTCTGACAACTTTGTCGAAGAGGATACACAGGTCAGTCTCGGCGATTTGGGTGTGGTTCCCTTCGAACCTTTTCACCACCCAGTAACCCGCAGCAAAGCTTCGGGTGATGAACTCCTCTCCCTCCCAATTAAAGATGGCATCCCTCTCCACCTGTTCTTCCCCCTCTGATGAGAAATCTCATCCATTTAGGGTCACCCACCCTTTCCGTTCGTCATCCTCCACCGGTGTTAAAACTACTTCCCATCTTCCTTCCACCTTTTTCAAGGGGACCACTAACACCCCCCTCGCCTTTGACAGGGGGCGCTCATAGTGGCCCCACTCCACCAATTGTCACACCTTGATCCTCCTTGATACTAGGTCGTCTCCCCCTAGATCCCCCTTATCCTCAACGACATCCATCCTTCCTTGCGCCCCTTGGGAGCCTAATAAGAATCTGCAGATGTTGCTCAGGAAAATGTTGCTTGTTTTGGGATGTTACATCACATATATGTTTTTCGAATTTTTTGGATAAACTTTTTTTTTTTTTTTTTTTTTTTTTTTTTCCCGGTACGGTTTGTACGGGGGCGTACAGGTTCCCGTACAGATATTATCTATACGTTTCGTACGGAAAGGCCCCGTACGTGTACGTCGGTAACGTAGGTTGAGTTAGACATGTTCCATAAGTTTGAGTGGTCTAGCTTTATGCCCTATGTAAGTTGGGTATAAAAGGATAAATCATTGAACGACTATGAACTATTGTTTGATAAGTTGACTTTGGGAAGGTGAGAGTACTTACTTTTGTGGTTTGGACAGCATGTGGCTGAGTGAGACCACTACTTAGTCTGAGTTCAGTTTGACAGATAGTTGCTTTAGATGCTCGTCACATGCTAGAGCAATAGGAGTTAGTCCAATTTTTGCATTTTCTAAGCTAAGTTTATTTTACTTAGGTCAATTTCTACAGTTTCTTGGATCATTTGTTATACTTGGTCTTGTATAAATGTTGGTAAGCTACTTTCTCTGTGGGAAACGTTGTCAAAATTTCTACGAGGCCAAGGAGTTAGTCAGATTTTGTCTTTTTTTTTTTTTTTTTTTTTTTTTTTTTTTTTTAAGGGTTGCAGAGGTGTCGGGGACTCAGCAGTGATCGGGGAGCCGGGGGGAGGCCGCACGCACCAAGTTCCGCCAACCCGCCGGTTGTGGTGACCTCACACAGAACTCACTCAAGTATCGACTCAGAAAGGTTAGAGGAAATCACATTGACCAGTCCACACTCGCACCGCTGATGTCGTCACAGGACTGGTGCTACCTGCGCGCCTGCCAACTGGCGCAACCCCCTCGAACTCAGAGTCTCACATCCCCATTCCACCATCTGTCGGGAGACCAGAGGCACAACCACAGCGGTGCTGAAGGGCTGCAATGCCTGCTAGGGGGGGGTTGTCCAACGGCTCTCAGAGGGACGCAATCCACCACCGAGACCACCCCGTTTCAAGGGTTGCTGAATCCCCCAATGACTCTCAACAACCCCGAGGGGAGTAGAAGTACCTGTTGCGGCGTGCTTGATGAAGCGCGCACGGTCCGATGGGTCCGCAGACCTAGACACTTACCGCACAACGTCCTGTCGCACGCGCCCAAAGTGCGCCTGGATACTATACTCGGTGTGCGAATGGCATGTGCATCCTGACCAATGCCCGTCGGTGGCATATGCACGAGGTTGCGGGGTTTCGAAGCCACAACCTCTGACCACATCTGCATTTTCAACCGTTGCGCTAACCAGTGCGCCATCATACCATATTTTGTCTTTTCAAAGTTCAATTTGTCTGACATTTTATATACGGCTTAGTAAAAGTCTGGAAAGTTTCTTTTTGTAAAAAGAGTGCTGCCCGAATTTTTACTGATTCAGTGAGTTAGACAAAATTGGACCTTGAAAAATCAAAGTCACTTTAGATTCTGAACTTAGCTTTGTATAAATCTTGGATTAACACTTTTCTGAAGGGACTGCTGCCGAAATTTCTACAAATCTAGTTAGGAAAGGCTTCTTTTCTAAAGGGAGTGCTGCCCAAATTTTTACTAAATCAGGGAGTTAGACAAAATTTGACTTTCCAGAATTAGAGATTATTTTTATTTTCATATTTGAGTTAGTAAAAATTATGAGAAGGCACTTTTCTCACGGGAAGCGTTGCCGAAATTTTCGTAGTTTAAAGGAGAGAGATTATATTTTGACAGATGGTGATTCTGACAATCCACTATGTACACGAGATATTTTGTCAGCATCTACCTTTCTCTGAGCACTTACTTAGAGATAGACCTAGGCTTGGTTATCAGGAGAGTCTTTAATGAAAATGTGTAATGGGGATTTGTTGTCCATACAATGATGCTTTAGCTTGGGCATTGACCTGTCCTATGATACAAGTTTTCTTTGGACATTCGATCCAGGATTTGGACTAGTTTCAACTTGATCCTACGAGGATCATCTTCTCTTATCACTGATAACATGACGGTTGGTTGATCACCGACCCATTGGCTCAAGGCACAACTTTGCTCACATTTGTACCTCAACTTGATTGCCTTAGCCGTGAGATTTGACATGTTTCTTTGAGGGTTTTAACCGGACTTCTCTTAATGGTCATTATAAAGAAGTTATGAGATTTATGGAAAGTTTGACTATGACTGGGGCTTGAGTGTGTGAGGCGTGGTGTGAGTTACAGGGAACAGTAAAGTTGACCACATTGGTGTATGGCAATGTGGCGTTCGTCTGTGTTTATGTTTTATACAAGTTAGTGTCTTAGAGCCTGTGTACGAGTCTTACCTTGGAGGCAGTGAGAATGACAACCATGTGTCGCACGATCTGCATACTTGATGGGTTTTTCTTTGGATTTATCTCAAGTTCTGATTTGATATATGAATATTGGGATGCCTGTTTATTTACTGAGTGACTTTGCTTATTCATTTTTATAGTTGGACGTTGTAGTCCGTGGCAGCCGTCAAAGTCAAACCCCTTGACTTTTTTCCAGACCCTAAATGATAAAGATGGTCTCCAGGGCGATAAGAGACGATTGTCACCACAGGTACGAACCTGTGTACCAACCACTCTCCGCAGGGTGCAGAAGAAGGTGTGGCTCTCAACCGCACTTTACGGTTGTCGAGCGTCGAGAGATCAATCCCTCAAGGCGCATGTCAGCCGACACTTGAGTGTCGAATGCGACCCTCGAGATAAACGAGGACCACATGAGTATGGGTACTGTATAGTACGTCATCACTACAGCTGCTTGTGTATTCTTGCATTGCGAGTCGATATGAATTAGCCCTACGTCTGCGCGCTTTTATACTAAGTCTCGCGCGCGACGTCTATCCGATTTCTGCATCGGAGAGTTATGGGATGACTACTAAGGGACTAGGAGTGTTGTCGCGTTGTTTGTTCTGTGTCGTTCTGTATATGTGTGTGCATGTGCGTGTGCGTGTTTTAACTTTATGTTCTTAGAGTGGTGTACGTGTGGTGAGTGGGAGACGTCCTAGTCGACCGACGACGAGTCGCGCTTGGGACTTCATCCCCCCAAAACGTCGGTTCGTGTGCGGGTCCGATAGAGGCGTAAAGTCGTGCGTACCCCCTATGCTACAGCGAACGAGAAATGCCCTCGGCTGGTCCACCTCTGCGATTGCAACTGATTAGCTTTCGTACAGTGGACTAGTAGCTCGGTGGGGATATGCCCACCGAAGGGAGGTGACAACTCCGGTAAGGTAGAGGTAAGTTGTGCCTCGCGTAGAGACCGGCTTGTGGAAGCTCCATGTATATATCGCGATAAGGAATAGACCAACTCCTGCGTGATGCGGCCAGGAGGGTCCCGCCCCATTTTGTGCAGTGTCGGACCGATGCACTCGACATCGTCCCATATGAAAACATAGATATAGGTTTGAGGATAAGGATGGGCATAAAACATAACCAAGAAAACCATCAATGCTGGAAACTGGGTCCAGCGTCCCAAGCCTTTGTCTGACTGAATAAAAAACAGGAATCTGCCTTTTCATCCATCATGCCGGATGTCAGATCCTATCTAGAAAACTAGCAGCCCTTGTCCACCTTTCCAACCCTTGGCGTGGCTCGGATACCGGTAGGGCCCACTAGGGGGCACCCGTGGGACCAAGTTCCATCTCCTCTCCCGCCTCCAAAGCCCCCTTTTTTTTAACTCAAGCTCCGGTCTATTGTGTTGAGAATCGGGCTCAGCCGGAGAATGCTAAAAGTCGGACCCGTCTACTTACGACAAACCAAAAAACTTGGAACCGGGCCCAGTGTCCCTGCACAACCAAAATTTATCCTAAAATACATTGCTTGCTGGAAACTGGGTCCAGCATCCCAAACCACCAGCCGTTGTGGAACACCAGTGACACTTTGCCCATTACCAATCCTGTTGATCCTATGACACATTGCACCCTTATCATGCGGACCTTTTTAAAAAACCTCTACACGTCTTAAATTTCGAACCACAGGGACGAGTCCAGGTTGAGAGACCTGGATGATTTCCTATGTCACATCACGGGAATAGTGACTATGCAACAAAACCTCGATGATTTTCTGTGTCCATCACAGAAACTGTGTAATCCCATAGGTGCACGGGTTTTTGGCCAGGCCATTCCCACTCGTCTAGGTTGAATGGCAGCCTGGTGATCGAAAGCGTAGGCTCATACACATGGTAGCCGTTGTCTGAATCGCCCACCACCCTCCCCACCATTGAGTAGCGTCCAACTCTTCGTTTTAAGCCGGTTTTGAAAACTTGGCTCCGGGCACCTGGGGCCCATAAGCTTCTAATGTGCACCGCCCTTGGATGCTGTTGTGTACCCAATATATAAGGAGCGGGAGAGGGAGGTCTGCGTACACCCCAGGTGGAGGGCCTTCTCTTCCATATTTTTGGCAGCCCATCTTAAGCACGAACCTGTAAAACTATTACCAGGAGGTATGGGAGGAAAGGGATATGAGGGAGAAAGTGGGACAAGGGGTCTTGGCACTCATGTACAAGAAGGGCGATAAAATGAACATCAGGAACTACAGGCTCATTACCCTCTTAATAATGGTCTACAAGATGTTGGCAAAAACCCTTGCCAATAGAATGGTCGGAGTGTTGGAAGATGTTATAGGTCCAGCCCGTACCGATGTGAGGAAACCTGGGGAGGGGCGCCCACTGCTCGCTGAAGCCAGGGGCGACGGCGCCTGTCACTCGCCGCGCCCGCATCCGAGGTCCTCAGCGACCAGCAGGGGGCTTGTTATGGGGCTGCCTCCCACMGCCGTGTCCAAAGGCGAACTTTTCGACATTATCAGATTACMRTAAAATGTCGAATTGCATGGTTCAATCGAAACATTCTTCCATCTCGGGCGATTTCAGAATCCACCCTTAGTCTGTTCAAGGCTGCATTGACTTCCCGCTTCAGAATAGTCCTTTTTTTTTTTTTTGCGAGAACATATATATATATATATATATAAAAACGAAAGTAGAATCAGTTTGGGGTCTGCAAAATTATCAAAATGTCGGTTATCCTCAAAACCAGCACTGAACAGGTACAAATTTGCGGTATCACTAAGGATAACGCTGTAAAAGCACACAAAAAAAGAAAGGATTTTTGCTATTAGAAGAGCAGATCTGACATTCCCCAAAATGACCTACACAGATCTCCAATTGACTGCCCTCAAAACCACATCAGGAATGTGAGAGAATCCTAAGGGAGGGTTGAGAGCCTATACCTTCGCACGCTTGCAACAGGTGACACGCAAGTCCAACAAACATAGCACAGCGAATCACTAGTTGTTGATTTCATTGATCTCTCATACTATCTGCTGAAAGGCACGGATTTCTAGATAATTCCCAGGCCTTCGTTTGAAAACAGTGGGCGGTTTTAAGTCACCCATGCTTTCGCAGATCTGCAGAGGCGTGATCAGTTTCCAAAACGAAGATGTTGCCTCAAGCTGCCCGATGAGAAACGGGGGTGGGTCGAAGTAGGTGTAAGTCAACTTCAGATTTCTCTATGTCGTGCTAAGTTTTCTCCTCTTCAAAGCACGAGAGAATTAAGTTTATACCTTGCTGCAGGAGCAAAGCCACCAGCTAATGCCTTTCCACACTGGCGGTTGCCTGCAAAGGGGGCAATTCTGAGCCCGGGGTTGAGTTACCGCGCAGTTCGCTTAAAATCGCAAACAGTATCACTGGAGAAAATGTCCAAACCTCAATGAAGTCAAGATCCCAACGGTGAAAGGGCTCGCGTTGTCAATTCCCTGAACTAGGCGAAATCTGATCTTCATTCCAGTCTGCTTGCCATAAAGAAGACGACCAATAATACATCAGCATGTCCATTCACCGGGCGAAGGAAAGTCCAACCAGCTTCCCACTCATCACCTGAGAGGTTGAACTCGCATTGTAGATTGCTTCTCTTTCTCACTTTTCCGCAGTCTGTGCACTCTCTCTCTCTCTCTCTCTCTCTCTCTCTCTCTCTCTCTCTCCGAGTTCACTCCCAAACAGACATCACACGTGCTTCGTTGTGCGCACTTGGAACGAATGATCTCGTTTCCCTCTGAAGTAGTAGCCCTCATCATCAGCGAGAACAATTGTTTTCATCATCAGCGGAAATATATGCCCTCATCACTAGCGGGAATGATTGTCCTCGTCATCAGCGGGATTATCGACCCTCATCACCTGCAGGAAGAACTGTTCTCATCATATGCGGGATTAACTGCCCTCATCACTAGCAGGAAGGACTATTCTCATCAGCAAAGATCGCTGTTCTCACCGTCAGCAGAATGGCTATTCCCATCACCGGCGCGATGGCTATTCCCACCACCAGTGGGAATGACTATTTACTTAATTAGGGGTGTGATCATGATCCCGCACAAGCGAGTGTAGGTAGTCTCATCATTGGTAAGCAGGCGATACATTTTCCCCGCTGCAATAATGAAGCCCTCGTCATTGGTAGGTATGGGCGTTACATTTCCCCCACTGTAATGATGAAAGTCTCATCACCTCCGCCAAGAACAGATTGCATCTCCCGGCGAAATGGCTCGGTCAACCTACAGCGAGTATAGCTGGCCTCTTCGYTGGTAAGTACGGTCGATCTGCGCACCRRCTGTAATGGCTGGTTGGGTTCCCYGCACGTTCSGCTGTTTTCTTCTCCAAAGGGAATGGCTCATTTCGCCAWCGAATTAGTTGTTTTCTCTCACAACGGTATTGGTTGTTCTTATTTCCAGCRCGATTGGCTGGCCGTTTTGCCAGCTATCTGGCTTSTTTGTCTCGTCAATCGCTATCTCAGCTTATCGYTGYGGGAGTGGCTGTTTCATTTCATCACAGTGGTCATCTCGTCTCATTCTCGAATCTCAAGCCCYTTTTCCCTCTTTGCCATGTCCACTTACAGATGACCAGTCTCCTTCTAGGCCCACCCGTTTGGGTGTTGTACACATCGGGTTCACACCTCCCATGCAATCCCTCAGTCCTCTCTCCTCATCCCCCGTGCAACAGTCTGCACCCCGATGCTTCCATGCTGAGCCAGGTTTCGCGGGTACGCCTTGCACAYTGTCCCCCTCACCGCCGYCTGCCTGCTCTTCTTTTCCACTCGGGCTGTATGAAGGAGCAAGCTGCAGACGCCAGGAACGCTGCTCCGAMCCCMGCCTAACCTGATCCTCTCTGTGAGCTCCGATGTGGGCGGTGTACACCCGGCTCACTGTGCWGTCCGCCCCCCGTCCGCAATACTCTCCCTCTGGCCCATTACTTCTTCTATATCYGTGGCCTTTACTGCACGTACCCGTAAGGTACGCTGCCCTCCTGAGCCTCTAGTACCCARCTCGAAATAGGACAGCGGCCCATTGGTATCAGCGGTACCAAGCCCACAGATCCGCGGTACTTCCCTTCAACARCGATTTTYCYGTTGGTGCCACGGTTTAGGCCCGACARTCAATTATTGCACCGCGAAATAACAGCCCCAGACTGCAATGACCCCCATCAGCTACCATTGTTAACTCAGTGACCGTGGCCGGAAATAAGTGTACCAAAAATAGTGAAAACTCAGATCTTGCCAACCTTGTAGGATCAAATTWTATTGTGGCCCGTCCCTCACCGTACCTGTTCCAAATYGGGCACGTGCCTGTTCCGATCCAGCGGCCGTACCAAAACAATGAAGGATACCGTACCATGTCGCCAATATCGTGTCAACCCCGTACAAGCCCCGAACCAAATGTGGCCGCACCGTACCTTCCCCGAACCAGCATCATACCGAACCCATTCCGAACCTGAATAGCAGCCTGTCCAGTCATCATGCCAGCTTGATGCCGAATACCGTACCACGCAGACGTGCCGTGATAGTACAGAGCCTGCCCCGAGATGTACCTGCGTCGTGACCGTACCCAAACCGAGCCTCAGGGGCCGGCAGATGTGCCAACCCACTAGTTGCACCTGAAATAGTTGCCACGAACAGTAAAGGCCTGTGCCGTCACTGTACCAATGCCGAAACTGGAATAACCAATCTGAACCGCAGCAGCCTGAACCTTTACCATGCCTGGCCCGTGACGAATACCGTACAATGCCGCTATGCCGCGATAGATACCGTACCTGAAGCACGTCAGACACCGTAGGACATAGCCACTCCGTAACGATCCTCGTATCCGTACCAAACGAAACACCATAGTCGACCCAAGGCAGCACCACCCCATGCTGTCTATGCGACTCCTGCTCTCAGAACATCTCAATTGTGGTAATGTTTGTAATCAAGCACACCAGGGAAAGTGTCGCAGGGAACCTCGACCATCGGCAGTAGTGTTAACTTGTTAAAATCCGGGGAAAATGATCAATCCGGAGTCAGAGTTGATGGCGGGTAATCGAGGCGAAATTAGACCAATCTCCCAATAGTCATGGGTTCCCGTCCCTTTCATC
>BFEA01000275.1:940282-954203 GCA_003427395.1 Chara braunii
TCTCTCTCTCTCTCTCTCTCTCTCTCTCTCTCTCTCTCTCTCTCTCTCTCTCTCTCTCGTTGTCGATCTCCGTGCTGTGCCTGGTTATCCACTGTTCCTAGCATGGACTGTCTCGTTCCAAGACCACCACAGTCTTTTGTTTGTTGTTTCCTTGCTCTTGGCTATGGTTTGCACGCATGAATCTTTTCTCAGGAGGGCAATGGTTTTGAAAACGAAAAAGAAAAAGAAAGGGGGGATTGGATGGAACGCCTGAATCGGGGTGTGTTTGTGGAGAGGTGCAAAAAATGGATATCGATGCCTTTCTGCATGTCAGCCTAAAACACATCCACATTCAGCCTCTTAATCCAATCTTTGCTAGTGGGACTTTGCCCTAGAGTATGGTCATGCATGTGCGAGCTTCGAGGTGGGGGAGGACGAGAAGCGTTCTCGAGACTGCTAGTGACGAGCAGCAACACCTGCCTTCTCACGACTGCCCGTGCTGCACACTGTGCATAGTACAACATGCAGCGACGTGCAGCGCACAATGTAGAAGAGCGTCGAGCCAAGCGGGTAGCTACCACCGTATTCCCTCCAACATAAGGGTCCCTAATAATGAATGTATGCAAGTTGTCTTTACAACCACAAGCAGAACACAATGGACCCTCATAATGAATGTATGTTTCCAGCCACGAACAGCCATAATAAGGGTCCGTTGTGTTWGGGGGAAGAYARTGGCAGCYCGTGGGACGCTGGGCGCCAAACTCGATAYGCTGCAAATATTTCCCACAACRGTGCAATTTGYCSCCCTTTTGCTTGTAGCCGSTATGCAGCGTGGGAGGAAGAATGAAAAATAGCGGTCGGTACCCCTACACATATATGTGTATAGGTGTAGACCCCTATATGCATATCTTTTGACGGGTGACCCGTGCCAGGTCTAGACCCGCCCACACCTACCCATTTTCTTTTTAATCAGGGCAAGATACCCACAACTGGCCCGTTCCTTTTCCTAACAACTGACCCCAGCCCAGCTGTGGGCCATCCTTCAATCCCCTAGCCACATCTGGCCGGGTGGGACATGGGGCTAGCCAGACCTGCCCACAACTGTCGGGTCCGGCTGGGGGCAACTGGGTGCGGCTATGGCCAGCCTTTTGCAGGCTCTGCCTCCCTCCTCTTTGCGATCCAGATGGATGTCCTACTCAACTTGATAAGGGTGGCTCCCCCAATTCGTGACCTTGACTTGGGCAACACCACGCTATTGACGGGGGCGATTGCGAATGACCTCCTTCTGGTCATGGAGGCCACGACAAAGACTACATGGGAGGTAAAGCCCATATTGGACGCATATGCAAAGGTATCGAAGGCTAGAATCAATTGGAATAAAACGTTGTACTTCCTTCCGACAGGCTACTTTCTTGAGGGAGAGGACCGGGGCATGAAACACATTTCGTCAGACATTTCAGAACGATACCTGGGGGTCTAGGTATTATTGTCTGACGCCAGGCCAAAGCAGGATTCCATTATCTTAGCCAAAGTCGAATCCTCCTTGACATGTTGTCGGACAGCAGAAGGAGTTTCACTGATGGGCAGAGCCTTGCTCATCACCTCTGCAGTCTTTGCTCAGATATGGTATGCGACCGCCATCCTCATAATCTCCAAAAGTACTGTCAAGCGCATCACTTCGAATGCTGCCAAGTATCTTTGGAATCCCGGAGCGGAGGAAGATGACCGCGAGCCTGACACAAAATTACAAACTCCAAGGAGGAAGGATGCTTATGCATAATTGATCCAGCAAGGCAGAATCTTGCCCTCCTTCTCAAATTGTTTCAGAAAGCGGAAACACGAACGGAAAATCGTACGTGGCTAGTTGTGTTCGAATATCTTATACAACAGGATTTTGGCCTGAGCAGAAGGGAGGACATATGGGTTTGTCTCTCTATGGCATTCTTCATACGGCGCCAACCTAAATCAATGTTGGTGGCCGCTAGCTGGAAGGCGTGGCGAGTGCTCCGAGCTCCCAACAAGAGAGAGTATGGGACCAAAGAAGAAGTGCTGAGACAACACCTATTTGACAATGCCCAGATGCCCAACAAGCTAGGGCAGCCTTTCCCAGCCTCAGCGACAGCAGGGGCTTTTGGCAGGAGATAGGTAGAGAGAGGTGTATCCATGATTCAGGATTTGTGGCAGGAGGAGGCGGACGACTGGTATACAGCAGATCATCTTAGGATTAGACTGGGACGCCTACCGCATGTAGAAAGCATACTGCACCAACTTCGTGCGACCATCCCCCTCCACTGGCAAGAGTTCCTGCGCTCAACCAGGCCAACCGAGGGGGGCTCGGAGTGGTACTTGGCAAAGCCGACGACGGTACCACTAGAGATACTGAGGATAAAGGAGGAGCTGAACGATAACTTTTGGCTTACCCAAGAATGGTCCACATACTTGAAGGGAGGACATACGCTTTTGCGCCTGCAAGGGGAGCTGGCCATCTCACGAAGCACCCCACTCTCCCTGATTCAAGTTCACACGCACACAGTCGGAGCCTCAACGGCGGATCAGCTGCTCTGCGAAGGACCCTGCTCCTTAGTCTGAGACTTGACCCAGCCCACCACCACTGGAGCTCCCCTGAAGGGAAAAAGACCTACTTGTTTCAATAGACATCCAAAACAGGCAGGGCGGTACTCTCCAATGGAGCAACGTTAGCTCGGGAGGCGGTACTCACTCTTGACAACATGGTGCAGACACAGCCGCCCGTGGGGAGGAAGATCTCAGAGCTCTTTGGGAGCGACTACCTCTTATCCCCTCTCGAAAGCTTTCAAGCCTTCTGTGGATGCTCTCACAGTCCATAGTCCCATGCGCCATGTGGCTATCCGAAAGAGGAATGGATCTGGACACCAGATGTAAACGGTGTGCTGGAAGAGCAGAGTCCCTGCACGATCTTATCTGGGCGTGCCCCTCATCCAAGTGCTTGTGGGAATAGTGGGACAGACACTGGAGACACTCTGTAGGCACTCTGTTAGTATGGAACGTAGGCTGGGCGCTTCTTGGTCGACTGCCGCAATCTTGGTTCAAGCGCACAGGCAGAGGATACGTAGCACAGGCGATTTGCTCAATCATGGGAGGACAAAAACAACATCATCTTCAGACAGCAGTGGACCAGCGACGCAGCCATCATTCAAAAGCTTAAAGCCCTGATCAGGAGCATGATCCGAGCCGACTGGAATCGTAAGGCAAGACGGGGCATCTTATCCAGTGGGTGCCACTGGTTCCTGGTAACCTGGGCCAGGGACAATCAGTTGGCTGCAATCACTGTGCAGGGCCGACTGGCCATCTCCCGTAGGCAGGGACCCAGATAGATCTCAAGGGACACCCTCCCACCCTTCTCATCATACCCAAACTGCGGCAGCACCCATCCTTCTTCTCTCCATCAACATCACACGTTCTACCCACGCGAGCACTTCGCCCTCCCACCATCTCTTCCACCCGTCCTTTCCTACCTCCCCCAACCCTGCTCCCTTCTGAGGAATACCATACCTAGGTAGGTTGGGTTAGGATTGTTCTTACAACCAGGGCACTCGGTGTTTCTTTCACAGTGTTATGCCGCAGTAGGCTAAAAGGGGAGGAGGTTGGAGAGTGTTAAGGGGGTCCAACCGGCCGGATGGAGGCCAGGGTCTGTTCATAGAGTAGTGCTCTGACTCGGTAACAGTAGCTAGGATAGTTTCAGTACAATAGTCGTAGTGGATACAGCTAGTTCCCAGTGGGTATAGCCTTTTGCAGATTTAGTGAAGAATATTGAGATCATTCGGTAACATCAGGTCCCCAACAGGGTCCTGTAAAAAGCGAAGCTGGGTAATGCTCCCAGTACTGGTCTTTATGTGGGGTGGCCGCCCCCTCTTTCTTGATGCAAGAAATAATAATAGTAATAATAATAATAATAAAATAATAATAATAATAATAATAATAATAATAATAAAATCCCTGAAGGTGTAATTGAGCCCCCAGGGAGAGAATGGGGGCTGTATCATGGTGGTTATTCGGTTTTCTCACCTCCTTCACGGGATGTCGCCTCCTCGGGGTAGTGCAGTCGCGAGCGTTACTGGGGGTTTCGGTCTGTTCTTTTTTTTTTTTTTTTTTTTTTTTTGGCGAACAACACACGGGCCCAGTGCCCAAGGCTTATATTCTCATCAAACAGTTGAGGCCGGGGTCCTCACAGTCTACGCGGATGGCTGGGAGCATCACTCAGTTTCGCTTACGGGGTGGGACCACACCCCTAGGGGACCAACCCCCTGGAAATACAGATTGACACGAATAGTCCAGATCGAAACCGAGCCGCCCCTAACTCGAGGCAGTGGAGCCTTGGCTCCTCTAGGAACTGTGGCACTCCCTCCTATCCCCGCTTCCCTCCGTCTGCTGCCCCCCTACTGTGGAGGTCTACCGAGCGCCCAGGTAAGTTTCGGTCGTTTTCGTGCAATACAGACGAATGTCCGAAAAAGACAAACAAAAAAGAACAACTAATAAAGACAGCGCTAAAAGAGGGAAAAGACGTAAGAAAAGAAAACAGGAAATGTTGGGCAACCTACCGTAGCAGATGCGGCGAAAAAAAGAAAAGAAAAGGGTTGCACCCCCGATAGCCATCAGACGAATGAAGTTAACTCTGGAACGAGCTACCTCCAACAAATGTGCAAAATGAGAATGAATCTTCGGCTAGAACAACGGACAGATACGTTTCCAATGTTTTTGTCGTTTGTGCAAGTGGTGAGTAGTGTCGCGCGAGGGCCCATACCTCAGGGCCGTCGCCATTTCGCGGAAAAAAAACAAGAACATGACGAAGGAAGGTTGCGCAGGCCTGAAACGGATTCAGGCAACGAGGCGGCAAGTGCCGTGACGTCCCGACTCGACGCTGCGCGGAGTTGCGGCCAAGCAAGCGCCGAGCTGGGGAAACCACCGCAACAAGAAAGCTCGTGAGTTGTCTGGGGGAGGAAAGGGAGGGGAGACGGGCGCAGAGGAAACAGTGGAAGACGAACAGAATTGAAAACTAAAACCTAATTCTTTGTCAGTGGAACATGTGTTGGGCGGGGTTCGCTACCGGTAGGGCTCCCATGGTTGTGAATGTAGGTAGAATAGATTAGGGCAAACTCGAATTTGAAAATTTCGGCATGTATTTTCTCAGAAAGGAGGGCCAGATTCCGTCTGGAAACCCTACCTACTTTGAGTACATGCCCATGGAAGAACCCTACCTACTTCCAGTCAACAGAAATGGTTGGCGTGGCAGAGGAATGCAGCGTCGGTATACCCTAACGAGCCTGCTACTACTTGTCGTCATTGTCAATGGCAGCCCGCGCTCGTTATACCACCGCATTCTGGGCCAGGTTCTTTGTTTAGTTTCTTCATCAGACCTAAATTATTTCACAATTATGTGGGCTGGCGCTAAACACCCTGACTCGGTATGGAAGAATTCGTCACGGAGACTTCCTCTGGCGCCCGGCAGGCACGATGGGGGCACTGACATGCCCTTCCCCCGTGCCGTCCCCCCGCCGCGTCCACTACCGTAGTCAGGGGACAGAATGAGCGGGAACGTCCTCTGGGTGGGCGTGTTCCCTGCACGCTGGCCCTCACTCCCCCTTCTTCCCCTTCTCCCCCCCCTTCTCCCCCTTCTTCCCCTCCTCTCTCTCTCTCTCTCTCAGAGTACAGAGAGACGAGGGAGAATGTACCTCCAAAATCGGAAGTGGAAATGTATTTGAGCAGAAACCTAGCGTTCATTTCGATGAGCAGGGTGTTGTCTTGCAGTCGACCACATCCCAAGGCATCCCCGCCTTCGCGATCCGCGTTATCTCCGTGCTCTTGCCGAGTTGTATTACGTGTCTGCTCCCTGTTCGTGAGCACACGCGGAGCGGGCTGGGCACTGTCCCTCTGAGGTAAAGGTCGGCGGGGAGGTCGGAATCATCAGTGTTTTGTGCGCAAGTTGCAGTCGGCTGCACCCTGCTCGCGTTTAGCCAACGATCGTGTTCGATCTCTCACCTCACCTCCTTCTGCCATAGCCGGAGGTGCCGTCTTTCCCACCAATTCGTCTTTCCCTCGATCTAGTACGAGAGAAGAAGGAAGATGGGTTCCGACGCTTCCGCCGCTCCCTTGGTCGTGTCTTTCGGCGAGTTGCTGATCGACTTCGTCCCGACCGAGAACGGCTTGTCGCTCGCGGAAGCGCCCGCCTTTAAGAAGGCCCCCGGCGGCGCGCCGGCCAATGTGGCTGCGGGGATTGCTAAATTGGGCGGGAAGGTTGCTTTTATCGGCAAGGTCGGGGATGATGAGTTCGGCCGCATGCTGGCGGGCGTATTGGAGTCGAACAACGTCGATGTCTCTGGCATGACCTTTGACAAAAATGCGCGAACGGCGCTGGCCTTCGTGACTCTGAAGATGAACGGCGAGCGGGAATTCATGTTTTACAGGAATCCCAGCGCCGACATGTTGTTGACTCCTGAGGAGCTGGACAGGAAGCTCATCACCGACGCCGCCATCTTCCACTACGGGTCGATCAGCCTTATCACAGAGCCCTGCCGGTCAGCGCACATCGAGGCCATGAAGATTGCCAAAGCGGGAGGAGCTATCTTGTCTTACGATCCGAACCTCCGTCTTCCCCTCTGGTCGTCCGCAGAGGCCGCCAAGGAAGGTATCCTTAGCATCTGGAATGAGGCGGACATAATTAAGGTGAGTGATGAGGAGCTCATGTTCCTGACTGGCGAGAAGGAGGTCAGCGAGAAGGTTGCTCGCAGCCTGTGGCACGATGGACTGAAACTCCTCCTGGTTACCCGTGGAGAGGATGGTGCTGATTACTACACCAATTCCTTCGGCGGACATGTGGACTCGTTCAAGGTCAAAGCCATCGACACTACTGGGGCAGGAGACGCATTTGTCGCCGGATTGCTTGTCCGCGCTGCCGCGGATCCTTCGATCCTTGAGGACGAAGCGAAACTCAAGTCCACGCTGCGATTCGCGTGTGCGGCGGGCGCTATCACCACTACTGAGAGAGGCGCTATCCCAGCTCTCCCTACCCCTGACGCTGTGCTCGCACTGCTCGCTAAGGAAGCTGCTATCTGATGAGTGTTGTGATTGCCTTATTAGCTTGACATATTCCAGCTCATTCTCTCTCCTTTTCCTCTGTGTGTGTGTGTGTGTGCGTGTGTGTGTGTGTGTGTGAGAGAGAGAGAGAGAGAGAGAGAGAGAGAGAGAGAGAGAGAGAGAGAGAGAGAGAGANGAGAGAGAGAGAGAGAGAGAGAGAGAGAGAGAGAGAGAGAGAGAGAGAGAGAGAGAGAGAGAGAGAGAGAGAGAGTTCTTTCCGGTTAAATGACGTGCGTCTGAGGATAAATGACGTGCGTCGGAGGAGGAGAAGTTGTGGGAAAGGACGTGGAGGAGGGTTTAGGGTCGTGAGAAGAACGAGTGCAGCGCGGAGGTGTTCTCGATGTGAGGACGACGCGGAATTATGGCATCTTTCTATCGTGGCTATTGAGTTGTTTCGTCGAGTGACCGCGGCCTTTCAATTTTGTCGCGTTAGGAAGTTTTGATATAGTGGTCTCTGAGGCGGTCGTGGCGCTGGATTTCGCCGGGTTTTGACGGCTCGCTGTTCTTTCGAGGAGAATCGTTAGTTTAAGAGTAGTGAGTATGAAATTTGCTGTTCACCTCGGGTGAATCATTCTTTTTCGCGTTTTAAAGTTCTCATGTGGGCACAATTTCTTTAAAATAATGGTCTGAATTTTCAGTTCAGAGTGTCTCGTTGATTTGAGTCCTCGTGCTTAATGGTGTATTGCCCCTCTCTCTCGCCCTCTCGCTTCTTTTTTTTGTTCTCTTTCCCTCTCTCTCTCTCTCTCTCTCTCTCTCTCTCTCTCTCTCTCTCTCTCTCTCTCGGGCTGTGCTATTTTTTGGTGTCCTCTGGAGCATTTAAGTATGTCCCGCTTTCTTTCTGCTCTCTCTCTCTCTTCTCTGTCTGGCTGTGTTATTTTGCGTCTTCTGGTGGAGTGCAGGTATGTCGCGCTTTGAAACGGACGAGGTCTGCCATATTCACTCTCTTTCTCTCTCTCTCTCTCTCTCTCGTGCTTTGTTTTTGTTTGGTGGCCTCTGGACTGCAATTGTGTCGCGTTTTGACACGGACACGCGCCGCCATATGCACACCATGATTCTTTTGCGGTGCCCTGCCCCTTGAAATTGGTGGAGAGGGCTATTGTTTGTGGAATGCTTCCTACCCGCCCATTTTTTGAGGCACGTGTATTGTCTGTTGTATTGCAAGTTGTTTCTCGTCAGGAAGGACAATTTTTTCATTGGAACTCGTGCGTATACACAGTGCAGTCGAGGTGAGTAACTCGAATCGTGTTCTATTGTGTGCGCAAGTATTCCTGACACCACGTTGCGGACTTCTTTTGCGTTTGACTCTTCGATTGGTTCTCTCGGTTGTTTCTGTATTCGTTGTATGCCTTCGCTGCCAGCCGCTGCCTGGGCAGAGCCCGCTAAAGTACTAACCTCAGTTGTTTGCTCCGCTTTTACTGTAGAGTGCACTTTGTTTTTTTTTTTCTTTGTTTTTTTTAGGAATGCGGGTTTTTGTTGAGCCTGGACTGAGGTTCCCCAGATGGGCCCAGAACACGATGCAATTGGCGCGCTGTGAGTCACAATGAAGGTGGGATCAAATTGGCTCCGTAGCTTTGAGAGGTTCAGTGGTGATTCCAACTGTGGGCTGTTTCCTAGAGCTCATGGGTGTATCAACCTTTTTCGTACCCCTTGGTAGTTGGGATGAAATTTGCTCAGAGAATAAAAAGAAAAAGAAAAGAAAAAAAAAGAAAAAAAAAAGAAATTGGCTCAGAGTACGGAGACCCGAACAATTCAAATCTATTGGAGTTGGGAGTTGGGTGTTGGAGTTGGCTTCTCGTCACAGTTCTCAGATCGGAGTCGCCGTCATGTATGTATGCTATTATAAGTTTAGCTTGGTTGGGTGGGAAGCATGTAGGGTTGGATCATGGATGTGGTCGTGTTTTTGTCAGCTCTGTCTGATATGATTGTTTGAAGTCCGTAGTTAGGCTGGTCGTACTCAGCAGAAGTGATTGACCCGATTTGTCCCGGTCTGTTTCATGTTTGTTTTCGAGTTGGGAATGATAGCCGTCATGCTCTTGGAGTACGGAGTGTATCAGCTGCATTTTGTCTCAGTTACTTGGTGTGCCTCAGAAGTAAACAGAGTCCGATTTTGTGTTCACATTTGCATCGGTGATTTTCTCTTCTGTGCGCTCGATATAACGTCGTGTCGATCAGTCGAACTTGAAGGAGCCGGATTGTGCGTTCACATTTGCAAATCGGGATTTGTTCTCTTTCCAGAGGTCGATGTAACGTGGTGTCGATTAATTAAAAGAGCTGGATTGTGCGTTCACATGTGTTGGGGATTTTTCTTTTCTATTCTGAGCTCGATTTAACGTTGTGTCGATCAATCAAAAGAGCCGGATTGTGCGTTCACATTTGCATCGGGGATTTTTCCATCCTTCTCTGAGCTCTATATAACGTGGTGTAGAGCAATCAAAAGAGCTGGCTTGTGCGTTCACATTCACGTCGGTGATTTTTTCCCCTTGTCTGATGTCGATTCAACGTTGGTGTCGATTAATCAAAGGGAGCCGGATTGTGCGTTCACATTTACATCGTTTTTTTTTTTCTTTTCTTTTTAACGAGTTCGATTTCACATGTTGTGGATCAATCGAACGACGCCTCGCGACTATCTCATATAAATCCACGGACGGACATTGTCCACCCTTGTTTCTTTTTTTTTTTTTTTGCTTGCGGAAATTGAAGAAGTCAATATAGTATTAATCATCCGAACGAGACATGAAAATGCTGTGTGACTTGAATCTGCCGTATGTGGTTGTCCGAGGCGATTTTTTTTTCTTTTCTTCTTTTTTCGCTTCTATGTGGAACTAGTAAATGATTAATTGACGCGAACTGTTCGGATTTGTGTTCTTTGAAGTCCTGTCTCGGATTGGCTTTTTCATACTTAGCCGCAGTCGCAACTCAGTCCACGGACCTCAACACTGGATCACGACCATCACTAATCAGATTCATTCTTATTGTGAAAACAAGCTTGTTGTTCGCGTCTATTCACGCCTTTTCAAAAAAATAAATAAAAAAAATCAATAAATCTCACTGATAGGCTAACATTAACTGCCCTATAGCTCACAGCTCATACACCCCTCAACCGTTGAAATACAGACCCGAGTTCGTAGTCCACTGGGAAGCAGAGGAGTGAAATTCTACAAAATTCTGAATTGCCTAGGGCCTTTCAGTTCGATGATAATATCTCAAGGCTGTCGAAAAACAAAAAAAGGGGCAACTTTTTTTTTTTTTTTGGTTAAACATTGCTCCATTCTATTCGTGGGGAGCTGCACGTGTTGTAGAGTCACAAAAACGAGTTATAAATTATTATTGCACTATGGGGCAAAAATCAAAACAGTTTGCAATTGCACTTCGGGCACCCTACACCTGGCCAGAAAGTTGGATTGTATACATTGCCCGAACTGCAATTGCAAACTGTATCTTGGCCCATAATGCAATTATAACTCGTTTCTGTGACTCCCGCGTAGTTTCCTCAACAAAAAAGGGTATTTTAGTAGTTTACTAGATTGCAAGTAAAGAACAGGAGAGGTGGATTGACCTCGGTTTTTTATTTTCTTTCGGAACGAAGCAGTATATTCTAGTATGATAATTGATCCGAATAACATTGCCGTTATTATGTTCGACTCGCGAGTCGCAACTGTTCCGCATTTCTGAAGATGTGAGGACAGCTACCGTAGAGCAGGAATGACGACGTGTCTTTGAAGGGTTTTTTTTTTTTTTTTTTTTTTTTTTTTTTTTTTAATGACGACGACGTGTCTTTGAAGTTTTTTTTTTTTTTTTTTTTTGAAGTTGCTGTGCAGTTTTTGAGACTGGAAATGCCCTGGCTAGTCCCACAGAACGGATGAGTGTAACGGTTTTTGGTGGTGGTGAGGATGCGTGTAATACCGAATATGTGGGCTGGGGGACCCCTCTTCATAAAATCATAGTAACGCGCAGCAGTGGGGGTGGTGGGATCCATCCTGAGAGGAGAGAAGCGAGCGAAACGAGGTATCGTCGAAGTATCATCGAAGTATATATGCTTATTTGTTGCCCAGTAAGAACGTCACGCTCGACGCTTGAAAACGGAAGATCTCCTCCGGCTACGGCGAACGGGGTGGGTGGGCAATCATTCTGACTGGTCCTTTTTTTTTTTTTTTTTTTTTTTTTTGCCACAACAAAATCAGCACTGCTTTTATTCCCCACAACCAAATCAGCACTGCTTATATTCTGACTGGTCTTTTAATATATGCTTGCTAAGGCTTTAGATATATATATCCCCTGGATAAGCTTTGATTGCACTGAGCATAATTGACACTCGTCTTTTTTTTTTTCTTTTTTTTTTTTGTGCATCGGTTGAGAAAGATAGCCTTGTGTGCGTCCACGATCAGGGTGTTCGGGGCCTAGGTTCCATTAGCGCAAAGAGGATTGGATGTAGCTCCTGAATCTGGACGTGTTTTACGCAGAGATGCAGAAAAGCTGTTCAATCTCGAATTTCTGCACTTTTCCAGGAACACTTCTAGATTCCCGCGTTCAATCCAATCCTCTTTGCTAGTGGGACCTCACCCGGGGGTGACGACGTGTCCGCCTTCACCAGAACATAACGCATATTTTGGAGGAAAAAAAATCGATGACTCGACTCGAGTAGAACGCATGCGCCTTGTATTCGGATATTCGGGCTCTTCGAATAGAACGCGGTGTTCGAATATAGATTAGAACGCGCGTGCCTGGGTTTTATTCGAGAAGAAAGCAAGATATGCGTTGTATTTATTTACAACGCATAGTATGCGGTGTGTTTGTCGCTCCTCCTCGCCTAGATATCCGCAGGAAAGCTTTACTACCCTCTTCCCCCGAACACAACGCACCCTCGCGGTGAATGTATCTGGCCAGAACATGGCTTGTATGCAATGATGATGGGGGTGCGCGTTATGTTCGGATGGGGACAACGGCCTTGCTCTGAATATAACTCGCCCTCGTTTTTTTCTCGTTTTTTTTTCTCGCCCTAGTCATGGGCCTCGTCCCACACCACTACAAATGTAAGGATCCTTACAAAATCATCGTTCCACCACTCAACATTCTCGGCTTTTAGGGTCCGCCCTTACAAAGTGAGGGCGCCCCAGGCAAAACCTCCAAAATCTCTAGGGAGCCCTTGGAGGTGACTAGAAAAGTGAGGGTGAGAGGCCGAGAAGCGCGTTTTTCACGGAGAAGAATGTTTTCTTACTTTTGTTTTCCCGGCGAAGCACGGGTGTTCCTGGTCCAGTGCATTCGTGTCCGGCCTTCAGCCTGGGACAGTGGCACCGCCAAAACCCGGTACCACGGTTTCCAAGTGCCGTTGCGAGACTGGTCCAGTGCATTCGTGTCCGGCCTTCCGCCTGGGACAGCGGCACCGCCAAAACCCGGAACTACGGTTTCCAAGTGCTGTTGCGAGACCATTGTAGCCGTTGGGCGGGCGAGTGCATTGTTCTGGAAGTGGCGGCGTGCCGGCGGGGGTCGCATGGCCCGTTGGCGGTGGTTCAAATTCGAAATATGCACATGGCAGCACCGTCCCTGCCAACGGCCACTTGATGGCAGTCGCTTCACGACAAGCAGGACACAAAGCTCCCTCGGTGGCGGGAGATCCACTACAAATGGCCGCTCTATAGTAGAAATCAGACGCCTTGTCATTTTCAACACTGCCAACGATTGTGCTGGTCTTCAACTTTCCTGACGTGTGTGCGTGGCAGACCTCCTCAGGAAGCGTGTGCTGTTGGCATTCGTCCTTGTCGCTTTGCTCATCGTCGTCCTGCTGCAACTGTGGCAGTTGTTGAGGCACAGCAGGGCTCCTCCACGAAAGAAGGCAACGAAGGAGGGCAGAGGAGCGAGGGCAGGAAGGGGATGGGTGATGGCGGTCTTCCTTCAGGGCAGATGTACGGGATCGGGCCGGGGTGCACACCGGTGCACACTGGGGTTCCTGACGAAACGCGTCACCGACTCGATCCTGCATTGTAAGCCCATCTGCCTCTTTACATGCAGCCTTTGCCGGATGATGACGGATGGGTGCCGCCCCCTTCAACCCTTCCTCTCGCGTGGGGGTCGACACAGACCTCTTACGAAAGTGCCCCTCGATCGGATGACCATGCCACTGGGATGGGTCCAATGCAGTGCCGTAACCCCGTTCACCGTTCACGGCCCGGGTGAACGCAGGCCGGTCACCGGTCACGAAAAATGTGACCGGTCGTAGTTCACGGAGTTCACACAGAGCAAGAACTCCGGTTTTTTTTTTTCTTGGCTAGTAGGGGTTATTTTTTTTGCATAGGTCTGTGGTCCATGTCAATAGGCACCTGCCCATTTTTATGTTTTTTTTTTTCGATCGGAATATATATATATACAGGGTCACCAGCCCGTACGTATGGAGGTCCCCGGGCAGACCTCTGTACGTACGGGCGTTCGGGGTCCCGTACGGGGTCCGAACCCGACGGTGTTCGGCCCCCGCCAAAAATTATTTCGGGGCATAAAAATAATTGTTTGTTTCTGAATTTTTTTTTAAGAGTTCTCTATGACGTGAGGTACATGCCTGTAAATTTTCAAGTCCTTTGGCGAAGCCAAATAAGAATTAAAAATCGCCAAAGATGGCGGTGTCAAAACGTGCTCGCCCACGTATTTTTTCACTTTTTACTTTTTGTTTTCACTTTAGTTCGGGGTCTAAAAAATTTTATTATTTTTTGAAACTTTTCTGGTGGGTTTTGTATTATGTGAAGTACACATCTGTAAATTTTCAGGTCATTTAGCTGTGCCAAAAAAAAATGAAAAATCGCCAAAGATGGCGGTGTCGAAAACATGCTCACGCACTCACTAAATT
>BFEA01000275.1:959268-972178 GCA_003427395.1 Chara braunii
GGGAGGAAGTATCCAATCTTTTTACTACTCAAAGAATAGGGGCCGGAAATTCCCCGACAAACAACCCGGAACGAGCACAAAATTGCTGCTGAGGTCTTAACTCAGCTTAGGCTCCTGGAAACCGGGTCCAGTGAGTGCGTGCCAGCGGTGGGTGTGGCGTGCTGTGTGAGATGAATAGCTTGATTTGGGGCCCTGGTGTACCTCCCTTTTAATACGCTATATGTAACCAAGATCGGGGCGCGTTTAGTGCCGCTGGTCTCAGATATGGAGCTCAATAACAAATCTCAAGTTATCAAGGTCTTTCGATCGACAGGACTTCCTTGTCGGCACCGATTGGTCTTCCTGTATGCCGAGTTGCTTGGCCAGGGGAGTTGCGGCTTCCCGTACGTCTCATTTTCTCTGCCAAGGGAAACTGTGCGCTGACTCGCTGGAGATGAGAGGCCTTTTGTACAATGCTGTTCGACAACAACAGATCTTCGAGACTTCATTGTTTTTCTCGGTCGTTGTAGACGAGCGTACGTTTTTGCGAATAATTTGGTTTTGTGTTGTTATGGTTCCTCGATGGCTTGTTGGTGGACATGTCTTTTGTCTTTCACTGGTTATTGTGGGATTGGCTTAGCTTTTGCTACAAAACGTCTTGGGTCTTTTGTGGGGTTGGTGTGCGCTTGTTACAAAGGATTTTTTAGGTTTTTTTTTGTGGAATTCGGTTGGAATTGCTTTTTGTTGTCTACTTGTTATAAAGTTTTGTTTTTTTTTCTTCTTCTTTCTAGTTTTTTTCGGACTTCTGTTGGAATTATGAAGGGTTTTTAGGTTTTTTCTGTTGGAATTGCTTCTCGTGGTGCTTCTCTGCCGTCTTTTTCGGACTTCTGTTGGAATTATGAAGGGGTTTTAGGTTTTTTCTGTTGGAATTGCTTCTCGTGGTGCTTCTCTGCCGTCTTTGGCAGTAGACAGCATACATATTTTCGGGATTTTGTTGATTACCGGTGTTTTCTCGTTTTTGTTAGGGTTAGCAATTTCTGTTTTTAGGATCAATAATTTTTTCTTAGAAATTTTATTTTGTTCGATCGCCGTTTTGTCGTTTTTTGGGTTCCTTTTCATAGGGGACGGGCTCCACTGCCTGAATGCATTTGGAGGCCTCGTGGCCCCTGAATTTGAAACTTGTGTTTAAACAGTTTAATTGTATTTTGGCCTTGGGCACTGAGCCCTGATAATAAAGGGAACCTTTGTAAAAAAAAAAAAAAAAAAAAAAAAAAAAAAAAAAGGAGGAAAGGAGGAGGGAAAAACTCAACTTGTTCTATTCTTTTTTTTTTATATATATAATTTGGTTTATGCGTGTCATCCTTGCGCAGGGGCCATGCTAATCTTCTCTGTATCGTTCCAATTTTAACGGATGTCCCGAAGGACAACTTGTTATATTCTAAACCTGCGGGGTTTTCTCGTGTTAACTGCTAATCAAAGGAATGGTTTAGGGGGGAATACCATTTTTTTTTTTTTTTTCAAGAGAAAATTCATGAAAATGAGACAAGGAACTACTAGAAAAGTCTAATTGGCCTCAGGATGGAATTTTGGAAATTGAGATACCGGGGCCATTACCCGACTTTGGCTCAAAAAAATTGGAGGTACTTCAGACATGTCTATGACAATCTTCATGATTAAGCAAAATTCAGAAACGACTCCGAAAACCCCCCATCAATCCACCATACCTCACTCCGGCAAGACTGACTGCAGCGGAGCCACCATCTCTGCTGCTGCTATGCCATACTCCCATCCTACCAGCTAGCCCCCTCACTGGTAGAGCGCGTGGTAACCCACCATCCTCTCCCACTCACCTTATTTTCTTTTTGAAATACCTAAGAACTCTTACCTTCGTTCCAGAAGCATGAGAATAGGCCACAGAGGTCCTACGATTATTCCAAAAACCTCGAAATCCCACACAAACCCTTCCAACGTTCTCCCAAACTGTCGTACTCCCTGCCGATCTCTTCTAGGTCTCACACCCCCACTTTCAGTTGGGTTACAGGGCAACGCGACTCACCCCAGCTCCAACCAGCGTCGTCCCAGCAGCAACCCTTGGTTGTCCCGTGGAAAGCCCACCCCAAGACATCCCCAGTTCTCTCTACCAGACCTCACGCTGCTGCATCGCAGGTTACAGGGCAACACCCCAACACCGGTCAGCGTCGTTCTGGCATCGAACAACCGCAGATCACTGAGTATAACAACATTGAAGCCACCTAAGACAAGTTAGTAGGGATCCCATAGTCCTAAAAAACATTCCCAGGACCACTAAGCACCCAACTTATTTTTGGGACATTCGAAAAACTTCAGAAAAATATACGGGGGGGGGGGGGGGCGGGGGGGGGAAGACTAAATCTGCCTACTATCCTAGATTCCCCCTTCCAACAGATGGGGCGTCGGTCCAGGCTTTCAGTCCTCGTACCAAAACTCACTTGATCTCATACCCCCTTCTGCTACGGTAACAGGGCACCACAACCCTCCCCAGTACCGATCAACCTAGCTCTGACGGACAGGAAGTGCCTTCCTCCCTCGACAATTCCGTTAGCGGCGAGCCCCTAAACAGATTACAGGGTCAATACCCCGGCGCCAACTACGTCGGACGATCTGGTTATGCCTTCCACCCTCGGCATAACTTCCCAGGCATCAAGCTCCCCCTGGTTACAGAGCAGAAGCTCCAACACCGGCCTGTGTCGTCCCAATATCATTCTTCTAACCTACTTACCCTAACAAACAACCCTTTCTGTTGAGAATCCCTTTACTACCTTCCTTCCTTCAAGTCTAGCCCCCCCCCCCTTCGGCTCACTGTGTAGCCATCGAAGTCACTCCTTCCCTCAAAAAACTAAATCCTAACACGCTGCTATAAGCAACTACCCCTTTGCCTTCTCTCCCCACCCGCCAGTACTGATCCGACCCTAAATCAGCCCGGCTAAGAGACAACAATCCCCCAATACCGCCTCCCCCCTCCAAGAATAACACCTCCCACCTTGTGAAACCCTCACGGGGGGAGGCTCCAACCCTCAAGGAAGACCCCACAGATATACACAACAAGCCACAATTACACCCCTTAAGACCAGGAAGTTGAGATTAACAAACAGAGAAAGTCAATCCGAATCAAAATTTACCGCACGGTGTTATGATTAGCAACTATAAGGTTTTGAAAAAATACTACAATAATCTATTTTTGGGCATCGAAAATCATAATGAGTTCGTATCTGAAATCTAGAAAAAAATCAAAGACCATACGATCAATAATAAGGAAAACTACTGAGTGACAAAATTTACGAGACATTATACGAAGTTTAGGTTTAGACATCCAAAAAGGATTTTCGAATCAGATTCCCAAACCACAGTTTGAGAAACGTTTGGCAAAGATATATGACACGAAAAAGTTTAAGAAAATGTTTTCAAGAAACCATATTCTCAGAAGGAACCAGGAACAGAAAACTGAATCAGATCATCATCATTTAGAAAGAATATCCAGAATTACAACCTAGAAAAAACAAACGAGTGAATTCATAGTAGAGAAGACAAAATTCAAAAAACCTAATTAGATCATCATCATTGGTAAACATCGGCTACGCAAATCGGAGTAATCCAGATTGATGAATATGACTGAAACCATTATACACATATGATCAGCGAGAGGGACTATCCAAAGAAAAGCCAAGCTCATCCTCAAGATGCAATCAATAATGCGAAAAAAACTCGACCACAGCGCCCTCGCACTCCAGATGCCCTCGTGACGAAAACGCAATTACCGCCGATACCGGTTGACCATTCTTCAAAAACCACGGACTCGATATCGCCTCCAATCCTCCTCCCACTCCACGTGAGGACGCGCTCCTCCCTTTCAGCCTACATCAGCCGACCATCCTCCACAAAACTACGCAGAAAGAGAAGCAAAGGCAACCAATATGCCGAGAATCTCATGAAGACCCACCCCCTTTCAAAGGCAGATTTCCCTTCATCCAGCGTTCTGGCCTGCAGCATCACTAGGTGAAGCGTGAAGCCGAAGATGACACCACCTGTGCTTTCAAAAGGCAGGCCACACCAAGTCGCGCCACATCATCTCTACCCTCCCGCTGTCAAGTCTCGCGCCCACAACCCCCACCTGCCCACCGCGTCGCCAGACTCTCCGTTAGCTCCTACGTCGCGCCGTGTCCGCTCCGACGGTGCTCCCTCAGGGGCGCAGCGCTCCCGGTCGCGCTGCGCCCTCTTGGGGGGGAATACTATTACTTTCTCCAAAACCAAAAGATTTTAAAAAACCAGTACTTGGTCTAGCTATCGGCCGAGAAAAAAATAGAGTAGAAACGTTTCTAGTTGGATGAATTTGGGCACCCGTATGTTTCCTAAAATCGCATAGCGTTAACGGGCACGACTTTAGGAAGTACTGGTGGTTTAATAGGCCAGAGCAACATGACACCCTGCCCTCTGGGCTGATCTGTGCTAATTTGGAACCCTTTCCCCAAGTAATTAAAAATTTTATTCTAGTTTTCTGGTGACTGCCTTTGGATGATGTCCAAGTCCAAAGTCCAATCACTTAGCATCGTCGTCCTAATCGGGTATGCCACCTTGGCTTTTTTTTTTTTTTTTTTTTTTTTTGCACTATCAGAAATAAATGATTGCTAGAATAGTTGGTCATTCGGATGGTCCCATATAACCTTCATGAAAATTGCTCTTGTAGCTTGCGCCACATATAGCCATTTTTTTTCACTCTGTCTTGAGTCGTAGTGAACGCCTGTCATGATCCAGTCATCCGTCAACGTGAAAGCTCCATTCGGCATCCCAATGCTGACGCCACCATTCCCAAATTATCGTGGAGACCAGACAAGTTAGCCATAGGTGTCTGTCGGTTTCCCACATCCATATGCATCTGATACAGCCAGAGGAGATTTTCATACCTCTTTTTACCAGAGTGACTGACGTAGATGTTGCTAGAATAGTCTGTTGCCACAACATACGAGCTAGTTTCTGAGATGGCAGATTTTTAATCCGTCTCCACAGACTTCTATCTAGATGCTAGAGATCGAAAGCATGTCCCTATCCACTTCTATCTGGATGCTAGAGATCGAAAATATGTCCCTATCCACTTCTATCTGGATGCTTGAGATCAAAAGCATGTCCCTATCCATTCTCTTCACATCCACTGTGTATCGCTTTGAAGTCTGTGGCTAATGTATGCAGAGGCCTGTTCCCTATGGGTATATAGGTTGCTAGTATTAGGGAGCCCCCCCCGCGGGGACCTTAAGCCACCAATACTTGGCCAACCTATCAGTCGCGGCGCTTCCCTGTTAACACGCCGCGCGTTCAGGGCTTCGGGGTACCGGACCACAATGGTTGGAAGCGCCAGCCAAAAAAAAATCGAAACGGTACCCCGGTGCTTCGGCGAAAATTGGCATGCAAGGGCATTCCAGGCTCAACATCAATAGTTGGGCTAAGTACTGGTGGTTTAAACTGCTAGCACACAGCCCCAACCTTTCAGAACGTTTTTGTCGCCACAAGCAAAACTCGGAGGCGCCGCTCGGCCAGGCCCGCCGTTGAAAAAAAAAATTGGCGGCCTCCGAAGTGGTGCAGGTTTCATGCTGACACCCGTGGGCCGATATGTGGTGTACTGGTGATTTAACCTTCCTCCTTGTTATTGGTACCTCCGCCAGTTCCGCTAGTGTTGGTAGTCTTATGTCACTCAGTGAACGAAGCTCCTTTGAGAAGCTAAAGTCCTTACTTTTCTGCCACTCTTTTCCCACATATCCTTCTGCTCCCAGATCCTCCTTCACTTGTACTATGAGCGGGTCTCTTGCATGAGTATCGCTTTTACACCACAACCCACTTGTGGGGATTATGATCCTGAACAGGTAGTTAAGCCACCAGGCTGGTATGGCCTGAATGATCAGGTTCAACCACTGTCCTACATGACGCAGCATGCTCAGTTTGCTTTTTACTTCTCCTACCAGTTTCCCTGATTGTTGTTTCTTTGAATCCCAAATGTCTGCCACACAAATTACTCCCTTTTTTATCCAGCTTCTGCTGAAATGCCCTGGCACATCATTTGCCATAAACATTTCCCCGTCGTGGTCCCTCATGTAGGGATTTTCGAAGATTATCCAGCTCAGAACTTTGGCTATGGAGTTAGGTGGGTCTCTTGTTTGCAGGCGCAGCTTATGCCAAGCCGTCCTCTGAAACTGTGACTTCAGCCGTCTGTTGGAGTAGGATTTGATTAGCAGACTGGACAGGTTGTCTACTCAGTGACCATTCTTTGTTCAGGGTGTACAGGGCCAGAGAGAGCCACGGGGCATCTGTCGGGACAAGGATCTCCTTGACCACCCGTCTCGCCAACAAGGCCAAGTTTTGTTGTTGCGGGTCAATTAACCCCAGTCCTGTGGTTTTCCTAGGTCTTCGCTTCAGGTTTCCAAAGCGACTTTCGTTATGTAGTTTTCCTGGGTCTCCCAGACGACTTCCGTCATCTTGTTTTCCTGGGTCTTTGCTTCAAGTTTCCAAAGGTACCTATCAGCTACCCTGTGGATCCTCTTATAGGATTGATCCCCTAAAAGGTGTACAACTAATGTAAACCAGAGGATCAAAAAACCTGCCACCCACGAGCGCCCGACCAAATAGAGATAGGTGTTTACAGTATCTCCTGCTTGCAAGCCTGTTGATGAATATTTCTTCGAGAATTGCGTCTTGAAGGTCCGACTTGCCGGTGAGTGAAACTTCGACGCCCAGAAACCTGCCCGATGCGTTAGTGGGCACCATTTTCAATCCCCAATAGACCTGCAGTTTATGTGAGCTAGGAAAGAAATATACAAATTTACTGCAGTTGATCGAAGCCTCCGAGAGATCTGAGTAAGTATTTAGTGTTCTACGGAGGGTAAGCACGTTTTTTCTTGTGTTGTGTGCCGCGATGGTTGGGTCTTCTGCGAGGGCGCCTCCTTTCCATTGTATACTATTGTGAAGTTCTAGTCCTTTGAGTTCATTGTTGTATCGTATTTTATCCAGTAGTACTTCCATGTATACGACGAATAGTAAAAGGGCTAGTGGGCATCCCTATCTAAGGGATCTCAGCCAGAAATTCCTAGATAACTGCCCATTAACCATTGCCGATGTCGTATCTATTGAGTACATAACTGCTATTCATCTGCAAAAATTCTGACTGAAGCCCATGTGTCTAAGTGTTGTCATAACGAAGGCCCAACCAACTTGGTCATAGGTCTTCTCCATGTCCAGCAGAAGGATAATTGTTGATAGGAGCAGAGACCACTAACGTTTTTCGGGGGGTTCCATCTATTGGTGGGAAGCATCACCTGCCGAGGATGCTGGAAAGCGGGTTCAGCGTCCCTGAATCATTAAGATTGTTTGTTTAGACTTTAAACAGGTATACAGTTGTGATGGCAGTCGGTCAAAAGGCTCATCTGCGAAAACAAAATTCGGCAGGCAGCACTACTAAGTGACCTGAGTTGCTTGTCTGCATGACAACCTAACAACCTACGTCAAGCCTAACACCATTCATACACTACATTGACTCTTGAATATCCATCACAATTTTTGTAGTTCATGCATTTGTTTGTTGCGGCTGTGGTCTGCCCTCAGTCCCAGATGACGAGGGTCTTCACAAGTCAAATGACTCCAAAGGGTCAAAGGATTAAATAAGGGGCGTTTGATCCATTGAATTGAATGGGTCATTGTCTGGGTAGCAGGATCAATAATGTCAAGACCGCCTTTGGATTTTTGTTGGATTATAGATAAACATGTCACTCTACTAATAACATTTTCACATTCATGATTTCCTCATCGTAAGAACTCCGTTAATTGTTGTTGAAATACCTTAATGGTAGCTTTCCCATATTGTAGATTTGTACCAAATAAAAGCTAAAATAATGTTATTAATTGCTAGGGTTCTGCCCAATAACGAAGTATGTTTGTCCTTCCACAACTCTAATTTTGTCTAAGCTTGTTGCATAATTCCAGCATTGTTGGATATTGGTTTGCCCAATGCTGAGATGAAATTTCCAAGACTTTGATTGACATCTCAGGTGGAAGTCATTTAATATGAGGTTGTTCTCGGGGTCTTGCTCCTTGGTAGTGAATCCACCACCCTAGTGTTTTATTTCCCCGATTTACCCTCATATCAAAAAGTTTACAAAACACATTCATGATTTGTTTGATTACCTCTAAATTTTTCTCTGAGGCGTCAACCATCAGGGAAAGGTTATCTGCGAACAGAGAGCAAATCGGGATAACGTCCTCTTGAATGGAAGAGACTTGAATACGTTTAATATCTTTATGTTGTCGAAGGTTAACTGTTAGGGCTTCCATAATGATTACAAAAAAGAGCGGAGCGATTGGTTTACTCTGTCTCACCGATCTCTGAAGCGAAATACGTGGTGTCACGTTCTCATTAATCATGACTCTTGTTGTTGCAATCTCATGCAATATTTTACCCATCTTTTAAAGTTTGGATAAAAATTCAATTTCTCTAGGCATTTGTCAAGCAAGGATCAATCAACATAATCATAGGCTTTTTCAAAATCAATAAATATAAATGCAGCATTAAGTTTGGATTGACGAGAGAGCTTAATTAATTTATTAATAAGGATAATATTGTCTTGGATATTCCTTCCTTGAATAAATCCAGTTTGGGAAGGATGAATTATGTAAGTTATAAACTTATTCAAATGATTAATTAAAACCTTTGAGATGAGTTTATATACTATTTGAAGGGATGTGATAGACCAATAATTGCGAATATTACAATTATACAGTAAGGTTAAGACATCCTGCCCCACGATTTCTCCCATCTGTCCAGACACCCAAACTTCATGATAGAAATTCATTAAATCCTGTGAGATCAAATCCCACATGAATTCCCAGATTTCCTTAGGCAATCCATCAATGTTTAGGGTAGTGTCCAACTTCACACACTACACGCAACACCGCATGGTCGCGACAATTCTCGCACACTTCAATCAATCAACACCTCATTACCACTAATAAAGTGCTCATTCCCTTCTGAAGAACTTGAACCGCCTGTTAGGTCCATGAAAGCTTTCCACAACATTTCTCGGTCCATACATAACCCACCCCTTCCTACCTTAACATTTTTCCTTAATGTATCTCATGCTTCCCCCTTTTTTTTTTCGGGAGGGTGGGGGGGTTGGGGGGAGCGGGGCCGGGGGGAAGCAAGGACGACATCACTACCTTCTTCCCCCGAATACAACGTATGGTCACTACAACTGTATTTGGGGTATATTTCAGTCTAAAGACCTAAGCTATTGCCTTACCCCAAAACATAACGCACCCTGATGTAGTATGCACCCGACCTGAAAGATAGTTTTCATACATTCGGTATCAGCGTGCAATTGTATTCAGGGGGGGAAGACGGCAGGTACACAATCGAAATATGGCAGCTTGATGTAGTAGTATGTTGAAGAGGAATGTTGAGTCGTTTTCTGGGTGCAGAGGGTTTTTTTTTTTTTTTTTTTGGGGGGGGGGGAGGAATCCAGTCTATCTGTTAGGAGGGGTGCAGAGGGAAGATAAATCGGACATCCTAGACGTTGGCAACAATATCTTGTAGGAGTGTATTGAAGATCTATATTCGGTATTTATCTTTTCTGGGTGCGGAGGGAGTTTTTTCTTTGCGGGGGGTGGGGGGGGGGGGGGGGGGGGTAACCCTGTGTAGCAGTTAGGAATGGTGCAGAGGAAAGATAAATCGGACATCCTGGACGCTGGCAACAAAATCTTGTAGGAATATGTTGAAGATGCATATTCGGTGTTTATCTTTTCTGGGTGCGGAGGGAGTTTTTTTTTTTTTTTTTTTTGAATTACAAATTTGGAGCATTTTTCGATTGATGCGTGTCATCCTTGCACAGGGGCTATGATTAGGGGCTGATCCGACAACTCTTCTTTTGGGGGAGAACTGACATTTCTTGGGATCTCACTTCTTCCCGCTTTCCCAGGTCTCCGCGTTGGTCTCAGAGGGGAGTGGAAACAAATGTATATGTGGTAGTTTGTCCGCGACTCACGCTGCAGTAGTTCTACCTAAAACCAAAAGAAGAGGATAGTCATCCCTGCTCCTAAAAAGAAGGCCCGCATTTTTTTTCTTCAATATCCGGTGGGCTACGTGGTCCTTTCCTCTGTGTGACAACACATTCCTTTCCCCTTGCGCTACCGCCAAAATCGTTAAAGTCCCGCAATTGTCCATGGCTCTTTGTATGGCGGTCATCAGTGCCTTGTGTCGTTTGATGTATATGTGTTGTATGGTCTGGTTCCTTCGTCTCCGAGGGCATACTCACACTGGCGCTTTTCGAAATGCATTTGACTGAAATTACGAGTGGATCTGGACGAATCTGATCGCAATTGTGTCCAGAGCTTCGTTGAAAAATTCCTTGTGTGAGTATGCCCTGAATGCCTCATCCCTTTGAATCCCTTGCCTATTTGGCCATGGCGCACACCTATCCTGGAGTGTGATCATCAACCCTTCTTCCGCCTGCTAACATGGCAATGACACTCACGTCAAGTTCAGTATATAATATTGAAGACACACCAATAATTTAAACAAAAATGATATTGTTCTTCCTGCTGGTGTTGGTAAACCAGATGCTGCTCCCCAGAATAGAAGAAGGAAATAATAGCGGACGCGGCATGTTTTGAGACCCTAAAGGCGAAAAGACAAAAAAAATGTCTCCTTCCCCCAATACCCGTACATGGTAGAACTCATCCCTCTCCCGCCATTCAACAGGGGTGTGGGAGCCCCTCAACTTCGGTCCAATCAGGCAGTATTCTACTGATACATTTATGACCCGAACCGAACGGATCTTACCTATCCTCCAAGTCTCCCCTCGCAGGCCGACACAATCACCCTTTCGGAGGCTAGGTCCATGTCTGAAGTATTTTGTACCATTGGAGAGGGATTGCATCAATAATCGTGTCTAGATGACTGTTTATATGGTGGTAGTATCAAAGAGTATCACGTAGCTGCTCGGCGTTCTTCCACTCTCTCATCTTCAAATCCCATAAGTGACCCACCCACGTAATCCCATGTTATACCCACCCTTTCCAAGGTGGCGCTGAGCTGCAAAGAACTTGCCCTGAGTGGGGTGTGATCCACCGATTTCCAAATAGTGGCTGCCGAGCTACCTCCTCCCATCGGCAAGGAGGTTGCTTTTCGGGGAGAGGCAATTGTCGCCAACATTTTAACAACGATGGCCAAAACGGTTCCACTATTCGGCCCCAAATTTTTCGGGGGATCAACCAGTATCGGTCTTCTAACCATGTAAGTGGGCGGATGTTGCTAGGTGGCAGCGGGGGCAAGCGGGCAATGTGTTCCACGGCCAGAGCCTGCCAGGGGCAGTGGGTGGCAAACCAGATTCTTAATCCACTTGAGGCGGAGGGCCCATACCTGCGTTTGGGGATCGATAATACCGAGGCCTCCCCCTTTCTTTGGCTGGATCACTGAGTCCCATGCCACCCGGCTGAGCACGTTTGTCCGCTCGTCATTGACATACCAAAGGAAAGCTGCAACCTTGGCTCTCAGAGTCTGATGCGCAGTATTAGGCTTGGACCCCACAGGAATTCCTTTGGAAAGATGTTTTTGTAGAATGGTCGTCGGAAGAGTTTTGGAAAGTTTGGAAAGCCTTCTTCGGGGACCTCACATCAGAGGGAGTTTTGTGGCAAAATGGTGAGAAAGTTTTTCGTAATGGGAAACGTGCCCACCAAGCGTCCCGAAATGCAAAGTTGTGGTTTGTCTGAGTGACCACCCATGGAGCGTAGGAACCAGCAACGTCCGGTAGAGGGCGACTTTGGGCGGCGGTTGGGCGACGGGGCCGAGAGTGTGCCGTTGCCATCATCATTGGGGGTGGGTGGAGTCTGGGTTGTGGTACCAGGAAGAGTACCAGGAACCCTTCATGTGACCGTTGGGGCGGACTGCGGACACGGTGTATTTGCGTCCACTGTCCCCGCCCCCCCTCCCCTCCCCCATGGGGAGCCGTTGATGCTAAACTGAGGGTCGGCCACACCTCAATCATGGAGGGTATGGCAGTGCTCCCGGAAATCACTCTGCAGTCTCCCACCAACGACGACCTCACGTGCCGCTGCATGAAGACGATGACAAGCGGACTTTCACGGCAATCCGCGGCGATGGAGGTTGGAGAAGGCTTGCATGATCGAAGGCCAAGGGTAGGAACCACCCACGTAGGCGGCACGCTCGTCACAAAAGCCTTCACTTGCGATAACTTCGTCGACGTCGGCTGCATGACGACTCCAACGGCATGCAAAAACCCCACCTTTTGAATTTGAAAGGGCGGGCCTTTGCCCGACCGTTTGTTACCCGCTGATGTGGAGCCACCAAAGGTGGGGCCCGTCTCACCGTGCAGCAGCCTGTATGAAACACACTGATCCTCCAGGGCCCAAACAAACGGTTTGGCGGACACCTTCTTGTCTAGCCTGTGGTAGAGACCTTGGAAACCTTCGGGATGCCCCCCCCTCCAAAGTTCGACAATTGGCATAATATTGCGGCGGAATTCCCTCCCACTGAACTTTTCCACGCCGCAGACCATGTGGAAACGAAATTCGATCCTATTCCAGGCCACAAAGCGCGGCGTGTGGGGCCCCTCAGAACACTTCTGCGGAAAACACAGAACCTTTCCACGACCTCTTCCGGGGCATGTGGGGTCCCAAATACAATTCCGCAGCAAAAAGTTTCCTTGCCTCATTCCCGTGGGCTCCAGGCCTTACTTAGTGGCCTCTTCTTGATAACTGTCATCAAGAAGGGAGTGGCAGTTAAACCACCAGTACCCGCCCAGCTAAAGTTTTCCGACCTCCTGAATTCAAGAGGTCTCGGAAAAGGCCCGGTAAAGGCTCGGGGCAGGTTCGTCTCGAAACTGGAAAGGGGTGCAGTGGGGGG